>CM034539.1:26663209-26698845 GCA_020002185.1 Paraescarpia echinospica | reverse complement strand
TCACGTCGGATAGTTTCACACCTGCGTCTAACAAAAACACTCAAACAGTCTTTCACCATCTAATTGGTCTGAGTTCATGGACGTGATGTGTGATTCGAGGATGACGTTAGGCATAGTACTATCGTGGTACAACTGATGGTGGTCGGTTGACAGATGGTGATGCTGAAGATGACGGTGACCGTCGACGTTTTCGTGACGCAGAGGTAGTTGGAACACTGTCAGCAGTAGCGATGCCCTCCTTTTCTTGTCGCTGAAACAGTAACGAGATGAGCTTAGTAATGAATGGTCAACTGATATGTATAAGAAAAAATATAATATTATGGTCTTTTGAAAAATGTTCTAACAAAATGACATGAATACCATTTGAACACTATGAAAAATTGAAGCTTACTGTTATCTCTTCAAGTTGTTCTTCAAGCTGTTCTTCAAGTTGTTCTTTACGTCGCCGCTGTTTATCTTGCTTCCTTTGACCCTTGTCGGACGTTATCACTAGTCATGTTGTTCATCTTCCAAAATGTAAGATATAATGACCACAACAAACAGACGCAGGTCTTTTATAACAGTTCGACAGAACATAAAGGTCACGTGGTCGTGCCGAACGAACATTTGTCCACTAGGGGATGATGTTTGTAGTTCGTGATGTATCCGTCAGGGGGCTCTATTGCACGCAAGCGTGCAAGAGACACGAATATTTGCAGTACTAGAATATTTAATTTACAACTTGTCCACAATATGACACCACTTGTATAACTAGTACCGACAAATTCCGATAGGGGGCACTGTTTTAGTTAATCAACTATCCACCAGGGGGAGCTATTTTAATTCACCAAATATCCGTCAGGGGGCGCTTCCATAGTTTTGGCGGGAAATAATTAGTTCACCAACTATCCGCCAGGGGGAGCTATTTTAATTCACCAACTATCCGTCAGGGGGCGCTTCCATAGTTTTGGCGGGAAATAATTTCAGTTCACCAACTATCCGCCAGGGGGCGCTATTTTGGTTTTGGCGGGAAATAATTAGTTCACCAACTATCCGCCAGGGGGCGCGATATTTTAATTCACCAACTATCCGTCAGGGGCGCTTCCATAGTTTTGGCGGGAAATAATTTCAGTTCACCAACTATCCGCCAGGGGGCGCTATTTTGGTTTTGGCGGGAAATAATTAGTTCACCAACTATCCGCCAGGGGGCGCTTTTATAGTTTTGGCGGGAAATATTTTAGTTCACCAACTATCCGTCAGGGGGCGCTATTTTGGTTTTGGCGGGAAATAATTAGTTCACCAACTATCCGCCAGGGGCGCTTTTATAGTTTTGGCGGGAAATAATTTTAGTTCACCAACTATCCGCCAGGGGGAGCTATTCAAGTTTTGGCGGGAAATAATTGCGGGAAATAATTAGTTCGCCAACTATCCGCCAGGGGGCACGTTTATATTTTGTCGGGAAATATTTTAGTTCCGGAAAAATCCGCTAGGTGGCGTGCTATTCTAGTTCCGAAAAATTCCGGTAGGGGGCGCCACGTGACCTTGACCTACATCCGGGTACTTGACCTTTGACCTTGACCTACATCCGGGTACTTTACCTTGACCTACATCCGGGTACTTTTGCACTTGCACCGCAGCGCCACAACCATGCCCGGTAAGGGACCTCCTTTACTACTTATATATATATATATATATATATATAAACAGGATGTAGAATTAGCAGTGAGATGTCCACACTAGTATTATATTATTATTATAGGAAGCTTTACCGGGGAAAGTTCGGACTGGATAGCCGAATAAGAACGGAAAACAAAAGGTGCTGCCTACACATAGATTATCTTTACTTCAAGGGAACACTGATTATGACCATAAGCAAAAATGCCCGACCTACGGACGAGATAACGTGATAGTTCTTTATAGGCTCGTGACGATCGTCTTGATGGTTACGTCAGAACCAACCAACCAATTCATTCGGTCTATGTTACAGCGTTGAAGATACGTTGTGTTCGTATTGGTAAGTATAAATTGCATCTCTTATGTGTTTCAGAGGTGCACTACCGTCTGTATGTGTACACTGGTGCACAGATTCATGCCGGAACTGACGCCAAAGTTACAGTTCGTCTTCGCCAGACCATTCAATACACATCAAACACGTTCGAAATAGACAAACCCAGACACAACGATTTCGAAAAATCCGGGTAAATAAACCAAACTGTCTGTTTTGATATTAGCACTCAGAAGTAATAAAAATTTACACAATGTTGTGTACGAAGCCATTTCCTGTTGATTAAAGTATTGCACTGGGAATTTGTATACAATGGGTCTAATAAGGACCGGCCCACTGTAGTTTCAATTTGTTAAACGTTTGGATCATGTCAGCATGTCTGATATAAAACGAAATTACTTCCATCTGACCTCAGCTCTCACCCGCCCATTCAGACGAAAGTTTGTAAACATTCATGTGATGATATCAGTATATTAACATTACCGTAAAATATCGATGTCCGACGCCAGACGAAACTGCCTGTGACCACCCCCTCCCCACAACGAAAGTAATTTTGTCTGATATCGGACATCGATTTTCTGAAATGATCCGTTAGACGCAATGAATACATTACTGAAAAACCGCAAATGTCATATTTGTTTTAGCATGAGTTGGTAACTCAAACGTGTTCATAAGTTGAATTGGACACGTTTGTAGGTCCACAAACATAATTATTAGTGATTCTGGCTAAATCAATGTGTTACGTCGTTGTGAAGATTGTGTTCTGTTTGTTGTGTGTGTTGTGTGCATATTTTCGTGCATGTGTTCGTGCGTGTGTATCTGTGTGCATGTATGTTTATGTGTACGTGCATGGGTGCATATATGGAATTTATGCGCATACATGCATATTTGCATATACATGTGTACATGCATGATTGTGTTCATATGTGTATACGTGTGTACATGCGTACGTATGTACTTGTGTGTTTTTGCGCGCGCGTTTACGTATATGTGCTTGCGTGTATTTGAGATATCCATTTCGTGTGCAAAGCACATTTTCTATGGGACTGTCGTTTTACATTGTGTGTTTGCCGTGTTTAATAGTTCCAAAATTGTACTCGCGTGAAAAAGTCTTACTGTCAACAGGACCTCACAAATACACATAATTACACCGTATATGTTAATGCTACTGCTGCTGCTACTTTACCAGTTGCACTATATGTACTGCTGCTGGTGACCATTAGGTGGATCATAACCAAAATATAATTATCTTCGCTGGCATCAAAACTACATTACCGGGTAAACTAATATAAATATGCTTTGGTGTGAATTCATCATCTATAACATTTATAAACAACTCCACAATATTCAGTGGTCCTACAATATCACTAGTGAGAATGGATCACTGTTTGTGTCATCAACGTAACAAGACGTAAGCATAATCGCCATTGTACGTTGTTATCCAGGATTGACTCATTCTACGTGAGCGCTCGCAATATCGGCTACTTGAAATACCTCATCATTCGACATGACAACTCTGGTGTCTATCCCGCTTGGTACCTCAAGAAGATCTCCGTCATCAACAAAGGCACACGTGAGATATTCAGGTGTTCTTGCTACGCCTGGTTGAACACTGGACATCTTTCCAAATATCTTCACTGTTATCAGAGTGGTTAAGTCTAGTGTGCTCGCGAGTTCCACTTCAAATTGGACCAGCGTTGAGTGGAATCTTCTTAAAATTTTCATGTATTCTAATGCAGAGGTTTTTGTGATGTAAAACGATTGATTGTACAGGTATTAAGGTAAAACATTTCCTAAAAAGGAAATAATATGGACTGTAGTCGTTGCAATGCGAATCAATCTTAGCAATACATAGCTTAATAACTTGCCGCTTTCGTCTTTGTACATTGTTCGATAAAATAAATCTAAATTTTTATATTAGATATTACATTGTTGCAGTAATTCGGAATGAAAAATTAAATAAACTTGAACTGTTGACATAAAGTAACATTTCTATTATTCGACAATATTGTGTTCACGAAATATGTAATTGATCCCCTTTTTTCAAGTATTTATTACTGAATTTGCTCCACATTGTTTCTATTTTGTGTCTTTCGCTGTATATCATAACATATTATGATATTATGCAATACGATAAAGACTTTGTTATTTTAGAACAAGTCGACTGTCTATTTTCTCCAATGAAGACGGTGGTAAAATGTACAGTGTTTGCATTTGTATCCAGTCATTTCATTAGCATATTTTACTCCCATTCTTGGTGGTCAGTTAGGGTATTTTTGGGGGAACACGTTCAATACGTTACAAACCAAGGGAAGCTTGTTTTAACAGTTGGAATAGTGCCGAAATAGGTTCGAACTCGCGACCTCAGTGGTTGGTAAAGGGGCACGGCAATTCGCGTTGATGTATCGTATTGCCAACGCATGTGGAGTATAATGAACTCATTCAAAGATGACTGAAAACGCACTGAAGACATGCTGGTATAGGCCTACTATCTAAACAGGTCTAAATGCAGTAGCCCTGTTGTATTCTGTAGATGGTTCTTATTCCTGGGAAATTAGGTATGTATCTTTAGCGGAAAACAGAACAAAACACACATAATTGGTATATTATATGTTATTCTTTCGCATTATCACGTATAGAGTATACGATCCACATAATTCGGTCCGTTCAACTACCTCCATGATACTTCTCCATCTCACCCGGTCTTCCGTGGAGCGCGGTGGCGATATCGCTAGAGTATCGGACGGTCAATCAAGAGAACCTAGGTTCGAATCCTATTCTGGTGTGTCGATCCCTGGGCAAGTTCGATCACTCTTCGTTGCTACAATTCACTCAGCTGTACGAATGAGTACCTGCCTATGAACATTGGTAGAAATTTGTGTACGAATAGTCTTAACACATTAACTTCAGCGTAACTGAATGCATCCTAGAGAAGTCGAGATGGTGTTCGATTGAACAGGTCTGCCAGTGTATAGCACGTTGAGCAGTCCAACGGACTGGATACTGCGTTATATAAGAACTCACCTTTACCTTTTACTGGAATATTCGTCCTATCTCAGATGTTGATAACTGCTTTTTCCAAATAACTTTTCTCATTCTCTTGTTATCATTATTTTTCGATTTTAGCTTTTCCTTTACTTCTGTTTGCCATGCTTTCTGTCCTCATTTGTTCTGTGTGCGTATCATGTCCAAAAGGTGTTAATGTATTCGCATATCATTTGCCATTGATTAGCATATCTATTGTCACCATATACCAGCCTATTATATATAAATACAAACATACGTCCGTTTGGCATTGCCAGAAATTACCAAGTGTCATATTTCGTCACGCTACAAAATATACCTACCACAAACAAAATGCATCATTTGTTTGACTATTACAAACACAATGCCTTTTTACGGAATTCTACGAAGCATCAACGTATTTTCCCATCGACTGCAACACTTTATTATTTGCTGTTATATATGTGAGATAAACACAAGACATGACACATGATGTACTCTAAATTGATGTGTTCACCACTTGAAATCAAAGCCATTGTTAATTTATTCCTAGTTGCTTTCCCATCCTAAACCCTCGGCGTTCCCTGATTCTGATGACGACTACTGCGTCTCCCTCTTCATTATGTTCCTGTCGCTACTAAAGAGACACAGCCGTAACCCTCCAAAAATGTACAGTTTTATTGCTTGCAGGACATATATAAGATCTAGCAATACATTCTCACCAAGGGTTTTTAGACTAGGACACGTTTCATTATGACAAAGTCTAAACATATAAAACAACTAAAAAAATGCATGGTACAGTCGTTGAGACGCTCACTAAGATCTCATACCATATTCTCATTAGCAATGTCATAGGCTTGTTGAATGTGGTCCTGGGGTACACGTGTCCCCAAAGGAATTTGGCCGAACTATACCTGCACAAGAGTAGCGGGCCCATAGCCCTTTTAAATGTGCTCCTGCTACGTGCCTCTTGTGAACGTCATCGCGAACAATTTACAACAGCCCTCCCTGTCTTCCGATGTCACCAGTCAAGCCGAGACAGCAGAGAAGCTGAATTTACGGTGGCGAGGCAGAATAATTGTCAATAGCACCCCCTCCCTTCGTCTTCCGATGTCATGATCTGGCAAAGCGACAGCGGAGTCGTGCTGAAGCTCCGGCTTAGACCACCCAGTATAAATTTGGTTCGGCCGCAATTGGAGGTGTGGGTCATCCTAGAGTAACCTCTCTGGAATCGCCTATGAACAACGTAGTTCACCATGTAAAGACAAAAATGTAATGTCGAATGAATCTACATAAATAATTATCACAACTTATTCAAAAAGCCATGTGTACATTTATAAACACATATACACATTAAAATCCGCATCCACGTACACACACATATGAACTACGAATAAGGCTGTTTAAATACAATATATTTGGACATGCTAATATGTTCTAAATGCAACATACCCAGACATGCATACATGTTCTAAAACAAGTTCCTCTCAGCTCAGAACGAAATGGAAAGGTGTGACATACAGGAGGAAAAGGAAGGATCAAATTGGCCTATATAAAAGTAAGACAGTAAGTAAATATAGCATAAGTTACAGGACACCAATTTGGCCCAGTATTGTGCGACTTCACAATTGTTATATATATATATATATATATATATGTACATTGTTTTCTTCAGGTTAAAGCGGTATATGCGTACCGCCACAGACAACACACAAATAAAGTGGTTTGTGTGAGCTGTTGTGTGGGCTGAGATGAGGAAGTCTGCCTCTAATAAAGTAGATGTGTCCATGAACAATGATGCGGTGGTGCAAGAAGCACAATGTGAATGTGGTGCTGGGCAGGGCCCTACAGCTCACTGCAAGCATGTTGCAGCAGTTCTGTTCGGCCTGACACTACTGTCAGACAGAAACAATCTTGACAGAAGTGACGTGTATACAGGTAAGACGTTTAAAAAAAACCCACTTATTTTCTGCATTCAATGTACTATGTACAAATATTGGGGCAATTGTCAATGCACCAAAAATGGCAGTTAGCTTATCCCAATTTTGTACAAATAAACTGGAATGAAGGTATGTCACGTGATTTTCCTTAGCTGTTTTGGACATAGTCATTTTTCGATAATAGCCTTTTTCAAAGTTACCTATGCCAAAAGTCACTAGGTCTCGCTTCTTGGTAGGCCGATAGATCAAACTATGACATTAAACTCGCAGGATGTCTCGTGCCTGCGCCAAAACGGTGCCGACGACCACAACTCGATAGAGAGAAGGGTAATCAACACAACCTGATCCGCCTGTGAAGTTGGGTGTTCGGTGGACTGAAGAGAGTCGTGATTACTCTCTCGTCCTTTATTCGCGTCTATTTTTCGATAATGCACCGCAGAATGGCAACCGGTATAGATATTGACGTGTAGTCTTCGGCCTCTGCTTCGGTTCCCGGATGTGTGTCGACGAATAAAGATCCGAATAGACGGTAGACGTTACTCTAACTAGTTACACTGGTGTCCGTTGGGAGGCGCCTGAAGTCACCTATCACTCACGGTTGCGCACAGTTTTTTTATTAACGGAGTCGTGCAACCGGATGTGAGAAAGCTGGCCGTTTCATTATAGTGCGGACTAAATGGCGCGACCATGACCTCAAATCGTCGAAATAAGATTAGAATCGGATTCTCCGATGCCATAAACCCCTAAAAAGTATGTGTTATTCATGATTGTATCCCTTTTGTTTTTTTTAACTACAATTAACCTCTAACCCGGGTGGCGGCCATATTGGATTTCGTCAATATTGCAACATCTGGGCCACATTTGATGCTTTTCGAAGAATCTGAACCAAAACATCCCTAACATCCCTGATTATCGACCTACGGGTTAAAGGTACCGATGGGTGGCACCGCCCTCTACCTTGGACTTTGACTTAGAACTTTGACCTAGAAATTTACTGAAAAAATACTGAAAAAAATGTGTAAACGCTACAATGAAATTGTCCAAAATTTCCGTATGCTCAATGATGCTACTGAAATTGAGGGTGCTCTTCGGGGCGTTGGGGCGCGTAGGGGCCGACGTTGGTAGAACCGAAAAAAATTTCCTATCTTTTAACATGGGCAGTCCGGAACTATTTTGCACCGCGCTGCTCTAACACTTTAACGATTTATACATATATTAATACTTTCCTGTATGCCAATTGGCTTAACCATGATAGCGAAGACAGACTGAAAAGGAAGAACATGGAAAACAGAAGAGCGTGGCTAACGACAACGAGGTAGACCAAACCTGAGATTGAATGATAGCATGAAACGGGACCTTGATTAGAACTAGATTCTTGCCTGCATATGAGCACGTGTTATGTGTATCTCACAAGACACATATGTTCTCATCTTGGTTCTGTGCAGAGTATCTCAACTAGGTTGTAACGCAGTATTCATTGATCATTGGCACTGACGAGCATCGTCACAAAGTCATACTCCAGCCTATCTGTGATGAACTTGGTCCAGGGAAAGCAGCCGCATTGATCAACTAGCACGAATCGGCGTGGGGTTAGAATACACAGGGAAGGAAGTTGCAACGTAGCACTAGCATGCCAAAGAAACCAGATCAGGAGCCGATCCTAGGGACTGGCGTAACTCGACGCGCCATTCAAGATGTTGCGTTTTCAAAGTTCGTGTCCCCTTATTATTGTTTCGTGTTTTACCTTCTGTTTGAAGGCTTCGGTGAATATTGATGTTGACCTTGCAGCTACAATAGGTAGTGAACCTGATTGTCATATTGTAATTATGTTTATAAACGGTATGATTTTAGAAAACCAACACAATACCGCACTGCCACGGAATTTCGCGATGCACGAACTTACGACTGTTTGGGCAACTCTAGTAGGCCTATATAATTTTAAGTGGACTTTAAGACAACGTTTAATCATATCTCAGTTATGCAATTACTAGTTATATTTGTATGCCAAACAAAAATCTAAGATAGCTATAACATCTCCACAATACCAACGACATGTTTTTGTTTAACTGTGTGATATTTTAAAACTCCAACAATTAAAATTCAATTTTAAGCTATGAACAAAAACTGTCTAGAAATGGCAGGATACTTTAATTTTATTATCATTATGCCCAGTGTGCATAATTCCGATATGTATACCTATCATACAAGAAACAGTAATAATATTTGTTGTCTACATAAACCGGGTAAATCATAATTGTGTCACTAACTGCCTTAGACAATCAATTATGCACGCTTGCACCTGGTGAAACCAGAATTAAGATTTATACTCATTCTCTACAAGGCTTTTCGATATAATATAAACTATGTTTTGTGTTTGACTGCATCTGTAAAAATGTATGTTGAGCAGACAGCTACAGTTGGCATATCATAATTCAGTGGAAACATTTTTGTCATTTGGGTTTGGAATAATCTACATAATTTAATGCATTTCCACAACATTTCTTGATGAAAATGAATTGTTTAAACTTCAATCCATATTTATGAAAAGATATGGGAAATGGTGAGGTGGCAGTAGCATATGTTTGAGAAACTCCACTGTTTTCATTGTCAATAATTTATGAACTGAAGAATTTCAATTGTTCTGAATCCCATGTAATTGGGAACAATTGAAATTATGCAATGACTGTTATAGTGAATGGATTCACATAAGAATATTAAGTGCTTTGTTCAACATGTAGCAATTGTACTATTGATACTTACTTCATATCGGTCATGTAATCAACCACCTTGTTATAAAGATGATAAAATAAATTACAATATTGCTTTGTTATTTGTAAAGAATTGAAATGTGGAATGTTTGCAGTCCTCCACAATAATAGTACTTCTCATTTAGTGTATTTCTTGGATAACTGTTCAAAGCTCTAACCTGGAAAACAAACTGCAATGCTTAGTATACTTGTCTTCTATTTATGCCACTCTCGTGTTTTAGGGAAATGGTAATGATACCATACCTCTGCGCAAAAGGCGAACAAGGCATTTAGTGAGTAGTATTGCTTTGTTTTATCTAACATTATTGATACCTGTTTATGTAACTAAGCAATATTTTCAAAAAGTGTATTTGATTCTATTTGTGTTTTGTCACTATTAGTTCATGGGCCAGAGCCGTAATTGGTATCATGTGGGCGGGGAAAATCTCATGGTGTTTTGTTAATAGCCCTATGCCTGTAGTTAATAAATTAATGTGATAGATTTTGTACGTGGTAGCTTTTTGGTGGATATCACTCCGTAAACATAATGAGGCGAGGACAAATTCTAGTCAAATATGTGTGGGTAGGGAAAACAAAGTGTATAATACCTTTGCAACCAATCAACACAGCCTCACAACTTACCACTCAAAATGTTGGTATTAAACCCCTCCACAAACATATATATGATATGTACAAATTTTATTAATAATTAGGTCACTGGATGTCAAATGTTCACGAAATTTTGTAGATGCTAAAAGTCTGACACCTTGGCATTAATTGTATTACTATTTCATGAATGGGGGATGTGTTTCATCTTAATTGCCCATAATGTGAATGATAGACACCCTGTGAGAAATTAAAGGGGCCATTGTTAAATTATTTTGCAAAATGTGCCTTCCACAACAAACGATAGAAAGTCATATTTACAAAATTAACAGAAAAGTACTGTTTTGGGGAGGTGAACAACCCACAATTACTTTGCAGCCAATCAACTTATCTTTACATACTGCCGCTAAAAAAGGAGGAAAATAAACAAGGCAATATTACGTAAAGTGTAACATTTGTGCACAGTAAACAGTCTTCTTCTTAAAGGCTACATAGACACAGTTAATAGTGTAAACATAGTTGACCAAGCTATTTTAAATAGCTAATTAGATTAGTATTATTAAATACATTCTGATAAGGCGCCTTGCAAAAGGCAAGTCAAGGCAAAGCGACACTTGGTGTGCGATGACTACCACAGTTGGGTCGAGTTTGCCATATCCGGCTGTAAAAAGTCATGGGCAGAGACGAAGGAAGAGAGATTCACCTTTCAGTGCGTGGGGTGTATGAAGGTGGAATGTCTGGAGAAGGAGGTAGCTACGTTGGTAGATATTGTAAAGGGGATTGAGATGAGAATCAGCAAGGCGACAGGTGGAATGGAGAGAGACGACAGGGAAAGAGTTGGGAATACTGTGAGACTGGAGGAACAGAGTAGTGGCAAGAAGATTAAAGAAAGGAGACTAAGAGGAGGGAATGTGATCGGAGGGGAAGAAATTGGAGGATCGACGGCAGGAAACGTGACAGGTGTGAAGGTGACAGGGGAGAAAGTGACCGAAGAGAAAGAGGTAGGAGGGAAAAGAGACGGAAGAGGAGAGAAGGAAATGCAATTGGAGGAAACATGACAGAAAAAAGGATGAGAGAATAAAATAATGTGACAGAAGAGAAGTTGGGAGGAATGATGACAGCAGGAAAGGTGACAAGAGAAACATCGCCAGGAAAGAATTGAACGAAAAACATTGTGACAGGAGAGCAGAAGAGTGGGGAACAGGACTTCAACCAGACAGTTGCAAACCGGAGAAGGAGGTACAAAGGGACAAATAATGCAGGTAGGGAGGGAACAACTGGGATAGTACAGAAGTCCAGACAGTTAGTGAGGAAGTTAAAAAAGAAAAGAGTCGAACAGATTATTCTCTCAGGAATGTTGCCAGTAATGGGAGCAAGGGGCCCAACATATAGAAACTGCAAGAGGATGGCGATCAACTAGTTGGGCAAATGTGTAATGAAGAGGGGGTGGGATTCGTAGATTTATGGGGATACTTTGTTGGGAGGGAAGATATGTACATGAAAGAAGGCCTCCATCTAAGTCGAAAGTGGCAGTATTTTTCTCTGAAAACCTGCTGCAATGTGTTGGCAGTGGGACAGGCTGCATCTATTTAAATTAGATTCGCAGGGGGATTCACAGAGAAGCCTGTAACTGGAGGCATAGATAAAGAAATAGCAGAAATAAATCAGCAAACAACAGCTTAGAAAATTGTTCTGAATCAGGATATAAATGCGTTTGTTTAAATGCAAGAAACAATGTAAACAAAAGAAGTGAACTAAACATTATGGTACAAGATATTGACCCTCACATAATAGGAATAACCGAATCATGGACCACCACTGATATATCAGATGCCGAATTGGGACTAACAGGCTATGTAATGTTTAGGAAAGATATAATAGGAAGAAAAGGGACTGTATTATTATGAAAGATTTTAGCTATGGTCATATACATTGGAAATTTCTACAGAGTAGCGGAATGAGGACCATCAGTTTTCAGTTTTAGTACAAGGTAGTTTCTTTTCTCAACATGTGCTAGAGCCAACCAGGAGTGAGTTTGTGTTAGGCGTAGTTTTGTCCTCACAGAGTGAATTAGTTGACAATGTAAAATTATGTGAGCCATTGGGAAACTAGTGATCACAAACAGATGCATTTTACCATCAAAGTAAAATCAGAAAGAAATAATAAAAAGCAGTTCAGGAGACATTTCCACAAAGGAAGATATAAAGTAATGAGGAAATATTTAGCAAAGATAGACTGGAAAAACACATTGAAGAATAAGACAGCAACAGAATGCTGGAATATCTTAAAGAGTGAAATTAAGTAAATCGTCAATACATTTGTCCCTTCAACAAACAAGGGAAACGGTCCAGAAAGAAATACTTATCGAAAGAAGCCATTAGAAAAAATAGGTACCAACAAATCATGTGGAAGTCATATAGACGTACTGGAAATCAAGACTACAACATTTAGAAAGAAGCACTAAACCAGGCTACAACTCAAATTAGAAATTCGACGAGAAGCTACGAAGAAATTTAGCTTGTAATATAAAATAAGACAGCAAGAGTTTGATATGCACGTGTTCGGAGCAAACAGATAGTTCAGTATCGGGTCGGTCCTCTAGAAGATAGTGCTGGTAATATAATATCAGAGGGATTCTTAACGGCAGAAGATCTCAATGAGTATCTTAGTTAGGTGTTTACCAGGGAAGACATTAGTTCACTGCCAGTACCACAGGCTAAATTCAAGGGTGAGAAATCAGACTATTTAGGACAGTTAACTGTATCCCCGGAAATTAGCTAACAAAATAAGGGCTATGAAGGATAATCAATCACCTGGGGTGGATGGAATTCCGACCAAATTACTATTGGAAATTGTAGAACCAATTAGCATACCACTTGCTTTAGAATGGAAAGAAGCAAACATTATACCGTTATTTAAAAAAAGTTCCAGAAACAAGTCAGAGAACTACAGACCAGTGAGTTTAACATCAGTGATTTGCAAATTATTAGAAATACTAATTAAAGATCACATGGAGGGTTTTCTTGTAAAACATAACTTGCTTAACCCATTTCAATATGGGTTTCTAAAAGCTGTGTTATGCTTAACAAATATGTTATGTTTTTTGAAGATTTCACTAAGTGGGTAGACGAGGGATCACCAATAGATATCACCTACTTAGATTTTCAGAAAGCTTTCGACAAATGCCACATCTAAGATTACTGCTTAAACTAAAGGCCCATGGCATAGGAAATGGTTTAATTAATTGGATAGAGTGGGGTACCACTGGGATCAATACCGGGACCTATATTATTCTTAATATATATCAACGATTTGGACGATTATATAACAAGCAAGGTGTTGAAATTTGCGGATGACACAAAATTGTTTAGAAGGATTAAACGTGATAGTGATAGACAGTATTTACAAGATGATTTTGACAGGTTGATCAAATGGTCTGAAAAATGGGAAATATTGTTAAATTTTTGGAAATGTAAATGCCCCCACATAGGACATTGGAACGAAGATGTACTATATACAATGGGAGGTTCTGCACTAAGTACTACTGTATAAGAAAAGGACTTAGGGTTAACCATTAGCGTTGATATGAAGGTTTCACAGCAGTGCGCTATTGCCGCTTCAAAGGGAAATGAAATCATTGGATTAATTAGGCGAAATATAACGTATAACGGAAAAGAACGAATACTACCGCTGTACAAAACAATAGTTAGGCCTCATTTAGAATATTGTATTCAAACGTGGAGGCTGTATCGCAGAAAGGACATAGAGATGCTAGGAAGAGTACAGAGGAGAGCAACTAAAATTATACCAAAACTGAGGTTAGTTATGAAATACGCCTAAAAGAATTTGGTTTAACAACACTAGAGGCAAGGAGTTTGAGAGGAGATCAGATAGAAGTGTTTATAATATTGAATGGTTATGAAAATATTGATAGCAATATTTCTTCTCAGTTAAGAAAGATAGACGGACCAGAGGACATGAAGTTACATTAGTAAAGGAGCAGTGTAGATTAGATATAAGAAAGTTTTCATTTTCACAAAGGACTGTAAATGAATGGAACAGATTATCTCCTGATTATGTTGGTACTAGTAGCGTGAATATGTTTAAAAATAAAATCTACACATACCTTAAAATGGCGGGATACACATAGGTAAGAAAAATATTGGACTCTCGATAAGCAAAAAGGTTTCCTTGTCCACCTGCCAGCTAGAATTATTTTCTAGATGGCAATCCTGTTAAATCTTGTTAAACTGCAATTCCCAGATTGCGCAGATCCACAACACAATGTCAATAAACAACATTATTTATTGTCTACCATATCCGCGTCTAATGTTTGTTAGCCAAACCTGGACTCCACTTTTGTCTTTCACTAAATTTTGATGTCGAAGATTGCGATACGTTTCACGTTCAGTTAAAGTTATATAGGTCCCGTTGAAGAATGAAGTAAACACACAAATGGACGAAAGTAACTTACCTGTTATCACGCAAATCGACCTACCACGTGACTGTCCACACGATATATATATATATATATTGATTTTTATTGATTATAAATTATACGTAAAACATACAACATTGATTTTTTGCACATCACGAATAAAGCATGTCACAATCATATGCAGAACGTTATAATGAAACAATGCCTTTAGTTTGGTTTAAAACAAGTATAGTTGATTGAGCACAACCTACTGCATTTTTATGCACACAGATAAATACCGAGACATATATTGCTTGACAGCAACACACTTTACAGCGTTTGATTATTAAATTCAAACAACCCCAGCCAAGACCATGTTGTACACGTTCTACATTATGATTAATTTTGATAGTGAAAACGATTAGAAGCCATTTACACTACGCTAAACATAATAAATATTTATTTATTAATAACTATTTTTTATTTCATGACGTGTATCTATATCTTTGTATTTTTTACGTGTATGTTATATGTACATATGGACTTTGTTTGAAATATACATTGTTATTATTATTATTTAACAGTGTTGATTCTGTTACCCCCTGAGAGACGCAACAAAACCTAATTAACCTTCCACTTTTAATTGCCAAACTCGAGAAAAGGGTATTTTGTAAGAACGTTTAGTAATTGATATATAAATGTAATAATTTATTATTTAATCGTAAAATTTGCTATGTATTCATTTCACAACATTTGAAGTATCATCAACCGTATGGCAAACAATACCTTAAAGAAAGGATTTGAGTATGGATGAAGTTGCATCTTCTTGATAAGCGTTGAGATGACGGGCTACAGCTACAGCATATCGCAGGTCATCAGCACGATCCAGTACATGTTGTGTATTGGTTTTAATGTTGATCCTTGTAGAAATGCCAGTTTCCATAGCAATGCATTGGGATGAGGACAGTGAGAGCTATGTCAGCGAATCGGGTGTTCACTACCACGTTACCAAGTCAGAATCATGAAAGTCTTCTCGCTGGCCACGGAACTCGTCTTTTGTCTTTGACAACTCCTTCATCTGCTGAAAAAGTATCATTGTCCATGCATTCTTCTCACAGCGGACTGGGAATTATCCAAGGATTGCGTCTTCTATGCAAAATAATGTGCGGCATGATATCATCAGCAAACGGACACTACTCTTCGTTCTCTTCAAGTGGCGTTGACACTTTGGAGAACACGGGAAACCTCATTAGCCTGAGCTTCATATTGGTAAATTTGGATGTGTGAAGGGACCTGGCAACGTTGCCTTGATCTGTTATAACACTCACCATATTCCTTTCTTGTGAGAGTTCCAGCTGACTGATCTCACCAAAACATGTGCATTATACCCCCGCTCTATAATAAATATATGACCCCTTTGTCTGACATAGTCACTTGACATTTTGGCCTGCAACTTCCAACTTCTTCCACTTACTGACAATTCTGGGGTTTGTGGCACTGAAAGGTAAACAATTTAGACAACAGACAGACAACTACTTTTACAGAGCCGATTTTGAGGAATAATCTGTTGTGAAAAATATACAGCATATATTGATTCATTCAATTGAAGCGCATGGCATCGAGGGATTTGCTAACACTTCTGTAACTAAAACGGCCTGATCCAAAAGTAACCTCGTTCAGATATTCCGTTTTGGCGATTGTGTCCTGAAGTGATATCTGGTTCATCAGTCTCCTTTTTTTCTCACAAAGAACGAGTGTCGATGCTTCAACTAGACATGGCCTGATGAGATTCTCTCCGGTTGTAAAGGACTTCTTACTTTCAGTATGATACATTCTTAACATCTGATACGTCTTTCCACAACATGTGTCTTCACTGTACCGTGCTACAAAACCGTAGTCTTGAAGAATATATATTGCTAAAAAATCCATAGTTTTTTTGGGGCTTGATGTATCCCCAAAATGCCCGATTCACCCTCAAGGTTAAATACCGCTTTTCTAGAAGCACACATTTAATTTATTTATCACTCGGGATTTTCCGGACGCCGTCTCACTATAAATCAGCGTCTACACCTGTGAGCTGGGTTTTTCCTCTGGGTTATTCCCCTGATGTTTCCCTGGAATGTCACAACTTAAACATAACTTACGTTGACGAGACATATAGGCGTGACCTCCAACTAATGAATAGGTTAGTCTGGTGTACGGTGTCTTTACCTGATGTTGTTTATCAAGCCTTGCGAATGCACAATAAATAAGTGCGAACGCACCGCTAGTGTTATGTTGCATGAAATAAGTGTTGGTGTTTGTGTGCGTGTGTCATGCGTGTGTGGTTGTTTTCCTCAATTTTGTGCCTTTCTTACCACTAAATGTACCCTTTCTGGGACATTGCTATCTCAGTAGATGTGTAATCAAATAACTTCCTGTTCTTGTTTGTTGTGAATCTGACTTTGGATACCTGATGACTTAAACGTTACGTTATTATTAGTAATAGTAGTAATAGTAGTAATAGTAGTAATAGTAGTAGCAGTAGTATTCCTACCGCACTGAATATATGATGACTTAAACGTTACATATTTTTATTATTAGTATTTTTTTATTTTATTTTGGTAGTAGTTGCAGCAGTACTACTACTACTAGTACTAGTACAAATGAGTGTGTACTACTACTACTACTACTACTAGTAGTAGTAGTAGTAGTAGTACACACTCATTTGTACGATATAACCATTAGCCACACAATTATGTTCGCCTTATATATGCCGCACGGCATTTATAGGTTGTATATGACCATATTGAACATGAATTTATATCCATCCGATATAGGAAAACTTACGCATATATGTATCGACATACATAAATTAGAAGATCAAAGTAATAACAATATTATGAAAATTAACTTTTTACGAAACAGCGTCTCAGGTTTTTTGACCGTTTACCCAGTGCAAAAGAAATGTGTCACATGTGTGCATCGAAAAGCATGTCGTGGAGCGCACTGGAGCAGTGACTAGAGCTGCGGACTCTCGACCGTGAGAACACAGGATCGAATCATGTGCTGTGTGTCGAACCTTGGGCAAGATCGTTCACTCTTCGTTGCTTTAGTTCACTCAGCAATATGAATGAGGCTATAGACAGTGGTGGATATTTGTGTCGAATAGCCTTCGCGTATTAATTGCGGCGTGACTGAATACTTCCCAGATAAGTAGAGATGGTGTTCGTTTGAACAGGTCGGCCACGGAATAAAGTGTAAGGCGCATTGACTAGTACTTAGAACTGGATACGGCTCTATATAAGAACGTACCTTTTACTTTACAAACATAATAATAACAACTACGCACGTTGCCCTCAAAACAACAGTATTTGTGTTGAAAGTACTCAAACGAGTGTTTTTTTAAATTAGACAAATCGCCTGTGAAATCCAAACATAGAAGCAGAAGTAGTAAATAAAATGATGAACAATATTGACATTCTGTTTCGTAAATAATAAAATTGCGCCTCAGCTTGTGAGCATTCGTGTATGATTGCGGAGTACTGAAAACAGATAAAACATTACATGTATGCGTCATCAACTTTATTAAAGAAAGTACATACATCGGTCAAGCCCTCAGCCAGAGATAAGTTGTACCGTTATTGAAACGTTTTTTTTTTAAATAACAGGTCTTTGGTGTTTGGTCAACGGGAGTTTTATTTTTCAGATACCACGATCTTGACCATAACGTGGTTTCATTTTTCCAATAACAAGGTCAAGACAGTGTTTGCGGTTTTATTCAACCATACGAACCAGGAGAATGAGATGATATCAGATATGAGTTGTTAATATATTGAATCTCAGCATGGGTTCCTAAAACCTAGATCTTGCCTAACCAGTCTCTTTTGTTTTTAGACGAAATTACAAAGTGGGTAGATGATGGGTCACCAGTGGATGTTGTCTACTTAGATTTTCAGAAAGCATTTGATATAGTGCCATATAAAATATTGTTACTTAATCTAAAAGCCTATAATATAGGGGATGGTGTGGTCAGTTGGATACAAACATGGTTGACAGACAGAAGACAGAGAGTTATAGTAAAGGGGGAGATTTCAAACTGGAAACCTGTTTTGAATGTAGTGCCACAGGGGTCGGTGTTGGGTCCTATATTATTCTTGATATATATAAATGATTTGGATGATGATGTATCAAGCAAAGTACTTAAATTCGCAGACGATACAAACGTGTTTAGACCAGTTGAAGCAGATGCAGATAAACACACTTTACAGGATGATTTAGTCAAATTGGTCAAATGGTCTGAAAAATGGCAAATGTTATTCAATTTTGGGAAATGTAAATGCATCCACATAGGACATGGAAATGTGAACAAAGAATACATAATGGGGAATACTATATTAGGTAAAACTGTAAAAGAAAAAATACTTAGGAGTAACAGTTAGTGCTGGCATGAATGTTTCGTAGCAATGTGGAATTGCTGCTTCAAAGGGTAACCAAATACAAGGGCTAATTAGAAGACATATCACATATAAGGAGAAACAGCTAATTGTACCACTGTACAAAGCAATAGTTAGGCCACATTTGGAATATTGTATACAAGCATGGAGGCCATATCGTAAGAAGGACAGATATAAGCTAGAAAGAGTGCAACGAAGAGCAACTAAGTTGATGAAAGACGCCTATTAGAAAGCGGGTTGACAACACTAGAGACTAAGAGACTAAAAGGATACCAAATAGAAGTTTTTAAGATATTAAATGGTTATGAGGATATTGATAGAAATATTTTCATCGAACTGAAAGAAGGCAGCATAACGAGAAGGCACAATGCAGCATTAATCAAGGGACAGAGTAGGTTGGATATGAGAAAGTGCTCATTCTCTAAGAGGACAATAAACGACTGGAACAAATTATCTGATGATTGTGTTAATGCTAGCAGTGTGAATATGTTCAAAAATAAAACTGACAGCTATCTGGCGAGGGAGGATTATACGTAGGTGGAAAATGTTGGACTCTCGATAAGCCATTGGCTTCCTTGTCCGCATACCTTCCGGAGCTTATAGCTCTGGGCGGCAATCTTGTTAAATCTTGTTAAACGAATATGTCTTTAAAAAGAACGTTTGTAGAAGTACGCTGTCTCACTCCTGAAAGACAGAAAGACTATAGAGGACAAGAAATTATGTTAGTGGAGGAACTGTACTCTGGCTACGGCGATTCTACTTCCCTCTGCCAGCCACGCACTCCTCAACTTCTCACTGCCACTCTCTCCCAGTCACTCCAGGCAATTCTTAACTACCACACCTGGCTTGTTGCGTAACAGCTCGTTATGTAAAATGCACTTGGCTGACCTTCTATAATCCGTCCGCTGGGTATACCTGCTTCCTAATGAAAAATGGTGAGATCGTCTAAACCTTGTTTTGTAACGTAAGCCTTCTTTCTCACAGAGGCATGTATATTTGTGGAGCGAGATACGTGTCTACTAATGTGTAATTGTCTAAATGTTAGGAGTATGAATAAGTTTAAAAACAAAATTGATAATTTGTTTAGATCGTTCACGCTTGAGATTAATATGTGGAGAGTGCGAGGAATGATTGTCAGTGTGGAAACAGTTAAACTATTACACATCAGTAGTTTGATACCACTGCAATGGATATCTTGAAAAGAGGTGTCGCAGAATAGTATCTTTAGAATTTAAACCGACGAGGTATTCCTCAGTTTTTAGTCCTTTGGGGCGAAGGTCCAACGGACATATGCCATCACTCTGCGTCCGCCGTGCGCCGTTACCTGCCATATCTCAGAAACCATTCAGCAACTTGTTCTCTAATTTTGCACATACGTATCTTAGGGAACTGACACTATGCACGATTAATCTGTATTTGATTGAATCATTCTAAGGGCCTCGTTGGGCCCCCAGGCCTCGGAAACGTAAATTTTCACATTTTGCCTATTTTTTCAAAAACTCTTCAGTAACTTTTTCGCTGATTTTGCATAGACATTTCGTGTGGTAGTGCCACTATACACAAGAAATATGTAACTGATTGAATTATTCTCAGGGCCCCTCCCCAACGGCTAAATTGTCGTACTATTTCCCTACTGTTTTAAGCCTCCTGCACTGATCTCTATTTATAACTGGATAGTGGACTTTGCCCTATCTCTGATCACTGGGGTGGCTGAGTGGAGCAGCTCAACACCTCTCCTGCAAGGTTTCTACATCCACTGGAAATCGGCCTAAATAGCAGTGTTTCGGGATAAAAATTCTACAGTAGTTTTGACAACACAATAACTAATATACACAATCTTCACGAAACGGTCTACTCGAATATTTTATTTTCAGGTGTATCTCCACTGGCATGCATATAGTCTCCACAAAACACGTCAACATTTTACTTCCATCATAACCCTTAATGATCTGTAACTATGATTCACCAAAAAACATTTAATTAATAATTACAAACTCACAATATAGTGCAAATGACTTCAGGGCGTCTTGACCCATTTTTAATATAACGTTCTTAATAAGAGTATAACTATGTTGAGAAATAATACCCGCCAGATTGCGTTTAGTAAGCTCCTAAGTGGAATATTTCGCCCACGATATGTTCAAATTGCAAAATAAATCGTATTCTGAAACCCTCCAAATGTTGCTGAGGCCAATTGGGGTAATTGCAAGGCCCTTTGAAATTCGGCGTGGTTGCGTGGTTCCCACACGCAAAGAACTGATTCAGCGAACATATCGCTATTTATTACCATCCAACTGATTGCTGAAACTTTAAAGAACGCATCAACACGTGATAGACGATTGAATGATAATGATAATGGTAATGATAATTATAAGGATAGAAAAAATATGTTCAAAAAATTATGAATAAATAAATAGTAAATACATTATAGTATTAGTTTCAATAAAACAACTAAATATATTGTGATCTCAGAATACGAGACATATGAAACCTCCCTCAGCTATGCAGTGCCGTGGTTGACATTCTTAGCTCTAATACAATGTGTAATTGCACCAACCTGTGTGATTGCCAAATAAAATAAAAACATAACACGTATGCAGCACCAACTTTATTAACAAACATACACCTGTTCACTTGCACTCCTTTTATGGCATTGCATAACATCAGATCGCAAGTTTCATCTTGATAACCAGAATGCGTGACGCATTTTTAGAAGATTGCGTTCCTCGTATGCCTCTGTCAATCGAGAAACTGAACTCAAGCAAATTAGGCTTCAAGCAACTTGCTTACAGTCAATTCGCCTCTTCAGGTGTCCCCTGCACAGCCACTTGTAGCAATCACACTCGAACCTCTCCATCGTGCCTCGGTTGTCGATGACAATACTGTCGAGATACCACCTAGGAGATCTGCACAAGTTGTCATGAATCACGTAAAGGAATCGGACATGCCCGCTGTTGCGTGCGACCACATCGAATGTGTCAATCCTGAGTAAAGGTAATGTAAAGGTAAGTAAAGCGCGATGGGAAGGACATCTTTAAAAACGGCAAGCTATATATAGGCTGCGGACCTTGACGGTTATTGGTTTACCACAACTACCAACTGCATTCCTTGCCGACTTATTAGAGGCAAAGCATTATATCCAGTCTCCACCCACAATATTGGGGGTCCGATCTTCAAGCTCCTTCTCCCGATTCCGACATCTATGCAATAAATTACAAAACAGAAGAAGACCGCAAATGTGTTGGAGCGACACAGTGGCCTTAACACATGGCATTTTCTATTAAAATAACGCAATAGAGGTCAATTTGGCCACGGCCCACTTAACGTGTTAAAACGTCCAAACCACAGTTGGATTTGAGATTCTTTGTACTTACGCACGTCGTCGGAAATCGTTATGTCCATGGTTGTTAAGTCGGATTAAACCTAGTAAATAATGGGTCATGTGGCGTAGCCTAATGTCTACATTGGCGTCAGTTCCAGCATATTTCTGGCTACCAGTTCTGACAGTGAACCTGTAGCTCACCACTGAAATAAAATGAGAAAGTACAATGATTATTCGTAATTAGGGTAAGTTCTGGTAATTCGTACACTCTAAGGAAATGTACGTTTGATAGTGTTATCGGCGTAGTACATTATTACAGGGTTTATTAGATAATTAATTTGAGAGCTATGTTCAGCAAAATAAACATTTAACATTCATTAAACCTTTCCGAGAAAAAGATTCATCGGTACAAATACAAGCTGAAAGACACTACGGAAATACTGATCGGCATGATTAATATTGGATTTTATATATAAATAATCAATTAAGCATGATGTACACTCACTCGCCCGAAAGTTCCAATTCGTCAGCCAGGTTGACTTTGACAACTAGGCATTAAAACGGAAGGTGGCGAATGCTGTGTTCGGATCATCCAACCATCTGACGGCGCCGGTTGTCACGTACCAATCAGGGCTGACTCCGCTGTTGTCATGCTTTATTGCCATTCGCCGGAGATAACTGAGACACATGATATCCCGTGCCACATAGTAGGCTGTGCTGAGGTTATCAGAAATATCATCGCATAAGTCAACAGTAGGAACAGTGAGAAGCTGGATGAGATGGGCAGGCCAGTTGGCAAAGACGAATACAGAAAAATAGAAGCGACAGAAGCAAAACAACACAAATGACACAGAAAAGGGGGTAGGCCACACCTGAGATGGGAGGTCAGCGCGAGGACGGGCATGATATAATCGGGGGAGGATGAAAGATGGAGAGAGGAATCTATGGGTAGAAAACTTTGGAAAACTTCAGCGAGTGGTTCAGCAATATTGTACATGACAGCAGGGAACAATAATAATAATAATAAACAAGGGGAGGGGTTCAGCAATACTGTACCTGACCCTCACCCCTGTACATCAGGGAACAAGGAGGAGAGCAACAACAAGTCACCATCATTTGTTTCACTGAAGCAAGAGCATTATGATCCACTCCAAGGAAACTAGTTCTGCGATTTCCTAACCGCAGGTTTAATAGTATTATGTCAAATGATAATGTTAAATTCGTTAGTGTGCAATATGATTTTATTTCATGTGAGAGAATAATTATATTCATCCAGTAATTGTCTTTTGATGTCGTATTAGCCTAGTCAATATTAGGCAATTATGCACACATTTCTTCGCGGGTGTGTGCCACATCAAACTAGACTTACGTTCCCCGTCTAAACCTGAAGCGCACGTTGTAAATACGCATCCAACCGCTCTGAGTCTCCGATCCCTGCAGCATGACGTATATCCTTGCGCGTGTACCAGCAGTAGGCTGGGTCCCCGTCTTAATTTTAATTAAGTAATTACATCCTGTAAATACAAACATCCGAACATATATCAAATGACATGCTATGAAATGAACGGAGATACATCTAGACGGCGGTTGGGTTATCATAACAATTATTATGCCTAGTATAATTATTTTGCTCGCTAATACAACTCTGCAGATACAATGTTTTCTTCCAGAACAGCACCGCTCCCGTGTCTGATGGCAACATCAATGAAGGGTCATTGTAACCAAACGAGAATGTGAAAAGTGTGACGTTTGTGATACAAGCATTAACTTTGGCATGACATATAGGTGTATGCTCAAACGACCATTGTAGATTTTGAGGAAATGGGTTAATAATTGAAAACAGCTTAATTTAGCCTTATATGTGACATAATTGATGAAATTTACAGGAATAACACCCATAAAAAAGTCATATACATTTTTCATATTGTGTACTCTACATTGTACAAAATGTCATGCTTGCATTAGTACTTTCACAATTCCTTTCCCATTTTAAAATATTCGATGGGATTATTAAGCCAATGAATAACAGCAGAAAATATAACAAAACGGAGATAGTGGGATAGGTGCCGTAGTCATACCGGAAACGAGTTGTCTTATAAAAGCACGTGTTTTGGGAAATGCATTTCATTTAATTCTCCATAGAGTAGACATACTCAGATTGATGCAGCAGTAATTATGTAATTGAAATTTAATTGTGTAAATGCACCTAAAATTCAATTAGTATTACTATCATGTCTGAAGGCAGCGGTCGAAAAGATTTGCTGTCGGATCACTTAAACTACTAACTTGTCCAGATAAATATACTATTATATTTTATTTTATTTTAACACTCACGTGAATTAACAACCTCTCTTGACTGCACGCCTGAACGTGACAACCAGGCGCGGGATTGGTGTGTGTGGATTGCATGTCTTGCAATTTCGAACGACAACCTTTCTCACGTACCACACTGGGAAAAAACCCAGTTATCCTGTTTGATTGTCAATGCACGTTGTTGTCCAAAACACGGCCAGCTGACAACGATATAACTGGTCCTGTAATTTCGTAAAATTGCGTTATAAATGATGTGATCTGACACAACAAAGTAGTAATAAGTCGCAAAATTACGACATTTCGTTTTGTAACATTTTGGATTCTACAGATAATGACATTTAAAAGGACACCTCACTTGTTTAAATATCTTCAGTAAGTTTAGATTTATTGCTAAATTTGAAGCAAATTAAAAAACACGTTTTGAGAAACGAACTAATTTTGACTCATGTTGTCTAGTGTTGTTTAATCTATGTGTTCGTAAATGCAGGTCTTTTATTAAGTTTTGATTATTTGTCGAGGAAAATCAACTGGACAGATCAGGTTATAAGGTCTACATTTCTGCCAATATCACAAAAGTGATTAATGAAACACGACCAATTTTTCGCACGTGTCTAGAATAGACCCGTGAGATTTAATATCCGGTTCGTTGTGGCGGGTGACAACACATTTGACAAAATTATCCATTTTCAATTCAACATTGTGTCTTTGAAGAACATAAACAGAAACGGTTACAATCCCCTTCAGAAATAACTACACCGACTGTACATCAGTTCACTATCGTTGTACGAAACGGGGAACGCTCTTCTAGAATTACAATTACATTTTGTATTGAGCTACTTTTATCGTACGAGTTGTAAGTTGGTTATCCTTACTAAGGATCAATGATTGCGGAGGCGCCTGTGCAGTGATTGGTATCGTATCATTGTAGGTCTCCCTGCTTCATACCTTCTACAATAGGGACTTCAAAGCAAAGTACGATTTTTGCTGATTTCGAACACCGATTTGCTTCACATTGAAGCACTCAAGTTACGTTTAAAAACTACACAACGCCAGAGAAATTACCAACAAAAGTGTTTTGTGGAGGCCCCATAAAATTGTATTGAGTTACTCTGTAACTAACACGTCTGATCTACCCGGCACAGATCCTTACGTCCCCAGCTTAAAGCCACCCGGGGGGTCTATTCTCCTCCAGGGACACGTAGACTCAGACCCCTGGAGCTCGATGAATACACGCGTTTACGTTCCTGGAAACATACGGTAATCCGTCTCGACACTGAGCCAGTAAGAGCATTCTGCAAATAAACAACACACACACACAAATGTTTTTTAAGATATGCAAAGTAAACTACACTTTAGAATACATGAAACGGATGATCTTATTTATCGCGGTATCCAGTTTAATAGGATAGTATAAGGCGTTTTACAATCGCTACCCTAGCAGATAAGTTATTTCGAACACAAGTTGTTTCTGATAATTAATACAATTATGTTGCATTCTGCTGGTATGCGTTATATGAAATAATTTGGCCAAGGTGAAATTAAGTCTTCCATAAACGGTATGAAGCAATGTCACACACACACACACACACACACACACACACACACACACACACACACACACACACACACACACACACACACACACACACACACACACACACACACACACACACACACACACACACACACACACACACACACACACACACACACACACACACACACACACACACACACACTTCATTTCATTTCACCTTGCCCAAACTGTTTCATAATAACACATAACAGCAGAGTACAACATAATTACATGCTATACCGCTCCCGTGTTACTGTAGCTAAATTTTTTTAACACACCGCAATAGTTGCTTAATTACGCATATTGCACACATGAACTCATTAAATTATTAACGAACGCATACTCAATAAACCAGCGGCGTGCGGTTGCTTAAGAAGAAAGCAGGCCAACAACAAGCAAACAAGTCGTGCAGGATTCATCTTTCGACCAGCAAGACGTCTTGCTATATTCGCAGATGGAGGAATAATGTTGTCTTCTCATGGTCACTCGGCGTTCAATTCGAGTTACTCTTTGTAGTAAACGGCGTGATACACCGTCGTTGGTTAAATCACCGGGAACGTGCGTGCATGCCAAACATATAATATATATATATATATATATGTTTGTAATAATATATAAGCTATAGCATACACGTTTGTCAGCCTGATTTATATTTGTGTGAGAAAAAGAAAAATAGGGATACATAATTGTCCACATGTACTCAATAACACAATGTCATATGTGTTATGCTGAATTGTTATGGTTGTGATGTATAACGCTGTATAGCACACCTATGATATCGCAATCTTAGTTGAGAACCAACCATAGCGACGGCCGCATTACATTAACCCGCCACGTTAACAGTTAAAGACGGTCCGTGTTCAAAGGTGTTCATTCGAACTCATAAAACGTCAAACAAGTGACAGCCCTATGCCTTTCTGTATCTGCGCCGCAGCAAGATTCGCATTTCACGTATTTGTTAAGCAGTGCACTCTATATCAAATAGCAGCGTATTGCCATGCTAGTGGCGCCACGCACAGCATAAATGAAACACTACGTGGTACGTATGGCAGGGCCTATTATTATGCGTGCATGCCAAACTGACAGTTTGTTAGGCAAAAGCAAAGGGATAACCGTAATTTATAGTTCAACAAATTTGTAGCACTGAATAAATGTCAGCATGCTAAATGTGTGTCGCTTGCCAGGTCATTACTTTTCGCACGAGGCCATCGTCATTAACGAGCACTTCGCATGTGGCCTGAAACTCTGCCTGTGTATAAAACACGGAAAAGTTTTACAAACAAATTTTTTAATCGCCGGCTACTCCTAATATATTGTGTGATCTCTTTCGAATAAACATATTGTTGTGCATCTACACAATTGATAATAATAAAGTATTAGCTGCATTTATTCTGCGCCATAAATGTGGCCGCTGGGAAATTCCAGAGGCGCATTACAGGAATAAACATTAAATGTCATGCTTTAATTTACGATAATGGCTGCCTGTGATCTCGACCGATGGGCCGTTTCAATATAGAAGGGAGCGTCTTTGTTGTTAAAGTGAAGCAGTTTGTTCTCTACCCTGAATTAGCTATCGTCGCAATTCGTAGCAGGATATCTGCCACGTTGAAAGTGAAAAAAATTGAAATTATTGAACATTAACGGGTACGGCGGTTAACTCGGCCCGCCTCGGCATTATTACCAATAAAGCGTGTTTTGAAACTGGATGTTTTGTTTACCATTTGAATAAGCTCCGAGGTCGTATCTTCCAAATTGCCAACGTTGTTACTGGCTTACTAAACACAATCTGACGGACAGGATGCCTGCAACATAGTTATTATATAGTTTTAATTAAGAATATTATAGTTATTAAAACATGCAAAACTAGGAACAGACGGCTTCATTTTAACTAGCCATGCGATACATTGTGTCCCACCTCCGTGCCTCTCATCCACAGTATCCATCGAGCAATAAGTGGACAAAAGCACAACGTTATATTATATACACCGTGAGACTAACTTTCTATGTGTATTTTGTGGGGTCATTAAAATGGCAATATTCGGGTGATTTGTGTTAGCCATACGTCAATGTAAAGAATCCACGTGCAACTGCACGTTCCCACAGGCGTGTCTAGCGGAGCTTGGGGGGACGTGCCTCCTAGACCTTTGGAATTTCGCGTGTCCCAGACCTTTCTGTATGGGCCGCCGTGACGGTGCCCATCTAGACAATAGACCCTTTTAATGTGCCTCCGTGACTGAAGTTACGGCGGCGGAGCGACTAAACATTTTCTTCAAAAGCACCCCCCCCCCTTTGGATTTCATCAGTCGAGCCGAGACAAGAGACAGCGCGATACAGCGAGAAGACGGTAAAGTTACGGCCGCTCAACGACGAAAAAATCAGTAGCAACCCCCCCCCCCGGGGTCTTCCGATGTCATCACAATTCAAGCCGAGACAGCGGAGAAGCTGATGTTTAGGCCTAGCTCGCGGCAGCGACACATTTTCTATAATATGTGGTACGGCTGCCAGTGGAAGTTTTTGTACCCCCTTAGCTACCCTCTCTGGACACGCTCATGCATTCCCCTCTCATCCTCTTCGTCCTCTGCTCCCAGCCTGTAGAATGGAGTTACTCCATTAAGAACGAAAACCTATGTATTGGAGCGACAACCACTGTCATGAGACAACTTCTGGCCCCGGACACAGGCGACACACTAAATCACCCACCGTGGTTTGAGTTAACCTTTTGATAGTGTTTCCACCTGTTTTATGTTTACTCAATGCACGCATTCTATATCGGGTTGTGTTGGTCGTTATATACGTTTCGTGCAATCCAGGCACACGTTAATGTGATGTGTATACCCTATATTGTTTAGTGATTGCGAGAAGAGGGGAGGAGTGCGAAATATAGAGGAGAGTGGAGATGACATTTTCAAATCGCTATACCGAAACACCAACTGCTGCATCAAGATCAACGATGGCTACACATACATTTTCGATATAGAGACAGGTGTACGTCAAGGTTGCATCCTGTCCCCTTTCCCCTTTGTTGTTGTTATCGACTTCATCATGGGAAAACGATGACAGATCCGAACTTTGGTGTTAAATGGATAAATAATAGGTTGACAGACCTTGACTTTGCCGATGATATTGCACTGCTCAGCCATACGCCATACCTGCAAGAGATAACCAATAATTTAAACGAAAATGGAGAGATGGTCGGATTACGAGTCAGCTATGGGAAGACAGAAACATTGTTAGTTGGTGATGGATCTGACCCGCACATTGTGATCCGTCAGCAAGAGTTGCAATGCGTCGAGAACTTCCCTTACCTCGGAAGCTACATCTCTAGGAAAGGCGACGTGGGAATAGATGTACGAGCGAGGATAGGCAATGCATCAGCAGTGTTCCAAAGACTACGTCCAATATGGTCCAGTAACACCATCAGAAAGGACATAAATCTACGTCTTTACATGTCAATCGTAATACCAACAGCGATATATGCCTGTGAAACGTGGAAGAATACGGCGAGGATATCAAAAAAACTAGACATATTTCACCATCTATGTCTCCGGTTCATATTAGTCAAATCGTGGAGAGAGCACATCACCAATGAAGAAGTGATGAGGAGGGCAGGTCTGTATAGCCTGCATTACATAGTTAAGTCTCGACGACGAAGACTAGCGGGACAAATCCTACGCCTACCAAGAGAAAGAACAGCACATGTAGCAATGGAGTGGGTGCCTGAAGGTAGAAACAGAAGGAGAGGAAGGCCGACCGAGACCTGGCGCAAGACATTTAATGAAGATCTGGCAGAAATGGAAATGACTTGGAATGAGGCCAATGAAATTGCGAATGACCGTAATAGATGGAGAAAGCTCGTCGCCCGATGTCCCGAAAGGAACAGGATGAACTAAGTCTAAGTAAGGAGATGGTTGGTGTAGATAGCAGTGGAAGAACAGTGAGGAGGAAGCAAATGAAACGAAAAGAGAAATAAAACATCAGGGTCAGCCTCACCCGGACATATGGGAAAAAGAGGAGAACAACAACAACATCAACAGCAACAACATAGTTCGATCACAAAAATGGAAAGCATTCACGATACGGTTTTCTTGTATGGAAACAGCAAATGTATTTTGGTTATCCTCACCCGGACAGGTGAAGGGAAAACATGAGAACAACAATAATAACAACTACAACAACATCAACAACAGCAGCAACAACACCAACAACGACGTCGACAACAACAACAACGAAGACGACGACGACAACAACAACAACAACAATAACAAAATAGTTTGATCACAAATGGAAAACATTCACGATACTGTTTTTGTATGGGAATAATGTATGTATTTTGGCGTGGATAAGATTGAAAATATCAGTTGAGAGATTGAGAATATTTCCCTTTAAATATATTAACAACGCGTTTTAAATAATGACATTTTCGTCCTCGTCCATAATAGTTAGGCGGATTATCACACAAAATAGGTTGTGCACTTTGGTATACAATTGTGACACTTCGCAGACGTATACAACTTGGGGCCCTGGTGATGTTCTGATGTAGTGCCAATTGAACAGCGCCCCCAGGTGAACTGCAGCGCCGTATGAATGTTCCGAACAGTTAGCACGGACAGGTTGATCAAATGGTCTGAAAAGTGGCAAATGTTGTTCAATTTTGGGAAATGTAAATGCCTTCACACAGGACATGGGAACGAATATGTAGAATATACAATGGGGGGAACTGTACTAAGTACTACTGTAAAAGAAAAAGACGTAGGGCTGACAATTAGTGCTGACATGAAGGTTTCAGAGCAGTGTAGAATTGCAGCTTCAAAGGGAAATAAAATCCTTGGATTGATTAGGCGAAATATAGCATATAAAGAAAAAGAACTAATAATACCGCTGTACAAAACAATAGTTAGGCCTCATTTAGAATATTTTATACAAGCGTGGAGGCCATACCGCAAGAAGGACATAGATATGCTAGAAAGAGTACAGAGGAGAGCGACTGAAATGATACCAAAACTGAGGGATCTTAGTTATGAAAAACGCCTAAAAGAATGTGGTTTAACAACACTAGAGACCAGGAGATTGAGAGGAGATCAGATAGAAGTGTTTAAAATATTGAATGGTTATGAAAATATTGATAGAAATATGTTTTTTTCAGTTAAGAAAGATAGAAAGACTAGAGGACATGAAGTTACATTAGTAAAGGAGCAGTGTAGATTAGACGTGAGAAAGTTCTCATTTTCACAAAGGACTGTGAATGAATGGAACAGATTATCTGATGATTGTGTGGGTGCTAGTAGTGTGAATATGTTTAAAAATAAAATCGACACATACCTCAGAAGGGCTGGATATATGTAGATAAAAGGGTTGGACTCTCGATAAGCCAAAGGGCTTCCTTGTCCACCTGCCATCTAGAGTAAATTCTCTGGATGGCAATATTGTTAAATCTTGTTAAATCATCGTTGAACATCAAAGGGTATTGCAGTTAACTCAGCTTAACTCGGCCCTATTGCCAGTAAAGTTTGTTTTGAAACTGAATGTTTTGTTTGCTATTTGAACATGCCCCGGGATCGTACCTTCAAACTGAGAACGTTGTTAGGGCTTACTAAACAAAATTAAAGTAAATGAAAAACTAGAAACAAATTGCCTCATTAAAAATAATACAATGCAAACCTTGTGTAATTACTACATTCATTCAATAACTGAAATCTGTTGGTATATGTTGGGATAATATAAGACAAAACCACACAAATGTAAAACTAAAGTTTTGTGTGTATTCCCAAGTGACGTCGTTGGTTTGGCATCTTCCAACAACCGGTTATTCCGTTGCTGCTTCATAGAGTGCAAATACCGCGTCGTGGTCGTGATGGGTACCATCGCAAGTGCCGGAACCAATGCTCGAGTGTACGTCAGGTTGTATGGGTCGGAGGCCATATGTCCGTGGAGAAGTCTGGACGCGACAGGGGGCTTTTCGCCGGGAACGTAAGACAGACAATATTCAACACATTACATAAGACAATTACGTAAATTCATAATATAAACATACGTGTAAATCTTTCGGCGAACGTTTGACATTTAGTAGCACAGTGAAGACTGCATATTTATCTGTAAAGGAAACTTAGACAGTTGTGATATTAGTACTACAATTACATTATTAAAGCCACTGCTATACTACTTTATTTAAAATAACACCAGAATAGCAGAAGTGGCAAGCTCATGAAATACGCAATGTTTAGTCGAAAGTCGACAAACAATATTTTGGCATCGTAAAATGTAATTGCAAAGTTCTTGGCAATATTTCTCCATTCTAATGCAGCAGCGTGAAAACAATACATGTTGTCATATATTAAATATTGCCTTTTTGTTTTATTAAACGCAGAACAAAGACATTCATCATTACCTGCCCGTGTTTTGGACAACAGCGTAAACTGATAATGCATCATGACAATTCGGGTGTAGGTCAAGCGTGGTTCTTTAAAAAGGTCGTCGTTAGAAAAGGCTGGACGGACAACCCACACACATACTGGTGTAACAGCTGGTTGTCAAGCACGACCACGTTGTCAAAGGTTTTGGCTCATCCGCGTGAGTAATACTGTAGTCTGTGCGATACCCTTTCTGTTCCATTTTGGCATGGTCATCTTCTACCAGCTGTTGTCTTCATTGCAAAATGTCTTGCCGATATTTACCGGCTGTCCTCTTCTCATTGTATGTCAGTTACTAGTTCTAGCCTGGTAGCCTCTCTAAGGAGTTGTTTGAATGTCGTACTTCGTGTTCCCGCCACTCTGTGTTTCGGGTTCCAGACTGGTTCTTGCCATCTCTTCTTTGTCCTGGTGTTTTCGTTGGTTATATGCCTCTGTCAGTTTATTTCAGAGTGTTCCTGAGAGATCGCACGTAGCATCCGTCTAGTCTAGCCTCAAGCTGCTTTGTAACTATCCAACTGTCGGCTCTAAAAATGAGAACTATTTTCACTTTTATCTTGAATTGCACGATCTTGGTTTGTTTGGGCAGTGTGGATATAGGCTAATGTGTTGATGACTTGCCAAGCAAGAGAATTTTGACGATGAATTCTGTATCTGTGGACGCTAGCCATGATCCCAGGTACTTGAAATTTGCGATTTGTTCTAGCAAGACCCAATCTCTGATATTAAGTGGGAGTTGTTGGTTGAAGCGTATGTAAATTGTCTTCTTACCCTTATCCATCAATCCTATCTTTGCTGTTTACTTTTCCAGAGCAAAAAAATGTCTTTTATTGCTGTCAGAATCATGTCAGTTACTCCATATGTTGCTAGTATCTTGCACATATTTCTTCTTTTAATGATTTCGGAAGATTTATAAGTCAACGGAAGACAATACTGTCTTGGTTTTGATTCTTTCTATATCCTGCGCAATGCTGAATTGTAACTGATTGTTCATCGACCTTTGCGGATTCGTTTTGCACGAGGGTAGATCCCTATTTGACTTAAGATATGCGATCAGTCGATACATACTCACTGATTGATTGCTGTGTATATGAGTCAAAATAATGAACTTATGTATGTCTATCTGATTGTCTGTCTGTGTTTCTGTCTGTTCGCCTGAGAGCGACTTGCAAAAAGTCGCTTAATTATCCTACCAGATATATAATTGGTGAAATGTATATTTGTTCGGCATACCTATTTCTGTATCTATTTAAAGGTACTCAACCAATTCGATTGTTTTGCTCCTCGCGTTTCTTAGTAATTTAGCAAAAAACAGAGGAATCAAGTACTCCCCAATGATATACTAGTTCGTTTATGCATACGTATTAGTTCGGTTTTTTTTAATTAATACAAAAACTGCGAACTCTTTCGTTTTTAGTAAAAACCGGATCCGGTTTTTTGCTTCCATTTTAGCTGAGTATGGCCATTGAACTTTGCGTGGAATCGCGTTCTTGTCTTCTCGTGATCGCGAATTATGGGCGATATTGACCTTTGACCCCAGCCTTTGGCGCTGTTGATGTTATGGAATTCCGAGTTTAGGCAATGAGTGGACGTCCACGAACGTAAATGCCACCGACACGGCAAAATGGGCTAAATTAGACAGACAAAAACAGTACCCACGCATAAAGGTGTATTTCTATTTGGGAACGACTGGAACGAAACAAAGTAAACAGGAGTTGGCGACAGTGCCAGTGGCCGTGGGCCGTTGCCCGTGCCGTGGGGTCAGTCACAACATCAACAGATGAGATGCAGCGTTTACAAAGGTTCTTCCAGACAGGTTACTAATTTCGAATTATTAAGCTATAATCACGTATATTAATGTTGCTTGTACTAAATTTATTTAATTGTTTACCTTCTATTCATAGCCAATGGCGGTATGGGCGGCCTGGCTGGGCCCTGTTTACTATAGACTAATATCAGCTAACAGTACGACGCTATGGCATATACTTATGTCAATGATAGTGACTATATTATGTCTATGTCGTATATGGTAGTAGGCTAGTAGCCTAAGTAGGCTTGGGATAATAGTAACAATGTAAATGCATTACAAATGATCCGTAACGATTATAATTATTGACTCAATAGTAATAGGTTGAACAAAGACAATATGTACATAATTGACTAACAACAGTAATGTAATAGTAATTTAACTAATATATTACTTTAATATTAAAAATTACTATTATTGGACATTTTAAAACTTTATTTGAATTCAATTGTAATTGTATGTAATCTTGGTATTTAATTATTTACAAGGAAAATAATATTCCAGTAGTTTCACCAGGTTTTTTGATTGCCCCTTCTGTGAGTTTTTATTATGTTTAGAAAACCAGCGCCCCTCAATACCGTGAAATTTAATGCCCATAACATATATATAAATATAGATAGCTTTTGACCGTTGGCATTGGTTGCATTTGGCAGGTGGTAATTCATTACCTTGTAACTTTTGCAAGTACATTAAAATGATTATTGTTAGAAACAATCAGTGCTGACTATTAATACGTGTACTATATTTTCAGAATTCGAGGTGTGTCAACACCACATGCAGATGTATGCTTCAAAGCTCTTCACTTTCAGGTAAATGAGTGTTGTCAAATGTGGTTACTCTGTCTTCAAACCTGTTATCAAAATTATAAATACAAGCAATAAACAAGTATGTCATAGGCAGATCCAGGCGGGCCTGGGGACAGGTGCCCATCTAGATCTTAAGAATTTGGCGTGTCTGCAAATCTTTTATAAGGGTCCACGCGACTGTGTCCTCCCAGACCGTTTGAAATGTGCCCCAGTTTAGGTGATAATAATAAGCTGAAAGTTATGGCGTTTTCCAGTATCACCACTCCAGTGGAGCG
>CM034539.1:26632871-26662209 GCA_020002185.1 Paraescarpia echinospica | reverse complement strand
GAGAGAGAGAGAGAGAGAGATAGATAGAGACAGAGAGAGAGAGAGAGAGAGAGAGAGAGAGAGAGAGAGAGAGAGAGAGAGAGAGAGAGAGAGAGAGAGAGAGAGAGAGAGAGAGACAGAGAGAGACAGAAAGAGAGACTGAGAGAGAGAGACAGACAGACATATAGAGACAGAGAGACATACATACAGAGAGACAGACAGACAGACAGACAGACAGACAGACAGACAGACAGAGAGAGAGAGAGATAGAGAGAGAGAGAGAGAGAACGAGAGAGAGAGAGAGAGAGAGAGAGAGAGAGAGAAACAGAGAGAGCCAAAGAGAGAGGCAGAGAGAGAGAGAGGCAGAGAGAAAAAGGTCTAGTGGGAGCACCAAATTCCAAAGTCTATGGGGCACGGCCAGGCCCCCTAATTCAAATGTAACTATACAGAGTAATATATACACCTTTTAAAAACACATGCTTCTAAAGACAGTTGAGTTATAAAGTACATGTATGCATGTTTGTCGACCTTAAAAAAGACCTACAACTTGCTTGTTTTCATCTGCAGCGATGCAGTGAGGCGCAATAACAGTGCAATACATATTTATTGATTGGACTCCACATGCTTAGATTAGGCTTATGCATGGCTAAGCGCACCTATATACCTTAAAACTAAACTTATTTATTTTGTAAACGTATAGTTGAGTCGTTGGTTGCATTATGTATACTTTGGCTATGTTGCAATGCTGGCATATCACGTGTTTGTGCAAATACGAAAATAAATATCCTTAAACAGAAACCTAAGCATTATATTTGGCGGTTTATATAAAATGTAGATGTATGGTCTATTTACTTTGCCGACTGGACTAGATGCAGAGAGTTGATTGAAAAAAAAATTGTTACTAAAAAAATTGATATTGAGCAAAGTGCGCTGACCAGCTGTCAATCAGTGTCAGCTGTGGCGTTTTTTTGCAAAATGTTCCCGCCGTTCATATTTAATTAAAAAACAAACAACGTTTATAACTATTTTACATGTGGTAACGTATCAATTACTCCGACATCCCTCCCATCCCATGTAACTTTTCGTCACATACACCCGCCACACCTAAGCTTGACATATTTTATGGATGTCCCCTAATACTTAGACTTAGTTCCTCCTGTTCCTTTCGGGACATCGGGCGACGAGCTTTCTCCATCTACTACGGTCTTTCGCAATTTCTTTGGCCTCATTCCAGGTGATTTCCATCTCTGCCAGATCTTCTTTAAACGTCTTGCGCCAGGTCTTAGTCGGCCTTCCTCTCCTTCTATTTCTACCTTCAGGCACCCATTCCATTGCTACATGTGCTGTTCTCTCTCTTGGTAGGCGTAGGATATGTCCCGCTAGTCTTCGTCGTCGAGACTTAACTATGTGATGCAGGCTGTCCAGACCTGCCCTCCTCATCACTTCTTCATTTGTGGTGTGTTCTATCCACGATATGCCCATTATGAACCGGAGACATCGTCGATGAAATACGTCTAGTTTTTTTGATATCCTCGCCGTATTCTTCCACGTTTCACAGGCATATATCGCTGTTGGTATTACGATCCCCTAATACCTTAGACCAATTAAAGAAAATATTGCCCATTACGTAAGGTACCCCACGCTGTGGTATATAAGCACATTGATTAGGCTATGTTATCCTCGCAAGCCAGGGCTGTTTGCCATGCAAAACTAACCCTGGCAGATCTCCTACGCGAAGTACGGAATTTAGCTGAAATTAGTTACTCGAAATGCGTCACCGCCACATGCGGGAATTCGGAGTACTATCTTTCATCCACTTTTCCCGACAACCACCGGTCCGTTTTCGTCGTGATGGTAGTTCGACTGCCGCCCGTCTGCGTGTATTGGCCGAGGCAATCTACGGTGTCGCCAAAAAATAGCACTGGATAAATTTAAAGAAAACAGAAGGAAGACCAGACTTGACGACCGTCAACCAAGGAACCTTCCCCTATATTTCAGTCAGCATATTGGCTGACATTGCATGTAAGTAGCATTTTGTGTAACAAAACGTAAACGGACATCTTTGAAGTGCTTAAAAAAAATAATACATGCTTAATTCGCATCGCTTCGATGTCTTAACTAACCAAAGACCGAGATTACAACTACTATTTTCATGGTGATATGAACCACCACGATGAAACACACACACACACACACACACACACACACACACACACACACACACACACACACACACACACACACACACACACACACACACACACACACACACACACATATACGCGCATACAAGGGGAGTAAATTACTATGTATCAGTGAAATTACTTTTCTCTGTTGGGTGTGTTCATCATCATCATTATGCAGCCGTAGTGTCCCGTGGCTGGGCAAAGGGCTCAGCATTTAATTTCCAAAACTGCCTATCTCGCGCTATCTTTTGCCAGATGGTCTCCAAGTGGTATTACGCGATGTCCACTGGTTCATGTCCATCTCGTAGTCTACTGATGTACCCTGCCCAAGATCACTTCTGTCTTCTGATTTGTTCCATCACGTCTATGACCTTTGTCTTTTCTCGTATCCAGATGTTTATTTATTTTCTCTCCCGTATATATAATATTTAACATCCCCCTTTCCATTTTGTTTGTGCGGCTGCTAACTTTTTCTTTGCCTGCATGGTGAGTGTCCATGTTTCCGTGCCGTGTGTCATCGCCGGAAGTACGCATGAGTTATAGACTTGTCTCTTCAAGTTACCTTTGAAGATGTAGCGATGCTTCGCGAATGCTGCCCTAGCCGGACTTGATTCTTCTTTAAATCTCCTTGTCTTGTTCTTTTGTCTCTGATGCTGTATCGCTGTCCCAGGTAGACGTAGCTTTCACCGTTCTCTATCTACGTGGTGTTGATATATATATTGGTGTGTCGTTTTTTAGCATCAATTTTGTCTTCGAAATGCTCATCTTCAGACCTTCTTTTTCACTTTCATCAGCTAATTCCTGTTGCATTTGTGTTGTTCTTGCGGTGTAGTAGCGCATATTAGTATGTTGTCGGCGAAATGAAGATGACTGTGATATTCTAGTCTATCGTCAAGCCTCAGGTTTCGTAGGTCAGTCTTCGGAATATGCTTTCGAGTCTTGCCGTAAACAGCTCGGGCGATAAAGCCTCACCCTGTCGTACTCGTTTCTTGATGTTGATATTGTAGCTTCTTTTGTGTAGGTGGACTGTCACCTAGCTCTTCATCTTCTGTCCCCTGTTCTTGAAGCGAGGTCAGTATTGCCTGAGTTTGCACCGTAGTCGATGAACGAGATGCAGAGCGGGATATTATATTCTCGGCACTAGTTTACGACGTGGATGTGGTTTGTCGTTGAGTACCTGCTTCTGAATTCTGCTTGCTCTCTTAATATATGCGTTCGTTATTTTCTCTAACCTATTCGTTAGTATTTTGTTAGTCATTTGTAGTTGTTTGATAACAGACATATCTATCTGTATTTCTTAAAGTTTTTTCTTATTTCTCTTCTTGAAGATTATCACCATCCTTGCGTTCTTCTGTGCCGTAGGTATTCGTCTTTCTGATAAGGTTTTAGTATATAGCTTAGTTATTGTCTTCGAGATGGTATCTTCTCCTGTTTTTAATGTATCAATGTTGATATGGTCGTTGTCCGATGCCTTTCCATGCTTAATATCTCTTAGCGCTGCTTCCACATCCCATGGTGTTATATCTTATATCTCTTTCGGACCGGGTTGAATTATGGTACTCTGTTCACTGTCGTATAGCTCGGTGTAGAATTTCTCTATTCGTCCTATGTTCATATCATGGTCTTGTATTTCTCAACACTGCTTGTCTAGAAGTGTAATCAGTATCTTATGATCTCTTGTTTGTACTTCCTGAAGTCCTCCTTCGCTTTCTCTGGATGGTTTTGCATATTTTCGTACCCCATTTTGCATTTCTCGTCGTTTCTTCATCAGGGCTCGTGTTGGTAGCAATATTCTCGTCTTTACTTGCGTCTTGATTACTTTGGCTACACTTGGCGCATTTAGATCGATCATCTCTGTGATGTTTTCGCTAATGGTGTCGATGTCGTTTAGTTCTTATAGTGTCTTGAATCGAGTTCGCAGTTCGAGTAGGAGTTTTGATGTTGCTCATCGCCATTCTAAGGTAACTTCCGATCACTTGTTCACTTGGTTAATGACAGTTACTCAAGTGTCAGTAACCATGTCTGGCCTGTTTGTCAGGATGTAGTCAATTTCGTTCTTATTTTCTCCTCTTGGGTTTTCCCCACGTCTAGCCACTCCCCGCTTCTTCTGAAACATGGTATTTATGATTTTGTACTTTCTTTATGTTGCCCATTCTATCAAGATGTCTCCTCATTCGTTTCTCACTTCTATACCAAATGTTCCCTACTTGCGCATTAACTCTCCCATCACTATCGTGTAGTGGTTTGGCTTTACTAAGGTCTCATTCATGTCGTTGTAGAAGCTGTTTGTTTCCTTCAGAGTATGATGTCGTTGGTGTGTATACTTGTACTACCTTTTGTGTTTAGCGCCTTTTTATGCGTAGAACAAGTTCTGCTACTATGTGGCAGATACTATTAATGAGAGAACTCGGGTACAAATCGTATGCGGCGGTGTCGAACCTTGGGCAAGTTCGTTCATTCGACGTTGCTTCAGTTCACTCAGCTGTATGAATGATTACCTGACTATATACAATGGTGGTTATTTGTGTACGAATAGTCTTCGCGCATTAATTGTTTCCCAGAGAAGTCGAGATGGTGTTCGATTGAACAGGTCTGCCAGGGAGTAAAGTGTAAAGCGCTTTGAGTAGTCCTGAAGACTTGGATACTGCGCTATATAATAACTCACCTTCACTGTTTTTATTTTATGAGAAAGCCTACTCTTGCTGGGCCGTCGTTCGCGCTGTAATGATACAGTAGGTGGCCGCTTTGTAATGTAACGAAGCATTCCTCTCTTCTTCTTACTTCTCAGTTAGAACAAAGAAAAAGAAAGTGTTAATATCGTGCATGTGCAGTGATCATTATAAAAAACCTTTCTAAAACTAATACTGCCACACTAAGCTTCCTCCAGTGAAGTTGGTTGCACAACAAAGATTGCAGTGATGTAACTGCGGTTGTATTAAATAGTAATACAGACAAGGTAGGAGGTTCAATTGTAGTAAAAGTTATATTCATAGGCTTCTACCACCGGACGTGTTGCACAGTGAGAGAAAGCTAGCACAACTTATCTTACCACAATGAGCAAAAACGGACCGTTTGGTACTTACTTAGTGACTTGCAAACTATGCGACATAAATGTATGAGTAACAAATCTGTATTTTTGTATTATACCAACATGATGTTAGAATAGCCGAAGGTCAAATTACAACAGGGTAGGTCATGATACTATAAATAGCATTTCGACCCCCCCCCCTCCCCCGTCCGAATACTTCATAAAAATCGACGGGAGGTTTAATTCACTAGAGTCACGATATTATACTACATCGGCAGTTGCTTTCCAGTTGCCGAGAAAATCAAGTGCGGATCCGAATCTCTCCCGCGCCGTTGTCTTTGCTATAACACCGTCGTCTCGCAGTGGTGATGTGTACAGGTGTTTCAGTCATTTAGCAAGTCTCCGCGGCGTTAGTTTGTGTAAATTATGTCTTATTTAAAATCAAATACATAGTTATGTAGAATCGAGGTCTGTCAAAATTGTCTCTATAAAACAAAGATCTTGGAGTTTATGTTGAGTAGACGTAAACGTAAAACGAAATGTTCAAATAAAGTTTATGAGGGTTCACTTCAAAATAATATAGAGGTTCTTGGCGACAGCTTGGATTATAATGTGAATGATAATTGATATTCATGCTTGCGAACTTACCCTTACCTTGCGAACATGTCAAACTCCTGAATCTAAAAAAAGGAGGCCGATTAATTAGCATGATTGCAATGAATGATCTCATTGTATACGAACCACCTGTTTGCAGGTATCTACTGGGCATATTCGCCGGAACGGGTGAGTGAGGAAGCTGCCCCTCGGGAATTTCGCTGGGAGTAGACATATGGTTCTCCTCCCAAGGAAATCTAAGCTTGAAAGTGGCTTGCAAATAGACGTTCTTGGAGAGCCTTAAAGTGGTTTATGGCGACCCTCAAGTGGGGCAGGGTGCAATTGGATGTTTCTGGTGTGCTTCAAAAATGTTGAACGTCGCCGCGAAAAGTATTCAAAAGCACCTCCCACCCACCCGTCTTCTGATGTCACGATCCGACAGTGGAGTAGTGTTGAAGCTCCAGCTCAGCCCCCCCCCCACATTAATTCCGTTCACGCGACAGCGTTAGTAGTATAGAGGCGGCGTACGGTCTCAAAACCCTACTTATAAAAAGCGTTTTAATGACCACTAAACGTTTTCGGGAACCTACTTATAAAAAAGATCAAAGGCTTTTTTTGACACTAATTAGTTTCGGGAACCTACTTATAAAAAACGTGATTGATGACCCTTGTAATTTGATACTAATTGGACACCTACTTATAAAAAACGTGATTGATTACCCCGAGATGCCACCTAGCGGTGAGTGCAGAGACCCTTTTAGTTCGTCCCCTAGCGATCAACGCCGTACTTAGCGCGTGCTGACGTAAGCAATAATGCGTTTATCGCGCGAATATATAACCACGATAAAACCACTGTGTGCAGATTTCCCCCGTCAGCCCTATGTGAATGGCCCACTGTACCCTATGTTGACAGCAGCGATAAGAGCTGCTGCTGCTGCTGGAGTGGACTATGGACCCCTGAATTACAGCATAGCTGGCTAACGGTGAACGTTCTGGTGGAAAGATTAAAACGAAACTAATGCGTTGTGCGTTTAAATACATCTAGTCGTGGGATTACAATGAAAACCAAATGCATAAATACACTAACGTTCAGTTGGTGATACTGATCGTAGTAGGGTGTTTATGCAGTGGATACAGACGCGTGAAAACGTGAGTAGTGACTGAAATATTTATTGCGTATTGTATTGGAGCAGTCGCGCGCGACCAACGGGTCTCCTCGTATCGGGGGAGTTAAAGCCATCGCGTTGGTATAATTCGGTGGCTGGAATTGGTGTTTTCCACAGTCCATTGACCCCTTTTACGAGGAACACTTTCGCGAGGTCGGGCGTGTCGTCATCATCCGAGTCGTGGTGGGTGCTAGGTGTCGACGTGATGGGATGATTCGTAGGAGGCGTGATTGTGTGAATTGAAGGCGCAACCGTGCATGTCGGTTTAGATGATGATGTGGTGGTTGTAGGCAGTTGGATCGGTCTATGAAATAAAACCACAATACATGTTTAAACAAAGGGTGGTAAAATAAAATGAGAACCATGCAAACGTACTTACAACTGTTTAAATGGAAAAATAAAATGAGAACCATGCATAAAAGCAGACTTACAAATGTATAAATGATAAAATAAAATGAGAATCATGCATGCGTAAAATAAAATGAGAACCATGCATGCATGCGTACTTACAACTGTTTAAATGGTAAAATAAAATGAGGACTATGCATGCATGCAGACTTACAACTGTTTAAATGATAAAATAAAATGAGAACCATGCATGCATGCGTACTTACAATTGTTTAAATGGTAAAATAAAATGAGACATGCATGCATGCATGCGTACTTACAATTGTTTAAATGGTAAAATAAAATGAGACATGCATGTATGCATGCGTACTTACAACTATTTAAATGGTAAAATAAAATGAGACATGCATGCATACTTACAACTATTTAAATGGTAAAATAAAATGAGACATGCATGCATGCATGCGTACTTACAATTGTTTAAATGGTAAAATAAAATGAGGCATGCACGCATGCATGCGTACTTACAACTATTAAAATGGTAAAATAAAATGAGACATGCATGCATGCATGCGTACTTACAACTGTTTAAATAGTAAAATAAAATGAGACATGCATGCATGCATGCATGTATGTATGCGTAAAAACAGACTTACCGTTGTGTATGTGGCAACGTTGTTGTTGTTGGAGTGTCCATGGTTGGAAGTAGGGAACGATGAAATGTAGCGTCGATTGCGCGTGAGTTCATAAGTCTGTATGAAATATGCAATGCGCGCACCATAAAACAGCGGTGGCGCATGACACTACGGCTTATCGTGATCGGAATGTGAACGGAGAACAAAGGATTTTTACAAACAATAAACGAAACGTTAAAAGCATGAAATTAAACGTTGTACACGATCGCTGTGGGGTCAGGAAACATGAGGTGCAGTGATATTAGAGAAATTTGCTGTAAAAGTCACATTTGACGATGGATGTACTGACGTGAACGCTAACTTTTTTCCTAAAACAAATTCCTCGTTAGACTAGGCAGAATGCGTTAAGTGCACATGCACGTAATTGTGACATCTGTTGCGCGTGACTTATCGCGATTGGAATGTGAACGGAGAACAATGGATTTTCAAAAACAATAAACGAAACGTTAAAAGCATGAAATTAAACGTTGTATACGATCGCTGTGGGGTCAGGAAACGTCAGGTGCGGTGATATTAGAGAAATTCGATGTAAAGAGAGATTTAACGGTGAATGTACTGACGTGACCGGAAACTTTTTTCCGAAAACAAAATGCCTGGGATGTATGAAGTATGAATGCTGATAATTGAGTGAGATAATGGTATTAGTGTTAAGTGCGCATGCGCGTTATGTTGTAGACAATGACATTTCAAAAACAATAAACGATCAGTTAAAAGCATGAAAGTAACGGTTGTACACGATGAGTTTGGGCTCTGGAATCGAGTGGTGTAATAATATACGAGAAATTTGGTGTAAAAGGCACATTTGACGATGGATGTACTGACTTGACCGCTAACTTTTTTCCTAAAACAAATTCCTCGATATCGACGTCGTTTGCGTTAAGTACGCATGCGCGAGATTTGTAAGATAACTGTAGACTGTTAAGTGCGCATGCGCGTTATTGTGAAAAGTATAAAACGGTTGAGCAAGCAAGCAGCAGACGTTCTTCCGCGAAAACATGGCAGATGAAAATCCACCAAAAAAGACCAAGCCGCGCAAGCAGTCACTGAAGGCGGCCAGCGGTCAACAGCAGCAGCAACCTTCACCGGTGGTAGCAGCCGTTTAAACGGAAGCGGCACCTGTTAAGCGGCCCGTCGTGCTCATTGCGCCACCGTTGGCTGCTACTGTCGGGCGAAAGCGAAGCGCTGAAGAGGCGTACTTGGGCACCGTCGAGACGGCTGAGGGACACCCACCCCTGACGCGGAGCGCATCATTGGAGCGTGAATGCGAATCGTCGGCGTCGACGCGCGCCACATTGGTGAGTCTGAGGCACCTGAAGTGTGCTGTCAACGGTGTGTATAAACTTCTGTTGCCCGTTATGATCGACGCTGTGTCGTACAAAGAGGTTGGCGCCTATTTGGGATGTTCCCGTTGTCGCCGGAAATTGCAGAAAAGCAAAGGCGGGGAACTGATATGCCGAACGCACGGTGTAGTGTTGGTGCCGAAATATTACTTCGCGTTGCGTGTGATGGTGAAGGACGGCGAGGAGGAGGAAGACGAGCTTTGGCTTACGTTGTTTGACAGCCAAATGTCTAATCTCGTCGAGTACACGGCCGAGTACTTGGTGGAGTTGAGCGAGGAGGATCTCCGCGATACTGTGCTTGAGTTAACCGGCACGAAAGTGGAGATCAGTGTGCGTAAGACGACTTGGAACGGGGAGCCCTCGTATACCGTGCGCACACTGAAGAGATACGACGACACCGATGACTAATGTGTTGTGTTGTGTTGTTTGTAGGAAGGATGGCCGATACTGGTAGATTTGTTGACACACGCGAACGTCCAACAACGAATGAAAGAGCGTCGTAGTCGTGAAATAACCGAGGAGGCCTTTGAACTATTAACCGAGACGGCCGGAAATTACATAAGGGCGTTTTGGCTAGCTTATGAAGCAAACCTATTTTGTAGTATTCCGTAACTAACAGTTGTGCTTATATGCTGTAGGAAGTGCGCCGCGTACTGGAAAATATGCTTGCAAACAAATAAAGGATCCGTGCTCAGTACGACGAGGTTGCCACGTTTGTAAGAACGTTGTTCGAACGCGAAGTGAAGGGGTCGATAAAGAGGGAGGAGGAAGAAGAGGTCAAGAAGGAAGGTCAAAAGCAGGCGGACTAATCATAATAATGTGTTTGTAGGAGGCGCTGATGCAACACACCAGGCGTGAATGCATGTCCGACTTCCTACACGCATTCCTGACGGTGATTCGTAAAGACTAGAACATGATGCTTTGTGCTGTAGGGTGGAAGCGGAGTGCGTGACGCCCACGTATTGGACGCGATCATCGACGAGGCGCTCGGTGGATCGGATGCGAGCCGAACGCGTCCTCCTCCACCGACGTATAACGAAAGCGTGTACACGTCGCTGGGGACGATGGGACAGACGTGCGCTCCGTGCTGGACCCTATCGGAGGAGGTGGCGTCCCAACGTCAAATCGTCGTGCCGAGCAGGGGTCAGTTGGTCTGCCGTTATGAACGGCACGCAATGGACCTCGTCGCCGAGACCCTCGGTGAAATGATTCTGGAGCGGGCGCGGGATCATTGCGGGGTATGTGAGCCGAATGAAGGCTGCCCATATGTACACATGCCCGGTTATCGTGCGGGACGGCCAAACCGTGTATACATGCAGCGTTTCGACAACACGGGCTGTATCGTAACGCGATATTTATTTCAACAGCGTCATGGAAACGTTCCTGCGTCGGTCGCTTATCCCCTGTTTCACGCGACTCGTGACTTAGAGAATGCCACTACCACCTACTAGATGGCAATGTCCGAAATGTGGGGCCTATTTCGCGAAACAATTGACGTTAGAACGACACGCGAAGAGTTCGAAAAGATGCGGCAACGACGCGCTATGCGTAAAACGTCGAGAGTGTCCAAAAAGTGGCGCTACGTACACTACGCGCGCCGCTATGCTACGACACCTGAAGGAGCGGTGTGGCCGTCAGACGTCGCCACCTCCTGGTAGTAGTAATGAATCAGTGGTGGAGGTAGCGGCAGCCGCTAGGGCGCCGTCACCCGACGATCTACAGCGTGTCGTGGACGAGCACCGGCGTAGCATAGAGACGTCGGTAGCGCGCGGTGCCATGCAGTCGCGTTACAACTCTCGCATGACCGCCTGTACGAGTACGCGGGTGCTCGAACCGCGTCTGAGGGAAATGTTTCGCGAACAAAAGAATGCGTTTAAAATTAACGTAAGCTCCGGTTTCGTATTACGCCACAAGGTGTCGGGTCGGTACCGATATTTTCATTCTTCCTGTAACTGTTGCGATCGCCTCCTGGAAACACCTGCCCTAGTTACCGATAGCCGTTCGTTCGAACGATTCCTCGACGCCGTGCGCACGACCGACGTACTGCAGTACGCCATCGCGCAGCGTCCCGACTCGGGGTGGATCGTCGAGCTCGTAACGAACGCCACCTACATCGTGAACGCCATCATCAATCATCCTATCGGCTGCGTTGGCGTGACGCTTCCCGCCTACGTGCGCCTCAACAGGGCCATCGTTTCGTTGACGAAAGATCATCGAGGTACGTCCTACGACGACCATCTATGCCTCTTCCGATGCATCGGCCTCCACCTGCAAAGTCACCGACGAGGCGAAAGTGGCCGCCACATCGATACGAACCGTTTAACGAAAGTCGCTAAACGACTGCACGCGCAGTATTGTCGCGCCACGCGCACGTCGACCTCGAACGGTGTGCGCCTGAACGAACTGGATCGCGTGGAGACGGTTTTTGGCATCAACGTCGTCGTCTATCGACTGACGAATGACGTCGTCGAACTAGTCCGTCGATCGCGCGAAGCGCAACCCACGACCCTAAACGTCAACCTGTACGAGTCGCACTTCTCATACATAAGCGACCCGCGCCTGTACACCAAGACGTACAAGTGCAGAAAATGTGGCAACTTCCTCTGGCGGGAGGCGTACGAGTTACGACGTCACGAAGCGACTTGCGAAGGTGGCGTTCGTCACGTGTTCCCCGGCGGTATCTACCGAACGTCACCGTCCGTATTCGAGCGGCTCGACGACGAAGGCATCGACGTCGGCGACGACGACCTGCGCTACTACCCGTACCGCGGGACGTTCGATTTTGAATGCTATTTCGCCGATAACGATCTGCCGACGGATACCGACAAATGCCGGTGGATCGCGCGACACGAACTGCTCAGCGTGAGCGTCGCGTCGAACGTGCCCGGCCACGAAGCGGCGCGCTGTTACGTCACGACCGGCGATTCGGCGGAATTCGCGCGTCGCCTCATCGACGACCTGGAAGCGGTGAGCGCGGCGGCGTGCGCGATTCTACGCCCCCGCTATGACGCAACCTTCGAGGCGCTCGACGCCGACTGGCGGGAACGGTGCAACGACGACGACGACGCCGACGCGTCACCGTACGTCACTCTCGCCGACCGCCTGTGGACGTACCTTCGTCAAATGCCCGTACTGGGATTCAATTCGGGTTACGATCTCAATGTCGTCAAGAAGTACTTGACCCCCCTGCTCATCACCGGCGACGCGCAGCACACGCCGTCGGCGTTTACCATTAAACGTCAGAACAATTACATGTGCCTGTCGACGACGATGTTGAAGTTCCTGGACATAACGAATTACCTCGCGCCCGGCGTTAGCTACGATCGCTTTCTGAAAGCGTACGGTTGCTCGGCAACGAAGGGGTACTTTACGTACGAACATATCGACGTGTTGACGCGTCTGGACGAAACCGCCCTGCCGCCGCGCGAAGCTTTCTACAGCCACCTGAAACGCGAGGGAATCTCCGCGGAGGCGTACGAGATTTGCGCGACGGCGTGGCGTGACGAGGGTATGACGATGATGCGCGATTTTCTGGTGTGGTATAACAATCGAGTTCGCCTTCTATCGGCGCCGACGTATCGACATGTTCAAGGACGCCATCAGCGTACTGGGGTTGACGTTGTTGTACCAGTTCAACGACCTGCCGACGTCGATGCATTTCTCGCTTTTCAACGAACCGAACAAAGATCTGCACCGTCTGCTGCAGGCGCAGATCGTCGGCGGCCCGTCGATCATCTTCGCGCGCCACCACGAGGCCGGCGTGACAGCAATTCGAGGCGGCGACGCGCCTTGTCGTTCGATAGTCGGCTTCGACGCAAACGGCCTCTATCTATGGGCAATAATGCAGGAGATGCCGACGGGCTGGTACACGCGCCGGCGCGCGGAGAACGCCTTTCGAGCGGAACGCGTGCACCGCTACGGCCGTATGGCCGTGGAGTGGTTGACGTGGGTGGAGGAGCAAACCGGCGCGCGTATACGTCACCAGTTGAACGGACGCGAGAAGCGCATCGGAAAGCACCGAGTCGACGGCTGGTGTGCCGCCACGCGAACGGCGTATCAATTTCACGGCTGCTATTTTCACGGCTGCCCGACGTGTCAGGCGCACGTGACGACGAACGCAGTCAACGGACAACCGATGACGACGCTGTACGCCGCGACGATCGCCGTGACCACCTACCTGCGCCGTTTCGTCGACGACGTCGTCGAAATGTGGGAGTGCCAGTGGCACGCCGTGCGACCACCCGTGGTGCCGACGCCGCCCGACGCGTCACGATGGCAACCACCGACCACCATTACGCGCTCGACGATACTGGAGGCGGTGCGCGACGGTTCTCTGTTCGGCCTCGTGCAGTGCGATATCGCCGTGCCGGAAGCGCTGCGCGACAATTTCGCCGAAATGCATCCCGTATTCAAGAACGTCGATATCGTGCGCGACGATCTCAGCCCGTTCATGCGCGACTACACCGAGTCGCACGATCTCCTCAACCGACCTCAACGGACGCTCGTCGGTAGCTACTTCGGCGCCGAGATCGTGCTCGCGACGCCCCTCCTACGCTGGTATCTGGCGTACGGTCTCGACATCGAGCGCGTCTACCAGGTCATCGAGTACGCGCCGATCGCGTGGTTTCGTCGCTTCGGCGACACGGTCTCGACGGAACGACGCGAGGGCGATATCGATCCCGACAAATCGATCATCGCCGATACCTTTAAACTTCTTGGCAACAGTTCCTACGGGAAAACGATTACGAGCGTCGATCGGCACCGGGAAATCAAGTACGCCACGCCGGTCGGCGCGTCGATGCTCGTCAACAACCGTCGCTTCCGGCAACTCGACGTCGTCGTCGACGACGCTCTGTACGAGGTGGCGCTGAATAAGCGCAAAGTCGTCTACGGCCTGCCGATACATATCGGCTATTTCGTCTTGCAGTACGCAAAATTGAGAATGCTGGAATTTTATTTCGATTTCGTCGACGCCTACATCCCCCGTCCGCTCTTCCAATACTGCGCTATGGACACGGACTCGGCGTACATCGCCCTCACCGGACGTGACGTCGAAGCGCTCGTACCGGAAGAACATCGCGAACACTACTTCCGGAATCGATCGCTCTGGTTTCCGGCCGAATGCTGCGACGCGCACGTGGACGCCTACTTACGACGGCGCGTCGCCGGACTAGCGTGGGAGGACGTGCCGGCCTGCTGCGCGCGCCGACGTCTGTTCGATCGTCGAACGCCGGGTCTCTTCAAAGAAGAGTGGCGCGGCGACGGAATCGAGGCGCTGTGCAGCAAGACCTACTACTGCTTCGGAGGCGACAACGGTCCGAAGTACAGCACGAAGGGACTGAGCAAGCGACATAACGACATCGACGAGCACACCTTCCTCGCCGTACTGCGCGACCGTCGCAACGGCGTCGGCTGGAACCGTGGTTTCCAGATGAAAGACTCGTCCGTGTTGACGTACGTTCAAGAGCGCGCGGCGTTCAGCTACTTCTACGCTAAACGTCGGGTGCTCGACGACGGCGTCACCACGGCGCCGATACTCGTCTAACTCGTATAACTCGTCTAACTCGTCGTCTATCCTAAGGAATACCCCACCACCCCCCCTAGGGTTAGTTTCTGTATGTATGTATGTATGTATGTATGTATAGGTAGGGTAATAATAAACACCAACAACAATTGTGTACATCATCGTTTGTTTTTTATTTCTACTACTATACACGTAAAAGCGAAAATAATGCGGTTTTAACCAATCGTATACGAGACAGTCATTGGCCACCCGATCGGTGCTGAATAGGCTCTGGAACTTCGTTAACGGCATACCGCGACATCGGAGAAGAAGGTAGGCGACGCAGTATTGTCCGCACACGTTAGAGATGGCGCTCTGCAGCCGCTTGTCTTTGTACGTCCACGCGTCGCCGCAGTGGCGGTGCAGGAACGCGTGGAAGTCGGCGTGCAGCGGCGGCAGACCGTACGAATGGAAGTACTCGCCTCGCCGGTCGGCGTCCACGTAGACGGCCACCCAGTGCTGTCCCGGTTCGCCGCCGTCGTCGGTGTTGCACACGAAGGCCGTCGGGTAAACGGTGGTGGTGGTGGTGGCGGTAAGTAGTGCGTCTTTAGGCACGACGCCGACGACGAAACGTTTAGCGTACGTATCGTGTTCCAGGCGACGCATCAGTTGAAACGTATCCATAGTTACTATCAGTCGTACACGACGTTCCGGTTCCTGTCGATCTCCATCACCGTCTCGAATTCCGCATACACGACGACGTTCACCGGAAGGGGTAGCGCCGTCCAGAAGTGCATTTCGATGCCCACGGGCCCCTGACGCACGACGTTGAAATGGTCCCCGTCGCAACAGTCGGGGGTCAGGTCGAAACCGAAGATGGTGTAGTCGGCGCCGAAGTCCGTGCGCGATACGTCGTTCCCCTCGTCCTCGTACGCCTTTCCGCTGGCCTCGAAGAGGTTCATGTAGCTCCGCACGTAACGGTTGTGCGGGAAGTCCGGCTACAGCGGCTTGCTCGGCACCTGACGTCCGTCGACGATGAGCGTGAGGAAGTTTATGTCGTTGTGACGCGCGTCGAACGGATTTCTAGTGTAGTCTCCGTTGTAGGCAACGTTATCGATCATTATCAGGAAGATGCGTTTCGGAATTGCACCCATGTACAAGTTCTCGTGTGGGTGCGATAGCGTACCCACCGTTATCGAGAACGATTTGCAGTCGACGCGACGCATCGGAAACTTAGCCGTTCCCAACGTCCACGCTTTGATATATCCCATCCGGACGTTCGGATTCAACTTCACTTTTCGCACGTGCAGGCGAATCGCCTGCAGCACGATGCGCCACCCTAGTACGGCTTTTGCGCCCATGAGCGCGAAGGTGTCCTTCGAGCGCACCATGCGTACTTTCGTGTCGACGCCGTTCGGTATGTGTCTGTTTAGCATAAACGCGTCGACGTGCACGCGTCCCATCATCTCCACCTCGTTGCTATCGGCCGTCATGGCGCGCCGTGCCTCGAACACGCCGTTGTTGTTCCCGAGCGTGTCCATCTGTCCGGCGGTGTCTTTGTACCACAACGAACCCGTGAGATGCGAACGTTTCGCGTCGCTACCGTAACTCAGCAGCGTCTCCAGGTAGGCCCGGTACGCATACGTATTGGTCGACGGCGTCACGAGGACGTCGTTCAGCGACACGTCGAGTTGACTGAACATCGAATGCAGGAAATTGTTGACCGGCGCCACGTTGAAGGCTCGCCAGGTCCGTATAGTCTTCGCCCGAACCCGGGATGAGGAACTCGATAGGGCCGCCGGCGACGAGAGTCGTCAGCGGCTGGTAGACGGTCCACTGACTACTCTCGACGCTCGTCTGCGTCACCGGCCCGCTGAACAGCTCCAGTTCGGACTTCACGCCCTCGCACGTTGCGCCGTTCACGAACGTCATCGTTACTCGTCGAATATGTCGTGATCCGTTCGACGTCGTCTCTTCCGCCTACTGACGTTCGTCGCCGCTAGGCGCGGTCTCTTTATGCCGGCGACGGCGCCGCCGCCGCGGCGGCGATGCTGCTACTGCGTTTTTTTCTTCCCCTTCTTCTTCTTCTTCGGTGCCTGCGAATTCAATAGGCCGTCGAGAAGATCGGCGCCGGCCTCCTTCGCGCGCCGTTTTATCGACTGTTTCAGATTGCCGCCGGCGACGACGTCGCGCGCAACGTGCATGCCGGTGTTGAGCGCACGTTTTCCCAACGACAACGCGCCTCTCTTGATAAGTGGCATGGCGCTTCGAAACAGGCTCCCGACGAGTTTGCCCAGACCGTGACCTCGTTGCCCCCGAGCACCGACGAAGACCGGCAGCTGACCGCCGACCTGACGAACGTAGTAGTCCACGTACGGGTTCTTCGACGACGACGGCATGTTAAAACAATTTCGATTTACAGCGTCTGAAGTGAAGCGTCGTCACCACCTTCCCCTGCTCGAATGGTATCGGTTGGCCGTGATCGTCTCTTATATCGAGTTCGATCGTATCGAATTGATTCCGCAGCAGCTTCACGTTTTGGACGCGGTCGAACGTTTCCGAAATAATGTCACCGTTCTCACCGCGGACGGCGATGTTTCGAAGGAGTGGCGCGTACACGTCACCGACAACGCGCTGTTCCACGAGATCCGTGTACACGTACAGAGTCTCGATGCCCGCCGACATATCCACCGTATTGCGACCGTCGTACTCGTTCGTGAACGCGACTGGCGTGGTCTCGATGACGACTGACGACGCGGGACCATACATGGGGTTACTCAGGATCGTGTTGCTATGGAAACCTAGCACGTCCTTCAGACGACTCGAATGAGGTATGATCAATTCGACACCCGGCGACATACGTAGCGTATATCGGTTAGAGACGGCGCAGTATTCTAGCATGGCCTTGACCTTATCGGTGCACAATTTATCTAGCGCCTCGTTGATCTTGTGCAACAACGTGTAAACGTTGTTGTAGAAACCGTGAGGAATCGCGGTCTGACGGTATATCAGGGTGGTCATGCCGTATTCGTCTACCTCCGTGTAAACGCCCAGTTCACCAGTCGAGCAAGTCAGGTAGAAGTAGGCGTCCTTCTTTCTCACGTTGTACCACGTGTGCGGATACTGTACCGACACCGCTCCGCTTTCCCACTCCCCCGACAGGTCGAAACGTCGCGGCAACATCGTGACGTAGTGCGTCAACGTATTTTTGGGGTGACGTTTCATAGACGCGTTGCTCGGTAGCGTCAGATAAAAATCAGACGAGACCGCCATCGTGTTGTTGTCGACGTTCGCCGCCACCAACACTCATAGACGGACTCGGGAGCAGGTAACCGAGACAGCTGCTCAACAGCGCCGTCCAAAGGTTGGAGTCACCTTGACCTTTCGTCAGATTGTATATACTAACGGCGATGACGAAGTACAGGACGACGACCTGACAGAGGAATACGATTTCGGCCTTAGGGCATTCGTTGCCGCAGATTCGCCATGGAACGGGTTCGGCGGTGGTTGTGTTGGTAGCGTCGATGGAGCCCGCGTGCTCGTCGACGGAGTCCGCGTGCTCGGCGCCGGCGTTCGATCGACGTTCGCCACTCGAGGTAGTTTCGTCGTCGTCGCTCACCGTCGCGCCACTGCGCTCTGTCGATACAGCAGGGACCTTTATACGGCAAGAACGAAGATCCGTTGCATATTCCCGCCTCGTGCAGTCGCCAGCAGCCCGTGTGACGCATCCAAAGATTCATTCTCATCGTCGCCTCCTCGCTAGTAGTAGTAGTCTTTTTATAGGTCCACGAGCGACTCGGCTTCGATCCAGCTGTTGAAGGAGGCCGGATATCCGCTCCATTTTACGAGTGCCTCCGAACCACCGCCGCGACGACGCCGACGACGCTGTAGAACCGCCTCCACGCGATACAGTTTGTCTTTCGGAACGACTACGCGTTGTAGTTCCGGTTCGTAGAAGGCGCCCTCTACCGGCGTCCCGGCGTCGTCCTTCAGGCGATAAACGGGCGGTTCGGACGGGTGCACCTCTACGACGGTGAAGATTTCCTCGATCCAGTTAGCCATGTATCCTATTTTGAATTGACCCTTCGTCTTGCTGATACGTACGCGATCTCCCACGCGTAGTTTCGGTTTTCGCCGTTGTCCGCAACCGACGTCTCCACCCCCGTACAGTCGTTGCCATACGGCCTCCTGATTCGTCGCGTCGACAATCGCCGGCGTCCTACCGATGCTTCGGTGGTAGGCGTTGTTGTACGATCGCACGAAATCCGGTAACGCCTCTACGTAGCGCAGCGTCTCGTGTTTCGTAAAATAACGCCACATACGCGTCTTCAAAGTTCGATTAAACCGTTCCACGACACTCGCTTTAGTCTCCTCGTTATGCGTCACGAAATGATGAACGCCGCGACTCTTTAGGAACGTTTGCAGGGGTCGGTTCAAAAACTCGGTCCCCTTGTCGGTCTGCAGCGAGTTCGGCGTCTCTTCGTCGCCGCCGCTCAGCAGGCGCTCGAAAGCCTCGACGAGCGACGGGCCGGACTTACTCTTCAACGGAACGCACCACGCTCACTTCGAAAACACATCGATCACCGTCAATAGGTATGTTATACCGTCGTTGTGCGTTTTCAGTCTAGTCAAGTCGACCAGATCGGCTTGCCACTGCTGGTTTCGACCGCCCACGATGACGCGACGTCGTTTGAAATGTCGTTTAACCGGTTTGTGTAGGGTATAGGCGTCCTGCGACGCTAGCCACCTCTCGACGGCCGGACGTCGGAACTTCGACGCCCGGTGCAACGCGTCGACGCTTCGGTAACTTCCCACCCGTTTCGGATCGAAGTAGACGCTATTCAGGTCGTCGCCGCCGTCGTCGTCGTCGTTTCGTTGATGTCGAGGCTTTCGTTTTGGACGACGACTCCACCCGGACACCATGACGACGACGACGACGATGATGATAAATGTACGATGATTATTATACACGTATAGAGAGCGATAAGCGCGATGGTGAAGCCGACGACGATGGCCGTTATCGCGGGTCGTGACGGCATCACAACGTGTCCCACGCCGCGACGCCCAACGAAGGGGATCGTTGTCTGCGTTTAGTCTCGCCTCGTATCCGACGATGTCTCCACTCCGGCGTCGCTGATGAACTAGTCGTCGTCGGCGTCATCGACGCCTCTTCTAGTAGGCGCTTCTGTCGTCGCTTCATGTACGACCGATAGCGCGTGTTGCCCACGAATTCCATAGTGATATTCATATCCTTCATGCGCAATCCGAACTCTCGTCATCCTACGGGCGCTGTCGTCTTCGATCTCGTTCGCATGAGATCGTTCACTAGATCGACCATGTTACTCCCCGCGATCGTTTTACCGTCGTACACGAATTCACCGCGATCGTTCCATCGACACAACGGATCGGCTTTCATTTTTTCGATAAGCAGTCCCCTCTTCCCTTTCAGCGTTTTCGGCATACTGGCTATGATTTCGCGCTCTACGACCTCCGACGAATGTGGCGCCACCGTCGCCGCTGCCGCCGCCCCCACCGCAGTTGTCTCGCCGCCGCCGCTGCTGTTGACCACCGACACGCGTACCGGTTGCGCCGCTCGAGCCGCCTCTATCGTATTGTACCCACTCAGTAGTTGATTGTACGACGCTACCTTTTCGCGTTCGGATAAATCCGAACGTTCTAGAATGTCCTTCATGTCGCTGTCCAGGCTACTCAGCACACGTGATCAGGGCGTGCTCGGTGGCTGATCGACACGTGGCAGGAGGCTTTCCACCAATCGTGGGTCGACTAACGCCATCTTCTTCGCGTACTGCATCAATCACCCGCTGCCGATCACCTGTCTGAGCAGCGGCAGGAGAACGGTGCTCGCTAACGGCGCTAGCAGGGCCGTCAGAAAACCACCCGCACCCTTTTGCAAGACGGCTCGCTTCTGCTTAATCGCAACTTGTTTGTCGGCGAGTTTACGCAGGTGATTCCGGTATTTTGACAACACGCGTTTCTGTTTCGGCGACAACTTCACGTTCCCTTTCAGAATGTTGTACGCGCAATCGCACAGACTACAAATGAGACCGGCGTCCGCGTGACCGATCACGGCTTTTCGCAGATCGATGTTCCGCCTATGTCTCTCCAACAGTTGCAGGGCGAAAATGTGTCTCTTCACTCGATTCGTCGGTGCCGCCACCTTCGGTCGTCGCTTCGCTACCACCGCGCGCCCCGTCATAACGACTAATAAACGTACGCGCCGATGTCCTCTCTTCTTATAGGATGCCGCCACCACCACCGCCGCCACCACCCTTCCGTACGTACACGTACTGAAGACGATCGTCCGGAAATATGCACGTACGCAGGCGCATGTCCTCTTCCGTTTCCTGTTTCAGATCCACGAATAGATAGCCGTACGCCGACGACGTCGCGTCTTTGAAAGCCTCTATCATGTAGTTGACCTTTTCCGGGTACATCTGTTTCGCTAGGTGACCTACTTGGCCGGCGTCTCGGGGGCTCTTGAATAGCACTATGTATTGGGCGTTCAGGCTGATTGTACGGTTTTCTTTCCCTTTCGGAAACATGTTCTGTCGCAGTTGTACGACCGACGTATTAGAATGATGACTTTTTTAGTAAATAGTACCGTCACCCGGCTATCGGTCTCCTCCATGAGGTCGTCGAGTACTAGAAGCGTTCTCGCTTTACCGTCTAAACGTTTCGGATCCGGCAGGCCGTCTACGAACTCTATTTTCGAAGACATAGACGCGTAGCCGCTCTGCCACTGTCCGTAGCACTAAAGGATTTTCTCCGGCGGCGAATCGATCATAGCGTCGTGACGTATCAGACGCTCGACGAACGTCGTCTTACCGCACCCCGTAGGACCGGCTACTATACACGTAAAAGGATGCTTCAACGACGGTCCGTTCATTTTTCACGACTGAACGACGAACACTTTTTTACGCGTCTCTGTAAGCATCGCGCAACTTCATCAACAGTTTACCGAGCATGTTCTTCCCCACATCGCCCGCGATTCCGCTACCCCAGAAACCCTCCCTACTCGCTACCCATTCCATCAATTCGGCGTCCCCGGTCGCCAACAGTGCAGCCTTCAAATCGCTCGATCCGTCAAACTTCCTCCTCAACAACGTCTTCATACATCTGACCCTAACGTCGGTCCATTTGGTTCCCATTCTCTTTTTTCGAATGTCGTAACCGCGTCGTTTCGCTGCATAAGAGGATCGCGAACTTTTGATTTGTTCGGCACATTCCACGTCGTCGTAGAATATTGCTTTCCTATACTGATAGGCGTGCTCGACGGATCGAAAGCCCCGACCGAACGCCGACACTCGACACAAATACATATTCGACAAGAACGACCGCGATCCACCAAACCTTATAGGCGACGACATCATACCGACTACCGATAACCCGCTACCGCCACCGCTTATATACTGTCACCACCGCTAGATAGAAGAACTAAAAAGTTGCAACTAGGGTTCAAACCCGGAATCTTTCGATCCCTAGGCGAACGCTCTCCTAAGAGAGCTATACCGTCGCCAACGATTATGCAGTGGTTTTACCCCGGTTATATTATAGGGAACAATGATCTCTGTACTCACCGCTAGGTGGCATCTCACATACAACGAATCTAAAAAGGGTCGACGAACGGATTCGGACCGGGAATCTTTCGATCCCTAGTCGAACACTCTCCCAGGAGAGCTAATCCGTCGTCGACGTTTATACAGTGGTTTTATCGTGGTTATATATTTGCGCGATAAACGCATTATTGCTTACGTCAGCACGCGCTAAGTACGGCGTTGATCGCTAGGGGACGAACTAAAATGGTCTCTGCACTCACCGCTAGGTGGCATCTCGGGGTAATCAATCACGTTTTTTATAAGTAGGTGTTCAATTAGTATCAAATTACAAGGGTCATCAATCACGTTTTTTATAAGTAGGTTCCCGAAAACGTTTAGTGGTCATTAAAACGTTTTTTATAAGTAGGGTTTTGAGACCGTACACCGCCTCTGTACTACTGGCGTTACTGGGCCCGATGTCGTGCGTCCCTTCACACCAGGGGGCCTGGTGTTATACACGCTCAACAAATATCGTGCTACTGAAACGTGGCGTTGCTGCAGTTCGTCTAGAAAGAGTTGCAACAGATGTTTGGTTTAGTTGAATGTAAGCAAAATATGCTCGACTTCGGTTAAATGGAGTTAGTTTTGTAAAACCGACTGCAAATTAGCCAGCTCCGAAATATTCCCGTTGTACATTTTAATGGTGTAATATATATGTTTTATTGTGCGTTTGTATCCAATGTAAACCGATACCTTTCTGGGAATTTAGTAGGCGCAGCAGATATGGCATGCACCGTTCTTGGTCAAGATGGAGCGTGTTAAACGTGTGGCGTTTTCATATGAATTTGTCAGCGGCATCAGCCAGTAACAAATTTAGTTAATCGTCTGGTGGAACGGAACCTTAATGCATACAAGATAGCACCAAGAAACAACAGGTAACCACAAAATAATCTCAAAATTCTGGATCATGTAAATACAACTATCTCTATAGAATCTAAAATAATATAATCAAATAATTAATATAAGTACCTCCAGTCGGTGCGCCCCTTGCTGTCGTGAATACTATGGTCATTGTCACCGCAGTGAATACGTGTACGTGGGTGTTTGCTTTCACAACGTGAATGTGAAGACTAAACTTGTCGAATAATCTTGTGTATAGAAAGCGTGCTGCTTCGATCGTGAAACGAAAAACGATTGATATGACGTCAGGTTATAACAACGACGTTCCGAATGTTTCCGGAGTCACAAACCAGCCGTCGACAACTCTCGGCACACGTCGCCTCTTTGATATGTTTGTTTTCTAGGCTATATGCCCTGGTAACACTGTTGATAGTCTGCAGGCAACGCATCTCGAAAACGTTCTGTTCGAAGATATGACATCTCATGAGTCTATAAATGTCTGCTGATGCCAGGACTATACATCTATCTATATATCTCTGTGTATGTATCTCTGTCTCTCTCTCTCTCTGTCTCTGTCTCTGTCTCTGTCTCTGTCTCTGTCTCTGTCTCTCTCTCTCTCTCTCTCTCTCTCTCTCTCTCTCTCTCTCTCTCTCTCTCTCTCTCTCTCTCTCTCTCTCTCTCTCTCTCTCTCTCTGTTCTTTCTGTCTGTCTGTCTCCCTCTCTCTCACCCTACCTCCCCTGCGTGCCTCCCTCTCGATCTCCCTCCCTCCCCCGTATATAACTGCATATTTTAAATACCTAACACAATCAATTACACAAAATAAAATTACTATGGCTGTGCGCGCTCGATTAGAAAATAATGAACACCTCTGTACCCTTGTCCTTTTTACTGTGACCATTAATACATTTAAATGCTTCATTAGTTTAATGTTATCAAGACGATTATGTACAATTTAATTTGTTCATAAGTCATTTTCAAAACTAACTTAATCTAATGGTTTAAACATCTTCATTTTTTTATAAATGAAAAAAATTGATACCATAATATTTGCAATAGTGTATAAAAAGGATGTTTTTACAGAACTACATTTACACTGCCATATGTATCACTTTTACAAACATCACACGTCTTCAAATCGATAATTTTACATAATAAAATCTGCATCAAATCAGGAAGCAAACAATACATTATTACAAAATACAGTAAACCTTAGACGGACTCGTCTAAGTCGGATCTTTGGTCAACTCAGACAAAATTGTGAGGAACGATTGATATGTAATTTCCAATAAAAAATCTATGTCTCACTCGGATTGTGTATAAGTTGGATCTTCGCCTACCTCTGATTAACTGAGTCAGTCCGTTTGATCCAAACAATGTGTTTTCCTTGCCTAAGCCGGATCGCAATATTCGATAAGAAAATCACTTGGTTGCTTGGAGTAAACAAGGTAAAAAAAAAAATTCAAAGGCTATTCCAAGAAAATGACTCGACAGCCGCCACAACACCGTATATAAGAGTCACGTCTTAAATCACCTAGTTACAACTAGCGTCGCACACTTCAAAACTGAAACGAAAAAGCGAGATTCGTCGAAGGTAAAGGTCGAGTTCTTACATAAGCTCAATGCGCTCTACACTTCACTCCCTGGCAGACATGAACGTCAAGAAGATGGTGATGCCGAAGCTACTGCCTCGTTAAGAAAGGTATGCTCACAAAAGTGTACAGAGATGCTGTAAGACAGCGGTATTTAACCTTTTTGGCTCTGTTACCCCTTGAGCGAGCCAATAAAACCATAATTATCCCTCCATGTTTAAATATCAAACTCGAGAAAAGAAAAGGACATGTTTGTAATAATGTTTAATAACTGATATATTTAATAATTTATTATTAAAATAAGATATTAACTATACGTTGATTTCACAATCATTAATGTATCCTCAAACGTACATGACAAGTAATACGTTACAGATTAAAGTATCAGTGTACGGTTGAAGTTGTTTCTTCCTGGTAAGCGCCGAGATGCGAGGCTTTTTTTTTACAACTAGAGCATATCGCAGGTCATCAGCAAGATCCAGTATATTTTGTTTCTTGTTGTTAATGCTGATCCATGTAGAATTGCCAGTTCTCCACAGCAATACATTGGGAGGAGAACTGTGGGAGCTTTGACAGAGCGAACTGGGTATTCACCACCAGTCTTTTGTCAGAAAGTTACCATGTCAGAATTGTGAGTCTTCTTTCGGCGTGCTTTCTTCTCGCAGGCCAATGGATTAGTCTTTCGTTTTGACGACTCCTTCATCCACTGAACAATTATCACTATCCATGCCTTCTTCTCAGTTGTCTAAATCTGGAAAATAGCCACTTCTATGGATAGAATGTGCGACATGATATAATCAGCAAACCGATACTACTCCTCGTTCTCTTCAAGTGTCGATGACAATTTGGAGAACATTGTTTATCTCATTAGTCTAAACATCATGTTGGTAAAACTGGGTTTGCGATGGGGGCTAGCAACGTTTCCCTGAGCTGTGATAACACTCACCATATTCCTTACTTGTGAGAGGTTCAGATTATTGATCTCACCAAAAATGTGCTAACTGTATAGCCTCTTTGTCTGACATCGTCACCTGAAATTTTGGTACGTACATAGCGGATCTCCTCCTTCCAAGAACACGATGGTTTTTTTAATTCGCGGAAACAACGAAATGTTCTATCCTTGATAGCCAGTGGTTATCCATGTGGAAGAGAAGAACACCGAAATCGGATAAAACCTCTTCACATTCAGTAACAATTCTGGGGTTCGTGGAACTGTATGGTAAACAATTTAGAGAACAGACATTCAGAGTCGCTTTTCTTGTACAAGCAATTGTACACATTAGACAACATTATGCTGATTCATTCAACTGAAGCGCGAAGCATCGAAGGGTTTGCTAACACTTCTGCAACTAAAACGGCCTGATCCAAAAGTGACTTCGCTCGTCTCAGATATTCAGTGTTCACAGTTATGGCCTAAAGTGATTTCTGGTTCACTGTTCCCTTGTTCCGTGTCAAGGGCGAGTCTCGGAGCTTCAACAATACATGGTTCAGACGGTAAGGGACTTATTATGTTCAGTATGATACATCTTTAAGTTTTGGTGCGTATTTTTACAACATATATATATCTCCAATGTAACATGCTACAAAAGCGTAGTCGTGATGAATTAATTACTGAAAACTCCATACTTTTAAAAGCTTGTTTTACCCCCTAAAATGCCTGAATTACCCCTAAGGGGGTAATTACCCCAATAATAACAAGAAAGCAAAGAACTAGATCTGCCAAATGCAGTAGAAGGAGAAGTAAAGGTGGAGGAGATTGTGGATGAAGATGTAGAGAGAGCAATGAAGAAGATGAATAAAGGACGGGCGACTGGTATGGATGAAGTACGAGTGGAAATGCTGGTGGTAGCCGAACGCGTGGGGATCTGGTGGACAATAAGATTGTTGAATACATGCATGAGAGAGGGAAAGATCCCAGAGTGGAGAACACGGATAATAGTCCCGATACGGAAAAGAAAGGGAGATGTGCATGACCCAGGGAAATACAAAGGCATCACGCTGCTGAGCCACATGCTGAAGATGTTGGAGAGAATGGATCAGAACAACAGTGGAAGGAGAAATCGGAGAAGAACAATACAGCTTCAGAAGAGGAAGAGGTACAGCTGATGGAATGTTTGCACTGAGACAGCTGATCGAAATGAAGTTGGTGGGACAGGAGAGTATGGCTGTGGGTTTTACAGACATGGAGAAAGCTTATGACACGGTACCGAGAAAGATGGCAATGGCGACACTGAGATGGATGGGGATCCCAGAGGCAGAGGTCAGGATGGTGGAAGGGACATATGAAGAAACGAAGGGCAGAGTGGTGTGTGGACCTGGAATCTCGGAAGAATTCAAAATTAATGTTGGCTTGAGACAGGGGAGTGCCTTGAGCTCATTACTGTTTATCGCAGTGATGGAACTGATAAGTAGAAAGACCAGTACGAAAGATATTCTTCAGAAACTACTGTATGCAGACGATCTAGCGGTGGTAGCAGACGGGGAAACGGATTTACAGGAACAACTGATAGAGTGGAAGGACATATTTAGCAAACACGGACTGAAAGTGAATCTGGAGAAGACAGAGGTTCTGTGGGTTGGGCAACAAAGCTAAGAATTGGAAATACACCAGGGGAAGACACTCAAACAAAGAGACAGTGCTGTATACCTGGGCGGAGCGGTATGCGGAGATGGCTCCTCAGAGACAGAAATTCGCAGGAGAATACAAGCAGGGGCGAAAGCATGGAGGAAAGTAAAAGGTGTGATGGGAGATAGGCACATATCGCGAAAACTCAAGGGAAAGGTACTATGCGCATACACATCAGCTTACCTATATGGCCTAGAGACTATAGCAATGACAGAAACAACAGGAGAGGGTACAACTGTGCGAAAACAACTGGGTTAGGAGAATTGCGGGGGTAACGAGAATAGATAAGCGAAGAGTGGAAGAGCTGAGGGAGGATGTTGGTGTGAAAGAATGTTTCAAGACGACGTTGATGAGAAGTCGGTTGAACTGGGCAGGACATGTGGAGCGAATGGGAGACGAACGGATGGCAAAGAAAGAACATGCCCGGAGAGTGGAGGGGAAAAGAAGACGATCGAGGGCGACTGAGACTGAGGTGGGAGGATTGCGTGAAGAGAGACCTGGAGGGATGGAAAGGGAATGGAGGAAAAGAGCAAAAGACCGAGGAGAATGGAGAAGGGTGGTAGAGAAAGTAGTGCGAGTGCAATGAGAAGGAAGAGAAAGACAATGTCGACGTATCCAAGCCAGCGCCTCACCCATGATGACAGCCAGGATCAGATTCAGATTCTGACTGTTTATTACCAAGTAGCATTTCAAATGTACGAGGAATTCTTGGCGTTGTGGCGTCAACATACACGCACGCTTATCTCCCCTGCCCCCCATCAAGCACACGCAAAATATACAATAAGAAGCTAAAACTAGTATAAATTTAAACCAAGGCCAACTGCCAACATATTTTAAGACAGTCGTACATCTATTGACATAACGTGAACTCGATAACATAATATTAATACAATCTGAACGTTACTAAAAAGTTAAAAAGTATACATGTAGTTAAATAAATAAATGTATAAATAAATTAGCTGACGATATAAAAACTAAGCTGACAGTTAAAAAGTATGTACATACATGTAGTCAAGTTAATAAATAATAAAAATAAATAAATAACTAAAAATATAATTTAGCATGGCGACATATAATCTAAACCGACTGAAAACACTATCATGGCATCTCGCGGTTCAAATTACTCACAGCCTGCGGATAAAAAACTATTTATCAATCTAGTGGTCCTTGTCTTAATACTTCTATAGCGCTTGCCAGAGGGAAGAAGTTCAAAGAAACGGTTGGCTGGGTGGGTAGCATTCCGTACAATGCTCTTAGATTTTCGCGCACAGCGAGCATAATAAATAGATTCAATGGATGGCAACTCGCGCCCAATGATTCTAGATGCGCCCTTCACGATAACTTCTAGCCGTTGTTTCTCCTCCTGACTGGCGCGGCCAAACCACACTACAATCGAGAAAGTGAGGATACTTTCAATGATTGCGCGGTAGAATCGTATCATAATCTCCTGAGCAATGCCGAATCTCCTAAGCTGCGTCAGGAAGAACAGGCGTTGTTGTGCCTTTTTTGTAATGCACAGTGTGTTTGTGCACCAGCTGAGATCGTTTGAAATTGTTGTTCCAAGGAATCTAAAAGATTCAACCTGCTCGACCTCCACGCCATTTATCGAAAGAGGGTGGATGGGAGTCTTCTTTTTACGAAAATCAACAATCATTTCTTTAGTCTTTAAAACGTTCAATTCGAGATTGTTATCCGCACACCAGCCAACCATTCTCTGAACTTCCTCCCTGTATGGCGTCTCATTCGCATTCTCAATGCAGCCCTCCACAGTAGTGTCATCGGAAAACTTGATCACAAGGACCGATTAGTATACGAGACACAGTCATT
>CM034539.1:26291183-26631871 GCA_020002185.1 Paraescarpia echinospica | reverse complement strand
AAGAGAGAGAAGAGAGAGAAGAGAGAGAAGAGAGAGAAGACAGAGAAGACAGAGAAGACAGAGAAGAGAGAGAAAAGAGAGAAGAGAGAGAAGACAGAGAAGACAGAGAAGACAGAGAAGACAGAGAAGACAGAGAAGACAGAGAAGAGAGAGAAGACAGAGAAGACAGAGAAGAGAGAGAAAAGAGAGAAGACAGAGAAGACAGAGAAGACAGAGAAGACAGAGAAGACAGAGAAGACAGAGAAGACAGAGAAGACAGAGAAGAGAGAGAAGAGAGAGAAGAGAGAGAAGAGTGAGAAGACAGAGAAGACAGAGAAGACAGAGAAGAGAGAGAAGAGAGAGAAGAGAGAGAAGAGTGAGAAGACAGAGAAGACAGAGAAGAGAGAGAAGAGAGAGAAGAGTGAGAAGACAGAGAAGACAGAGAAGACAGAGAAGAGGGAGAACACAGAGAAGACAGAGAAGAGAGAGAAGAGAGAGAAGAGAGAGAAGACAGAGAAGACAGAGAAGACAGAGAAGAGAGAGAAGAGAGAGAAGAGAGAGAAGAGTGAGAAGACAGAGAAGACAGAGAAGACAGAGAAGAGAGAGAAAAGAGAGAAGAGAGAGAAGACAGAGAAGACAGAGAAGACAGAGAAGACAGAGAAGAGAGAGAAGAGTGAGAAGACAGAGAAGACAGAGAAGACAGAGAAGAGAGAGAAAAGAGAGAAGAGAGAGAAGGGTGAGAAGAGAGAGAAGGGAGAGGAGAGAGAGAAGAGAGAGAAGACAGAGAAGAGAGAGAAGGGTGAGAAGAGAGAGAAGAGAGAGAAGACAGAGAAGAGAGAGAAGACAGAGAAGACAGAGAAGACAGAGAAGAGAGAGAAAAGAGAGAAGAGAGAGAAGGGTGAGAAGAGAGAGAAGGGAGAGGAGAGAGAGAAGAGAGAGAAGAGAGAGAAGAGAGAGAAGAGAACGTCAGTCAGACAGACAGGCACAAAGATAGACAGACAGACAGACAGACAGGCAGGCAGACAGTCTGACAGACAGAGAAAACGAGATACAGATAGACCGAGAGAGAGAGATCGAGAGAGAACAAGAGACACAGAGTTCGACATATACCGAGAGACACAGCGACGAAACTGATGGTGTCCCACCTGTAACACACATTGCTGCCTGTCTCGTTGCAAGGATGCGACATCAGCTTCGTCTTGACCTTCATCTTGCGACACGCCCGCTGCACCTTGATCTCCTTGTCCTTACATCCGCCACAAGTCTTCACTGCAATTACAGGACCAGGACGTCTCATGACAGTGGCACCGTCTGCCGGACAGTTCGACATTTACGAAGATACCCACCACAATACTGCCAAAACTGACAATAATAATAATAATACACTTGTATAGGGCCATAACACTAGACAGAAATATGTAGAGGCGCTAAGATATAGTAATGCTAAAATTAGTTACACAAATAAATGATGATAAATTGCTAAAACAGTGAGGCATAATGCATAGGCAAATAAGATTATGTGGTAAATGGTGACATCACTTAAACTTGAATTTATATGAGCATCGTAGAACATAAATAAGTTAGGTAAATTATAATAAATTACTTGAAACGCTGTTATGTTCGAGTCCACATGCTAGGGTATAAGTTGTATGGTATACGGAAGAGGAGGGTTTTTAAAAGTCGTATAACCGTGGCTAGTGCTGTAACTATCTGTAATTCTGATGGAAGATTGTTCCACACCCGTGGGACCTCAACTGACAATGAACGATCGCCGAATCTGCAGGTGGATGGCTTTACCCACATGACGTTATTGTTAGCGGAACGTACGCACGTGCCCATCCCATCCTTTATTTTGTCCCAAGCGCAATTTCAATTCCCCAATTTCTATTAGCACATTTCTATGTAAAATCCGTTGCATGTGAAATGTTCCTTTGCCTGTTAAAGTTGTGTCCTTAAAATTGCATAAGTAGTAATTATTCCAAGATTGTCCCATGTGTACGTGCATTGTGTGTGGTAGCGGAATGCATATTATTGTTATACCAAACTTGACAATAGACGTTTGACTAATGTTATATGTTTGTATGTCGGCGTGCGTTGTTGGCCATTATTGATATTCTGCACTGACGTCGGAACGTGGTTTGGGTGGGGGGCTGAGGCTCTCCAAAAACTTTCATTTGCACCCCCCACCCCGAGGCTCGCCAAAAACCCACCTTGAGGCTCTCCAAAACCTAATTTTGTATCTGCCCTTTGATGCAGACCATACACATCTGGTGGTGGTGGTGGTGGTGATGGTGGTGGTGGTGGTGGTGGTGATGGTGGTGGTGGTGGTGGTGGTGATGGTGGTGGTTGTGGTTGTGGTGACGATGGTGATAATGGTGATTTGCATAGCGCCAGAGTCCACATCAAATTTAATGCTCTCGGGTGCTTTCATAATATAAGATGGTTGTCTTATTAAATAACGCGAGTTTTTAAATATCAGCAAAAATGCGAGCTTACGCAAACGTGCGATGCTAAATAATTGTATAATTGTAGTACTCTTCGTGACACCGGCCCCTGATCCATAGCACGGCGTCATGGTGTTGACATTCTAACACATTACCTTACTGATTGATTGATCGATTCCATTATGCATTCAGGGGTATATTTCAGACTTATAGTAACGTTGGCTGAAGTAGCGCAGTGCGAATTGAAGCACCAAATTCAAGATTCCAGAAGCTTATCTTACTTACCAACGCACATTCCCCCGCTTTTCAACCGGCCGCGGCAACAATACTTCTTTGTCTTGTAACATGTGTTCCACCGGTACCTGGCACAGACAATAGAGACCTTTACCTAACGCAATTAAGCGCCGTATCCGTATGCGAAAACTTGACGCGACGTGAAACTTGAAGTCGACCCCACATCTCGCGTCGGCATCTAGCAAAACATCATCAGCTAACCGCTCAATAACGGTTATATGTTCGACTCCAATATAAAAATAAATGTAAGTCGATTATAGTTAGATATTGATGTGCATAGCCATATATGATATTTAGAACATTCACAGCTAACAAAGAAAATACACAGACCTAAGACAAAGCCAACAGTCAAAAAAATTAATTTCGTTTCACCACCACCGGCTCAGCACAGCGCCTGACCGCAATAATGTAGTTGTCAACAAGCAACTAGTAGGTCGTTTAAAAACTCATCAAATGTGCTGATTGGTATTTCAAACTCAACTTTCTGTATACGAGTGTGTTCATAAGGGGTCGAGGTGTCAAGCTGCATAGTTATTGTTCAATTAATTTAACTACTTACGTACGAAACATTGCGGTGTTTGTGCTTAGGCCGACTTTACAAATCTAGCGTTCGAACGTTGCGTGGAACGGCAGACTGGCGGTTGATCTCACTGATTGCACCGCAAAAGGTGTGACGTAGCATTCAATAACTTGGTCTTGGAGTAATTTGTTGCCGTCGCGTAAGTATTTGCCGTTACGTTGCGCTTAATTTGGTTAAATAACGATGTCTAATATAGTGATCAGACGTTGTGTTCTACTATCCTTATGATCGCATACAATTCCCTGAAAAAAGTTATCCCAACACAACTTTATTTGCCGTAAAGGGGGCCAGTCAGTTCCTCTATCCGGAATTAACGGGCGTAGTAATTTGTTGCAGGAAGGCTGCTCTGTCGAACGTGGGAAAATGGGACGTCGCGCGCGTCATCGTTGAACATCGAAGGGTATTGCAGTTAACTCAGCCCGACTTGGCCGTATTGCCAATAAAGTTTGTTTTGAAACTGTATGTTTTGTTTACTGTTTGAACATGCTCCGGGGTCGAACCTTCCAAAGTGCGATTTTTGTTATGGACTTACCAAACACACCTTGGCGGGCAGATTTAACATAGTTTGAATAGTGATAAAAACATAATATTAATGAATTCATTAATTAATTAAAAACTAGGAAGAGACTGCCTCATTTAATACAAAAGCAGAAACATCTTCAATATAGGGCGCCACCCTCTCAGCCGCTCTTTCAAGTGTTAAAAATTCTTTAAAATGTGGGAGTAATCAGGGAATTTCCACCAAGCCCGATATTTGCTCCATAATATGGGCAAACATCAGTGGGACTTTCGCTCTAACTCGTCAGTTATGAGAAGTGTGGAACCTCGGTATTGGGTCACCTCAGAGGTTTGGGTCATCTCGCAATTAGGGTCAAGTTGGGTCAGTCACAAATGATTTCTATAGTAAAGAATTATATGACATTCGACCCGATAATAGGGTCACTTCGCTATTCGCTAATAGGGTCAGTAACTGAGTGCACAATGAACACAGATGAACCCCGCAATTAGGGTCAGTCACGGACGAACAGCTGCCCGTCAGATTCGACACACCAGCCGGCTGCCCCTTTGTCAGATTCAAAAGCACCTCCAACAATGTAATAGCAATTGGAAGCCACGATCCTGGCGTGATTACGCGGAGACTAATAAACGTCAGAAAACAATAAAAGAAGCAAATCCGACAGTCGTCTTAAGTACGTAACACTTTGAAGTGAAATTCTTAGTGGATTAGTAGAATTACATAAAAACACGGTCTTCGACGCTGCAAATATGGCGTCGGCTATACTGGCTAAGTCAGTGGTTCTTAACCTGTTTGTACCGCGACCCAAATGGTAGTCGCGGACATGCTTGACGACCCATGCCTTCAAACGTTAACTGGTGATAACTGTTTAAATGGATAACGATCAAATTATTAGACAGGTATACACAAATACACGATAAATGAGAACAGTATATAAATTTGCGAGCAAAAAACGGAGGAATCACCAAATCAGCGCCGTTCAGTGGTTTATTGAAGTACCGCGATGACACCCTCTGCAAATCGAAAGCAAATATGGCGGAAGGAATATGGAAAATGTTACGATTTCCACAAAGTGTGAAGGGTATCAAGCTTATGTACTTCATGTGGTGATAATAAGGAGCCGGGCAATCTGATAGAGACTGTGAGATTGCTGGACATGTCGATTAAGGCGATATTTATGTTTGAAAGTGTACTATGAAAGCTTTGATATTGAGTGAATAAAAACGTCACTGATTTTCGTTCAGTGCGCGCGTGAAGCATTTTTGACGGCATCAAACAATTTAACTTGCACATACTAGATGAATGTGTGACGAACTCAACGCCACACGTCGCCTTAATGTAAAATGTCGTGTGATTTCATGTCATTTTTGTAAGATGTACATTATTAATATCGCTGGTTCGGGCGAGAGGAAAAATATCAACGGACAATTCGGATAGTCACTCGAGATTCTTGGCGATCCACTCAAAATGATGTGGTCTACGTGGTTAGGCCGCAGACCAGTAACCAGTAAACTGTGAACTCAAATTGTAATCGGATGAGTAGATTTTCCAGATAAACACGACAGCCCGGTCGTCTTGATGTTAACAATAGGGTGTTATTAGTTAGACGACTGTTTGTTTATCTAACAAAGCTGAGATCAATTGGAGAAGTAGGTTCCGGCGGCGAACGTGATCGGGACAAGAAAAAGCCGCTTGATTGACAATGGCATTGTCTCCCTAGTCAGAAGGCAAATTAACCAATAATTGAAGATTGTGCATTATGATTTACGAATTGTTATATTTTGACCAGTGTATGCGAATGGAAGCGAAAGACAAGAGACGTGGCAAGAAAGATCTGAGTTTGAATGAAAATATGCATTGATTAGAGAAAACAATGACAGAAGCCACCGACAATTGGCTGAACAGTCTGATATCAGCAGATCACAAGTTAGAATAATTATAAAAAACATGAGAACATTTTGTTGTTGCGTTTGAGAACAACGAGCTGGCCAGCAGGAAGCGACAAGCGGTCAAGTCGGCATCCGATGAGGTTGGTGTCCTGCATGTATACAGATTTCGATGTCGATTTTGTGTGGGACGTGACATTGTGAAATCAAGTGAAATGTTATTTCAATTGTGTGATTGGATAAGATACGCTACTCAAAATAACTAATGGCGCTTCTGGTGAATAACATAACTTATTAGTTTAGAGTCTTCTAATTGTCAGCAGACTCAGAAGTATCGTGTCAGCAAAGAACGACGCTCGAATACGTGTTGGCGTAGATACGCAAATGTTTCTGCGTATGACAAATCATGCGCGTGGATGTGTGGATGCGTGCGTGCGTTCGTGCGTGCGCGCGTCTCCTTGTTAACTTTAATAACCATTTCAGTTGGCCAGCCCGTAAGACAATGCTTTGATACAGGTTGACACGGTGACATAGGAATGGCACTCAGCTCAGTAACGACTCGTGACTGAGCACCGTGCTGAACGCAGCCAGCCTGGCAGCGGCGTCGAGAACGATGATGTTGACGACATTGAACCAACTATTACCACATCCGCTGTAGCACCCACCACACAGGCTACACAGACGGCTGAGGACCTGAACGTGTTCGTCAGTAACAGGGGACTGGATATAGTCTGCCAGCATGCTGCCCAGATTGGGGCTGAACTTGCGACTAAAACCTTTCCCATGGGGGATATTTACAAACCACCAAGAAACACTACTGTAACAAGACAGCGCAGTAGAGCTTTCCTTGCTTCCAGAATAGACATTTCTTTTCTTCTATGCGTACAGATGCGTCAATAAATATAGTTCTGATCAAATCCCATTATATGAAGTTCTCTCTATAGGTGTACAATGTATTTATTAATTTAATATCAACAAAGTACCTACTTAATATGCATTGTTTTTAAAATCACACGAATCTGAGCAACTTTTCCCAATTCCCATGATGCTTCAGTCCCCATATTTAGTATTAGGGTCACCTCGCTGTTAGGGTCACTTTTCCCAAGTCCCGTGGCTGCCCTAATACCGACGTTCCACTGTGCTCAATTATTGTACGGATAACATGTAATAAAACAAGTCACGCAATAAAGCATCTCGGAAAGGCGGGCTACACACGCATACTTATAAAATAGTATATTTAGTGCAGAATATGTATGAAATACCGAGTGACGAGTGTTGTTACCAATTTTAGTGCTGACTATAAAGCGTTTTAACAATTATATGTGTATTTCCCATTTAGTACGGACATTTTACTTTGTATCCAGTGGAAAATGTATGTTTGAAATGCAACGTTTTAAAACTTTAATCTTCAATCTATACAAAACATGTTGGACTCTTGATAAGCCAAACTAATTCTTTGTCCACTTGCATTCTGCGTTTCTGTTATGTAAGGAAATATTGGTCAATCTAAGTAAGTCAACGCTTATTAGCTTTCTTAGTGTCTACACAACATTTTGGTACCCATCCACTGATCTAAGTCGAAATTGGTATATAATCGTATAATATACAATAACCGAGTTCTTTATGCAGACTACAGTATTTCTAACAACATTCTAGCTAGGATATATGGGTGGTATTCTAACGTTTTTCTTCTAGAGTGTTTGCATCTCGGGTGCTATTCTTTCAGGAATTAATCAAAGACCATTCGTAAGAAAAGTAACGGTTATTTTCAAAATTCGTCGTTGGTATAGGGTTCTTGCCGATTTTAGGATATAGATCGATTTTTAAATAACGTTACGCGTATTTTATGAAAATATTCCGTCGATCATTTTAGGTCGTTTTACGTTACTTGCCTTAACGAGAAGCACTTTTCAAATCTCACAAACAGTTTGTATGTGTAGCGTGACCGAAGTAAATATGAACAGAAGTGTTGTGCATAGACATGTCTTTACCTCGTACAGTTCCGCTCCCCGCCGGGAAAGCATGGCGCTGTATACGTCATTTTGCACCTGTACGAGATCTCGCGAGAACAGGCTGGAGCGGGGGAGGCGGCATTGTCGCAGATGCCGCACGCAGGAACAGCTGTGATAAAAACAAACGCCATTAAAGGGACGTAGTCTGTTCGTCTACCTGGAATTAGCGGAAGTAATAATTTCTAGCTGTACTTCTGCTGTGTTGACCGTGGGAAAGTGAGCATCGTTGAACATCGAGGGCCTAGCAGTTAACTCAGCCCGACTCGGCTGTATTGCCAATAAAGCTTGTTTTGAAACGGGATGTTTTGTTTATTATGTTAACATAAACCCGTGGTCGTGCCTTCAAACTGCGACTGCTGCTACGGGCTTACTAAACACAATTTGGCGGGTGGTATACCTTCAACAATGTTAGTATAGTCTTAAGAACATTATACTAATTAATACATGAAAAACGTGGAACAGACCATGTCCTTTTAAGCTGGAAAAGGCTACATAAGAACGACTCTCGACGACTGACTCTACTTCGTAAAACTTGTTTCGACTATGACAAAAAGCATTTAGGGCCTACTCACTGTCGATTCATCTACAACGTCAGCAAGTCGAAATGTTGCCAATATATTTGAAGTTGACAACTGCACACAGAGTATCAGAAGCAGACGTACATGCTTAACACTTACCACTGCGCTTATGTATAATGATATATCATCCACACAATTCTTTTGTGTGTGGAAATAACTTACAAGCGTAGCCCAATTTAATTCAATCTAAATAAGAAAGGGTCAACACCGGACAGTGATAATAAACTATAATATTATATTAAACATAATTGAGAATATGCAATATGGTAACATACATATGGTGTACTCGAGTTTGAAGCCTTGTGACTCTATGTAGTTCTCGATGTGACATCGGAAGAGGATCATCATCTGGTTTCCGGCGGAAGTGAGTGACATGTAAGGCCGATTACAGCAGAACCTAGAAGTAAGAGAACACGGTAAGTTTTAGCCTCGATTATCCAGGCGCCGTGAGGTGGCAGCATTGGCCCCTCACTACGGCCTGGATTATTAAGCTCCTGCCGATGTTACCGGTAGGGGGCTTTACCCCAGATTCGGGTAGAAACGATGATTGACTCTCAGGCCAACTATGAAATAACACATTAATTAAGGATACACATTTATCAGGTAATACTATATAGCAACTATTCAACATTAAACGTACATGTATATTGAAACATGTCACACACAAAAAATGACCGACATTAATTTTTTTTCGTAGTTTAGTGCCTTTTAATGACATGCGTATTCACTAGGTAGCAGCTCTCATGGCTGTCAACAAGTGGGCAGTCAAAACGCGACTCTGAGCCAGACTATCTTCCTGGCAGAGTCACTCAGCCAGGCGAGAGTCGGTTAATCGAGACTAGGTAAGTTTAGACCGGCGGTATATAAGACCACTTCATTATTATTATCCTACTACGCCGAATCAAGCAAGAATATCGATTCGAACACACTGGCGCAATGCAAATTAATCGATATGTTTCCTATAACTGTGATTATTATTATTATCAATTACGTTTGACAGAAACATTAATATTATATGTTAGTATGTGTATTTCATATATATCCTATACGTGTTGACCTTGTAAACTCCGTCAGAACTCATCAAAATATGTGTATGTAGATGCTACGTCACGCAACTTTAGAAGATTGAGATTCACTTTGAACAAGTTTTGAATTGTAATACAAAATACGACTATTGCAAATACAAACACAACTTCAACATAACGTTTTCTCAACGTGGTACAATTTTCCATATTTTACCACCTTAATTATCAGAAGGTGCCATGCCATATACACTATAACATCAACACAACGAGATTGCCATCAGCATCTCTCCACCTGCGACCAAATATGACAGTTGCTAATACCGGTAATTTTTTTGAGATGCAGCGTCATATATGATGTCTGTTATAACATAACATAACATATTAAGGTTGTTGATGTTTTTTTTATAAAAAATACATTAATTCAAAAGATACCTCGGCCCAGGGCGGTCAACGCGTTTCCCCCGGACTTCCACCCAGTCATCGTCACAGCCGAGTGAACACCGCATTGCAAAGACGTCGACAAAACGCACTTTAATATGTGTACCCACCGGACTCTGAATCAACAAGTGTCTCAATATTTGTATGTACCCGTTCGCCCAATTCCATTCAACGACGGAGAGGACGACTTAGACAGGCAGGTTATCAAATAACAACAGCACCGACATGTTTATGTTTGTATTCTTCCAATGTATGAGGCCTACGAATGACACACACACACACACACACACACACACACACACACACACACACACACACACACACACACACACACACACACACACACACACACACACACACACACACATACACACATATATATATATATATATATATATATATATATATATATATAATATATATAATAGCATATATATATATATATATATATATATATATATATATATATATATATATATATATATATATATTATGATATTTTATATATAATATATATATATGTGTGTGTGTGTAATATATATATATATATATTATAATATATTATATATATATATATATATATATATATAAAACAATATATATTAATAAAAATAAGTTACATATGGCTAAATAATGTCCAACTCCCTAAAGTCAATGACATCCTTGTTTTTTTTCTGAGAGGATTTTGTTGGTAATCTGGATAAACTGTGTTGAATGCTGTCTACTTACAGTGATAAGCCACGCACAGTTGTCGCCCATTCGAAAGTACGGGTTTTGTTCGTCCATGTAACCGGGGGAATGCAGTATCTGAGGCTTTTCTGTCGCAGTTAGGTTGCTTTTGCCGCAAACTGCAAATAATTGCTCGTTATGTCAATACAGTGCACCTAACATATGGACACATTCCCCTACTCTAAGCCATTTTTCAGTTGCACATCCGTCAGTTATAAGCTGATTCAGTATTATTACGTATATAATGGTCCGCAAACCAGAACATTTTTTACCGGTGCAACTTGCAATGGTATATCTTACAATGGTGCGGATACCTGTATAAATACCATTTGTACCGGTGCAATTTGCAACACTTGACACAACTTGCATTATTTCGGAGAACGTGTAAATACAATTAAAGTTGAACCGTTACAAGGTGTACGGTTGCACATTGCACCAGAACAAAATGACCTTGTGCAGTCACCTCAGATGACAAGTACCTCACCAGTCAGGGATAGTTGTAATTAGTACTCTCGCGATAGTAGCATGGAAACTATATATGCTTATATTCCAGTTTTACTTAATGTTAGTTAAGCTACACATATGGACCCAGCCAAAATTGAAGGGTGTCGCCATCGCTTAGAGTTGGAGTCAGCTGCTTCATAATGAGCGAATTATGCTGATTTTTCTCGACAATTGTTAACGTTGGTTCGGTGGACCCGGTAAATAAATAAACATTACGTAATGATGTTGAAACATTTCGTCTGTGAATAGTATTACAGCAACACAAGTGAGCTTGCTGATGTGTATGTCCAACGATCGTTACTATCGATAGCTCACTGGTCTAACACGGATAACTATCGATAATTAAATTTCTGTTCGATAGTATTGCATCGCGACATCGACTCGCAGTACACTGAAAACCCACACACCTGTATTGTTGGTGCGGACTTTGGAGCATTGCTCGTCGCCTTCCCAGCCGTCTATGCATCGGCACCTTTGACAGTCATTCGGGTCACGATAGCCGCCATGCTGGCACAACTTCCATCTCAACTCCCGGGTGTTGCAAACCGCTGGATCATTCGAAATTGTGAGCAGTTTAGTCATTTGCACAAGTGGATAATTTGCTAAGTTGTGTGTGACTGTATAATTATTGATATGGAGTGTGGTATTAAATAATTTAGTAATTATTATGGTATCGTAACGTATGGTGTGGTAGTGTTAATGTGTGATGTTATTTGTATTAGTGTTTTCATAATAACGTCCAATATGCGTAGTCTTTCACAATATTACTTAGGATTCGTTTTTTTGCAAAAATAAATAGGAATGTCAGAAGAATCTTTGTCTTTTGTCATATTTTATTAATTTCTAACGTGTCGTTGGTTCTAAGAAGAACAATTATCAATTTGCAGAGGAAATCTTACCGTTTGTGTATCTTACGTCATTTATGAAACGCGCTCCGAATCCTTGCAGCGCGCGCACAAAATCACTCACTTAGCTTTTTGTACGTCGTTTCTTAACATTACAAGTTGTGATTATCTTAACGATAATTGTTGTCCACACACAACGGTGCTAAATATACTAATCAACTTTTTAATTAAACGTGCGAAACGCGACACACTATGACTGGGAGTGCTTGCATAAAATTCAGTGGATATCTACGAACTCTTTGTAAGTTGATATATACAAACAGCGCTCATTCAACAACTTCTAATACAAAGCATATAAAATACATCTAGTGTACAGCAGATACTCTAACTAATCTAGTGAGACACAAGTTACTTTAGTATCCAAAAGACGCTTTCGGATGCATGAGGACGCGAACGCTCAAATGCTGTTCTGCCTTCACGTTGTAAATGGTTAATTAATTTGATCCTCTGATATTTGATTGATATTGAATCAATCTATGTGTGAACCGAGATCGTCTTGTAACTCACAGTTACAATAGTGGAAGTTCACGAGAGCGGCGTCACCGAACGAGAGTTTGTTGCCGCGTCCCATCACAGCCAACATGGCGGTGTCGTAGGGCACGAGACTTGGCTCGGAATATGACGCCATCGCCTGCAATAGGACGCAGATATACGAGACGTGAGTAGAACGTTACGGGCTTTTTCAAAATTGTATCGTGTTTGGACAAAGACAGCATCTTGAACTTTACGAACATTGTGTCAGACGTTAATAACAGTTACAATTTTATGTATACGCAAACGTCATACATGAGAACCATTATTGCACTCATAATTAATACACTGTAAAACACAATAGTATGAAATTAGTTTTGAATTAATCCAATGACATTAAGCAATACAAGGCATTTATACTGTGCTTGATGTTATACTGTTTAATGTTTACATTTTACCACTACCACTACCTCTGGCATCACCACTACCACCACCACCAACAACAACACCTACAAAAACACCACCGCCGCCGCAACCGCCGCCGCCGCCACCACCACCACCGTCACTATCATTACCACCACTATTACTACTACTACAACAACAACTACTACTACTACTATTACTACTACTACATCTACTACTACTACTACTACTACTACTACTACTACTACTACTACTACTACTACTACTACTATTATTACCGCTACTACTACTACTACTACTACTACTACTACTAATAATAATAATAATAACTATTATTATAACAACACTTCTACTACTACTACTACTACTACTACTACTACTACTACTACTACTACTACTACTACGACTACTAATACTACTAATACTACTAATACTACTACTACTACTACTATTACTACTACTACTACTACTACTACTACTACTACTACTACTACTACAACTACTGATTAAATGTGTGTACGTGTTGTACTGTTGACTCACCCAAGAGGGGTAGTGCATGATGGAGTCGAGGTCGTAGCCGACGCCGCGAACGACGGTGTTCTTCCACGACTTCTTCATGAAGTTCGTCTTCATGTCGTCCTCGATGTTGTCCCACATCACCTGTACGTAGTCGTCTCTGTCGGGCCGCGAGTGCTCGTGCCACAGGCCCAGTGAGTGGCCGACCTCGTGCACGATGGTGCGTTGCTGAAACAGAAGCACAGGTCTTTTGATCGAGCCACAAGAGCACATTTTACAGTGGAACCTCGCTTTACGGTGACCTCGATATTACAGCCACCTCGCAATTTAGGTCACCCTAATTCCACCCAAGTAATTTCTGTAACAGTAAAGAATAGCACAATAATAATCAGGCCAGTTTTGCCCAGTCTCGAGGTGACCTCATTAGCGAGGTTCCACTCTACTTGGAAATATAGAAGCACAACAATATGTTACCTGCCACAACAATGTGTTACCTGCCACAACAATGTGTTACCTGTCACTACAATATGTTACCTGCCACAACAATATGTTACCTGCCACAACAATGTGTTACCTGCCACAACAATATGTTACCTGCCACAACAATATGTTACCTGCCACAACAATATGTTACCTGCCACAACAATGTGTTACCTGCCACAACAATATGTTACCTGCCACAACAATGTGTTACCTGCCACAACAATATGTTACCTGCCACAACAATGTGTTACCTGCCACAACAATATGTTACCTGCCACAACAATGTGTTACCTGCCACAACAATATGTTACCTGCCACAACAATGTGTTACCTGCCACAACAATATGTTACCTGCCACAACAATGTGTTACCTGCCACAACAATATGTTACCTGCCACAACAATATGTTACCTGCCACAACAATGTGGTTATTAAGTCGCAAAATTATGAAATGCAGTTTTGTACCTTTTTGAATTTCACAGATCATATGCTGTAAAATTGTACCTTATGTGTTGAAATATATTTAGTAATTGTTGATATATTGCTACAATTAAACCTTAACAAAGCGATATTTTGAGAAACGAGGTTCTTTGATGCACGTATTTTAATACGTTTTGATTACTTGGCGAGGAAGATGAACTGTGTATTGAAAGTAGACATTTCTGCCAAAGTCACAATAATGATGGGACATGACTTCAACAGCTCTGTTTGGCTCGTGACTTACTGCCCGGTTCACTCTGGCGGGTCACAATGTGTCATCGCTTATAAACAAAATATAATAGGATGGTTTGTCAGCTGACTGCAGATTGTACGGCCGTTTGTCCCAGGAGAGAACAGTGTTTGCTTTATGCACCAGCACACCTGGTATATCGGCCTGTCAAAGGTGAATCCCCCCGGCACGACACTCAAAACGCCGAAATCAGAAAGAAAACACAAAGATGACAAAGAGTGTGCGGATGGTCGGACGAATAAATCCTTTGTTCTACTGGAATTGCGATTCTTCTTTGTTGTAACTACCCGTGGTTACTAAAATTACAACTCGACAAAGACACATGACAACAGCTTTCATATTTACATGCACTTACACAAGACTAAGTGGTCCAGTATACCTTTTTATTTATGTATAAATGTATGCATGTAAACATAACTCACATGTTTGCGAAATTAGACCTATCTGCAAAGTAAGGGTGATGTTACATAAAGTAAGAAATGTAATAGTCATCGTGTTGACTATTCCAAATGTTAATGTACTTTTTCTAATGACTATTTAACACCGTCACATTTTGGATGCATGAATGGCGTCAACTGGGTCTAGCTTTGCAGTTGTATATGAATGCTTTGTAAAAATAATTGAAACTAATTAAATAGGGAGTGTTATATTCTACGTGCGTGTATGTGCGCTGTTTTGGTAAATTTCACTTTGTTTAATTCCATATGAAATTACGTTTAAGGTATTGACGTAAACATACGATATGATCGATGACACATCAAGTGAATTGGTATATAATAGGTATATTGTTTCTTGGTTCGTAACACAAACTCGAGCCGAGAATACCCACATCGAAGCATCGAGGGGCTATGTTGATGACGTTGCCCCGAGGCTGTTTTCCCACGAGTGAACTCCCGCAGGTCAATTGCCTATAAACAATATGTGGCAAACAATCAGTGGTCGGGCAAGTCAGTGACAATTGATGTAATAAGCTCTTATACAGTTATCGTTATTGTAGTCATGCGACATGTTATACTTGCAAGGTATGGTGGACATCCTGTTTTGACGCAACATTTAAAAACAATTCATATAACAGTAGACACAATTTTACTTTATGGTAGAAATGTTCTGTTAGACTGTTATCCAAAACGTACACATAAGAGGCGCCGCCGTATATGTATTACAGCAAGAGCGTCCACTGCAATACTTACAAAACATTAACGAAAAGAACGTCGTTAAAATACAGCTTGAATGCACAAATACACACGCGAACGCGCGTAAACGTATACGCACGCACGCACGCACCCACATACGCACACATGTACGCACATGCTCGCACGCGGGCACATGCGCACACGCCCACACACGCAGCTATATCTTTCCAATAAGCACATCATCGTGATGCATAGATGCCCATATTGCTGAATACTTACAAGTCTTCCGTTTTGAATATGAGACCAGGTGTGTAGTTCAGCGATTTCTCTTCAGTGAAACGGATACAAGTAAATGTTTCCCAGTGCGTCAAGGCTTCCAGAATCATCTCCTTCTCCATAACAGCTGCAGTATAACGTATCACAGCATCCTTATGGTATCCGGTCATTTGTATCAGCTGATTATGAATGTTAGCTACACACAACCGAATTTAATATAGGAATCGAGTTTAGACTGGATGGTTCAAATGGGCAATATTAGTATATATACGAGATAAGTAGTATATTTTCTTGTTATCTTCTAACGGCTAAGTTTACATTTATCATGTTTTAGTATCGTATTAACATGCATATCAAAAACTTATTGTAAAACGCGTAGGATGTACAAAAATAAATAAACTGGAAGTATTTACTCATATTCTCGGACATCTCATATTTGATGGGTAGTTCCCACAAATTATCCGCCTCCATATTTCTCTTGGTGACTGTCGCCTTCTGTTCATGTTCGTGGCGATTCAGAAGCTGCAGTAGACATCTCACGATTTCCGCCATTGGCGTGCTAGTTCCCCGGTAGTCCGCCGACCTTCGTTGGCGCTGTCGCGTCTCTAGCAGTTGCCGCAGCTTCGTCAGAAGCTCAAGCACCTGGGCGATAATACAGCGTAATGTCTTCAAAATAATATCTTACAGATAGTTTAGAAGGGAAGAAAACCATAACGTCACTTGTCAAAACAGCTACACTCCACACACGACATAATGTCTTGTCATTATTTTTTGTGTGGAATTTGGTTCGTTGAATTGCAATCCTGCAATTTTACATTCCACCTGAGCACATGTTGCAAGATCTGTCATATTTTAAAGATATCCGGCAATGGTTGGTCATACTTGATATCATATATGTTGCCATCATCCGTACCAAAAATGAGTCCTTATACATATATGCCTGATGTAACATTACACCAGGGCTATAATACGATAGATAACAAATCCGTTAATGCCTTTGACCAGTAATCGACTGTTGTATATATAACAAAGGTGAGACCTATTTGAAAGTACAATGCATCATAACATTTCACAGACATATATTACTAGTACGTTGTTTCTGATGAGAATCTATATATTCGGGATATCTAGTGCGCTATCACTAAAAACAGATTTTTACAATTTTACCAAATAACTGTCCTTAGTCCAGTTGGAAAAGAACAAAACGGAACATGATGTTCGATTGAACACGTCTGCCAGGGAGTAAAGCGTAAAGCCATTTGAGCAGTCCCGAGGACTGGATACTGCGCTATATAAGAACTTACCTTTACTTTACTTTATTTCAAGCACGCTTAAAAGCCAACAACTAACCTGATCTTTGTTTTCACGTGTAGTGACGTTATTGCTGCCTGCGTGCAACATCTTTGATTTCCGTAGGGTCCTCTCCATCTTCTTTGATTTTACGTAACTTCTGAGCAGGTCACCTGACCGGATGCTGATAACAGTCTCATCCCAAATCTCGAGCGCATATTCCGGCGTGAGTACAATATCTTCTTCGAACTGTTCGTCGTCCTCAACGACATATGTTGTTTTGGGTGTTTTCTGAAATATCTATCACGATATCATAATCAATGAAACCGTAAACATGAAAATATAGCTGGCTCAGATTCTCAACCCACTGGCGTAACGACGGGACGGGGGGGTGATGAGGGCAAATGCATCAGCAGCATTTTTTTTAGGGTGGCACTTTGGGGAGATTGTTTGAGGATGCCGGGTTGTCACTACAAGCGGGGGTGAGGCGAGAGCAGCTGCAGATCATCGATCGACTCCACAGGATAATAAGAAACAGGACAAATCACGTGATGAATGTGAACGACAAAATAGTTTTTTTTACCAATATGGAGCATATGGTGGACTCAGCCAATGATGAAGTTATCGAATCTGCCATCGATCGACTCACACTCACACCTAAGTCGACATCGCTGCTGAAGGGATGAAGGGGGAGATACGCCGTGTGCGACGTCACCTCCATTGTTACGAAAGGCATGCATGCAGGAGAGACGGCTAGAAACTGGAATGCATTCGATCTCCTTAAATGGCTAGTGAAATGGGGACACGAGACATCGTTCCCGAACCTGCTCGTGCCTCACTATGTGTGTGAGCGTGCCCTCGTGTGAGAGAATCTTCTCAAAGCTTAAACTCATTAAGACATACCTTCGCTCAAGCATGGGTCAAGAGCGACTGAGCAGTCTTGCACTATTTTCGATCGAGCGAGAGTTGACCAATGTCGCGGACTTCGACGGCGTAATTGCCGAGCTCGCGTCACACAAAACAAGAAAGGTTAGTCTGTAAGAGAATTTAATGGAGCTTCTGCACTCGGACCAAGAAATCATCCCCGATCTCAGTGGCCTATCGTTGTCGTTGCGGTGGCAGTGACGGGACGAGCTCGCAGTGAACGTATGTTATGTTGACGGTTGTTAATTTTGACCAATATTAATTAGTTTGTTAGCTGACCACTGTTGAGGGTATTAATGGGAGATTTTATTAGCTTCATTGGAGATGCTGTGAATATCATGTCAAAGTGTAGCTGCGCTGAATCATTAAACCGCGCCTATCAATATTTTATATATGTTTGCAACTGTCGTGTTGGAGCAATGATACGCATATCACTAGTGATACATATTCCATTAATGCACTCTTTTTTTGGGGGGCGGCATTTTTTGGTCTTGCCCCAAGCGGATCTTTGCCTCGTTACGCCACTGTCTCTACCAGTGTGATGAGGCAAGCGGATTCTGAAATGCATTTTCAAATGATATTAACCTGGAATTGTACACTCACATATTTAGTACAATACACAGGCTGCTGCTGTTGCTGCTGCTGCTGCTGCTGCTGATGATGATGATGATAATGATGAAGATGACGACGACGCTGGTGATGATGACTTCAACGACGACGCAAATAGTATGCGATGGTGACGGCAGTAAATAATAATGTAATTAGTGCTTATGATGGAATGCAACGCAGGACAGGCTGATGAATACTTCCAATCTACTTCAGATGTGTTTGATAACATTACTTTAAGCATCAACATAAATAAGGAATTGGAAAAATAAGTGAATGGTTATCAGTAAACAAACTGTCTCTTAATGCTAGCAAGACTAAATATATGTTGTTTCATTTTCCACAAGGCCAGTACCGCGCGTATCGAATTAACGCTAAAAATAGATGACCAACACATTGATCGTGTTCAAGAATTTAACTTCTTAGGCACAACTATTGATAAAATTGCTATTAAAATATCAAGAACTATTGGTATATTAAATAAATTAAAGCACTTTTTACCTACATGTGCTCTAAAGATAATGTACAATTCCTTAATTGCGCCACACATCAATTATAGTATTTTATTGTGGGGCTTTAATTCAAACAGAATTTCGAAATTGCAGAAAAAGGCGATAAGAATGATAACCCACGGCGAATATAATTCCCACACAGAACATCTAATGAAATCACTAAAGTTATTGAAGGTCGACGACATTTTCACGCAAACATGTCTTACATTTTTTATAACAAATGTGTGAATAGTATCGTTCCTTCTTACTTTAAATCTTTATTTTCACTAAACACCACACACCATGGCCATCACACTAGGCAAAGTCATTACATCTTCTTTCCGTACCTCCCGAGCCAGAACATGTATAAGATACTACCTGCCAACTCTACGCAGAAACATGCCACCTAGAATTACGGAAAAAGTTCATACTCATAGTCTTCACGGTTTCTCTTTATATCTGAAGAAATATCTCTTGGATCAATACCAAGAGACTTGCACAATTACAAATTGCTATATATGTAGGCAAAACAATAATCTGTAATTTTTGAAAGTGAATACTTTTTATTATATAATAAACTGCCTACATGCTTGTATTTACATCAGTTGATTCGAAACCATAAAGATTTCTTAATTGTATCTTCTTTTTACTAATAGGCCGATTTCCATGTGTATTCCCGAACCAGAGCAGCCCTGGTTATGAAGATCTAACCTGTCTCCGCCTATACTAACCTTTTAGTATTTGTGTTGTGTCTTGTCTTTCTTAATGTACGAAGCAATTGCGACTAAAAGCAAACTATATTTTAGTTTAAACCGAGCATGGTATTCTGTTCTCCAATGAAGTGCTTTTCTATGAAATAAAACGGCCATTCATAAATCACATGTAGGTTCATAATTATTGCGCTGGATTAGGGCGACCTTGTGAATATTCTACCAAATTACTTCAGATTTTTATGGTGTGCACCACAGTGGGAGAATACGGATATGAATGACATAAAAGTAGTCTACTGAATAATTATTTACTATGTTTAATTGACTACTTGCAGTAGATATTCTTTTTCCGTGGGTGGCTCTCACGCTAGCGGCTTTTGAGCCTTAGTGAGAGTCTCCCGACATAGACTAACTATTGTAAACATGTGTGTTGCATTGTGTGCTTTGTTTGTTTATTGTCGAATAAATTGTTCCAATTCCAAAAAAAATACGAAGACGATGTTTAATAGCAATTTTCACCCACCCTTGGAGCAACAAACAATAGGAATTATCAGCATTAAGGTGGAACCATCTGGGTATCACCACTCGAAAAGCAGTGCATATCAAAAACACGTAAGTAAATAACTTTAAATATGTATCGTTGTTTTTTTCCGGAACTGATAATACTATACTATATTCTATTTTATATAACGCTAGATCAAAATTTGTTTGGGACGTTTCACAAAATAATACAATACATAAACAGTGTAGAAAATACACCGCCAATTGGTTGATGACAAGTTACTGTTCCTACGGAGCGAACGAACAAATGAAAAGTAGAATGGATCCCGGCGCCTCTGAGGAGATGCACCTCCTGTGATTCAAAGTTAGCGTATTAATTTATTATACATTACGGAAGCAAAGAAACAGACATAAACATACCATGGTACCGTGCAGGGCCTCATGAAGCACGACTTTGAGTTTGGTCATCTTAGTCCACACCAACATCGCCTCCATCAACGTCCGACCTCTCAAGTAAGGTTCGATCACACCCTCCATTGCCAACTGTCAGGAAAACACGTTTATTGTGTTACGTACACGTTATTTGTATTAATTTAAACAACAGTGTTATGTACAAATAAACACAGTTTCTGTTCGCCTCCCAACAACCGCCTGTTTCCTCAGCAAGTTTAGAGTAGGGGGTATACTGGAAGAAGAAGAGACGAAGATAACGAAGCAGAAGACGAAGAAGCAGAAGATGAAGCAGAAGAATGAGGAGGAGAAGAAGAGGAAGAAGAAAGACTGATATGATCAGATAGACTGACGAAGAAAATGTGGCACGAACATATGCAGAACTCTTTATTGATCAGGATTGTGAGAGGTGGAACAGCTCGTCGACAGGGCGAAGCAAACGAAGTGATGTGGCCCTTTCGCCACAACAGATCGTAAGGAAGAAGAATGAGAATGACGATTTGTATATATGAATGCGTATTAAGCATGGATAAGTTCCAATTTTGTGAAGTCAATTCAGTCAAAGATATGATTCATATATGTTTAATTTATTAATTTTAAAACAGTTTAGTTACCCTAAATAGGAATTTGAACAAGTTGATAAATATCGTTGTCGACACGTTGACACAAACACTCGAAAAGCACTCAGAGGCTCATGCACAACACTACTACCCAACATTTAGTTAGAACACACTGCAATGCCGTATGCCTCGTTATAACGGCTACGACTTGATGTATTTCACTAGGTGAAGCGTCACGGGGACGTTCTTGCTCGCGTTCAATTACCAAGTGTCGTACTGAACTCTTGAGTAAGTTAATTTGTATGCAGACATCACAAAGACACGGAATATTTATGTTAGAAGTGGGTGGAGAAAAGACACATTCTACTGCATAACTGAATCAGCCGTCCGACATAAATATCCAGCGTGCAAACCTCTAACGACAACGGACATGGTCATGGGCGGTTCATTGTGATGCATTCGTTCGTCGACGCATGCGGCCGTGACTGAGGTGTCAACTATTCCCTTACGTTCCCGTCAGCGCAGCGGCTTTGCTGCAAAACCAGCGGGACGTGAATGTTCACCCCTGGCCCACCCTGTTCCCGCAGAGCAGCTACCTATAAATCGTTGACTAACTAGATTCTTATCACTTGAGAGCGACGAATGAGCCTATTCGGCGACGTTTCTTGTGAAGTATCGGCGAAATAGGCGACATAGCGCGAAGGGCGATTTATCATGCTCTTGAATGAGGTGAAACATATATATATATATATATATATATATATATATGATATATATATATATATATATGCTGTGTTCAACCATGCTTTGTTAGTACTGGTTAGTTCGGTGAACGTTATAAATGAACTTCAGTTGTTCACGTTGCCTGATTTGGTTAACGGATATATCGGTGACACTTTAAGGTCTACAGCTAAGATATGTTTGAAAGAAAAAACACCGAATTTGTCTACTGTGCATATTTACCGATGGGGCCTCAGGAAATCTTTTGGATTGGGACTGCTAGCTGTTTGATTTGCGGAAGGTAAAACATTCGCTACCCAACTGAGTACAAAATCCTGCATTTTACATATATATATATATATATATACATATATATATACATATATATTTATATATATATATATATATTATATAGTCATCACCCCAAGCACACACACACACAAACAAACCTCAATTCCAAACCGCCACCCTTCAGATTAATCGAAACCCTCAAATTACACCCCAAAATCCATGCACCTTCGCAATATATTGGGGGGCTAATCCTATATACAGGTCCCCACCTACATTATTGGGGGCTGAGCCCCGAATCCACCCACGGTTCCGACGCCTATGTTATGTGTAGCGTATATCCAATCGGTTCATATTTCTGTTAAGTAGTCTTGTTTCAACAATGCTTTAGACTTCACTTCCATAAACCTTTGCAGGCTTTCCTGGCTTCTGCGATTCTGGTTGCTAATTCATGATCATTAAAGGTAAGTTCTTATATAGCTCAGTATCCACCCCTGAGGACTACTCAATGAGCTTTTACACTCCCAGACAGACCGGTGCAATGGAACACCATCTCGACTTCTCTGGGAGACATTCAGCCAGGCTGCAATTAGTGCGCAAAGACTATTATTCAAGTTTCAGACCAGACGAGGTTTGGGTGATGCTCGGACATTTATTCACCGGACTAATTACACATCTGGGCAGATTTATCACTGGACAGTTGTTCACAGACGGAATTAAAAGGCGGATAAGGGTTTACCCATTGTAAAACTATGAATGGCCCAATTTAAATATTATTATATTATATTTATATGCCGTACACATGTGACCGGCGTAAATGAGTTTCTCATGTATTATGTAGTCTATTTGGCAGTGTCTGTTTTCGGCATCCAGTCTCGGCTAATGAAAATATTTAAAAACAAATATTTGGGAATGTTTACTTCTTTGACTGATTTGTATTATTGATATTTTTATTTCTTCTAGATTCAAGTTGTGTTTAATGTGATGGTTATTTTCATCAGTTGATGATAGGAACGACGCCTTTAGTAATTGCTTGAACTCATACATTTCGATGTCAACACCATTTCACATTAGAAAAACTAAATTGCTACCGAAATACAATAGACTATTTTGACAAAATATGACCTACAACCATCAAACAAACCGCCAGACATGTGAGTGAAGCATGGAAAAAATTATTTCATTGAAGAAACCATTTTTAATCAATTCCTACTCGTTTGTTTATTGCAAGCACATAAAACAAAAACGTCAAATAAAATTACTAAGAGTGAGCATGCCTTTTATGTCCATGGTGAGCAACCGCCCGGTGAGCAACTGTCCGGTGAAAAACAAACCGTGATTTCTTTTCTTCTTCACAATCATGTCGTTACCTCTATGCAGAGGAATATTCCACAGTTCGCACATGCACAGTTTAAAAAACAGTTGATGAAAACAGTATTTTTGTTTGATTTTGGATTTTTCTCAAGAGTCTAGGTGGTATTTTTACCCTGACATCAACTGCCGCTTTGAAAGCTGTGAGGGTGCTGGCCGAGGACGCTATGTCGGGGATCTTATTCCACAGACGGGTGGCTGAGGGGAACAAGGAGTGGAGGTACGTGTTTGTTCTGGAGTGAGTCAAGATTTGAATGCAGGTTTTTTAACATTTGCAGTAGCATACAATAGTACTTTGTTTTGCATGTATATATGCATTAGCTCTTCGGCTTGGTTGACAGTGTTGAACAGTAAAGCCATAACTTCTACGAAGTTTTTGTAGGATGTAGTCTGCTCTATTGAGGTGTCAACATAAATCCTAACGTTGTGTCACGTTCACGTACGAACTTTCGCACTGCGTAATTCAGCATATTAATAATTACAAACTGATGCGGTGCGAGTGAATGTTCATGTACGACACCAGCCAATATGTACATGTACTAAGATTAACGTAATGGTGGATAGTTTACTGTCGAATGGAGAACATTCTTCATTCCACCTCCAACAATAGCAAATAATATATGTGTGTGTGTGTGTGTGTGTGTGTGTGTGTGTGTGTGTGTGTGTGTGTGTGTGTGTGTGTGTGTGTGTGTGTGTGTGTGTGTGTGTGTGTGTGTATTATATATATATGACGACCAAGCGAAACGTAAAAACGATAAAACAACACTATTATCGTTGTCATTAACATCGACGTAATATTATAACTTAGAAACATTTTATTCTACGCCAAAGAAATCCCATCAACCTCGCTGTACTTACCACTTCGTCGACGATCATGGGCTTGGTCAGGTGTTTTCCCATGAATGTAACCTCGATGCCAGGTTCAATACGTTCAAAATGATATACGTCGTTATCAACGAGTTTTATGTGGAACGCCTCTTCGAGAGCCGCAATTCGCATGTGGTCGTCTCGCAGCCTTTGGTCCCTGTTGGCTGAGTTCGGTCTCGTCTCCCGCACGCCTAACACGGCTTCGCAATGGTCGCGATCGGCGGGTGTAGCCGAGGGATTACCGTCGGTCGACTGGCGTACGACTTCCAGCGCTCGTCTGACGTTCGCAAGAATGATTTTGGAGTTGTTCCGTTGTCTACCCGGTTCGTCATCATCATCATCATTCATTGTCGCCAACTTCAACGCGTGTTCCTGTTCGCTTCTCGAGATGTTCTCATAAGCATGTAAATGTCTGATCAGATCATCGATGTCGGACATTATGCCATCAATTATGCGCCGCTTCCCGTCATATTCGATGTGTTTAGAAGTTGCGCCTCCATTTCCCATTGCGGATTTCACTTTGTCATCGTCAGTTTTATCCTGGATACCGGGTGTTCTGGTAACTTTGTCTATGAAGTTTGCAAGTGCTCCTTTGTTGCTTTTGTCTGTGTCACTATTCGAACCAGCATCTTTTGTCGAGTCGCTTTCGGAAACGAGTTCCTGAACCAGATGGTCGCTTTTCTCAGCATCTTTCATATTTTGTTTCAAGGTTTGAGTAATCTGATGGTCATCTTCGATGTAGTCGAGGTAATCACCATCTTAAATATAAGACACTTTTGTATGAGCATGTATTTTATTGATTAAATAATTTTATTTACTTATTTACTTTTATTGAATAATGTATTCTTTTAATAAAGTTTACTATAATTATTATTACTATTTATTTAATTATCTTAATTATCATAATAATTTTTTTTTAACTTTGCCACGTATCTTTGTTACAATATATATATACATATATATATATATATATATAAATATATATATATATATAGGTTTTTTAATTTTAATTTAATATAATTTTCCTGGATATATAATTGTATATATATGTGTATTTCTTAGACATATCATACGATTTCACGTTTTTTAAATAATGTGTGCGCCTATGAACGGGCTGGCCCCGATATTATGGCGTCATAGAAATGTCAGTAGTAGTAGTAATAATAATAATAAGTGCCTTCTTCGAGTGATTCTTCTTTGTGATCAGCGTTTTCACCAAACTCCATGCCTATTTTGTCGTCTCCCGATACTTGCGAGGACCTTCTGTCGTCCACCGGAAGTTGTTCTTTCAGTCGTTCCATGCGGCGCGCCTCCTGGATCTGCTGCATGAGCGCCATCGTTTCCAGGTTCACCTCTTCGGCTTCTTTTCGAAGAGGCACGGACGCGCTTCCCGGCCACAGACTGCTGAAGACCACCAACAGTAACCAATAGAGAGAACGCTGCGTAAACAACATGGCGAGGCAACACTTCTACATAGCACCCGAACCGAAATATCCTCAGCGAATGCGTATTTGGTATCGAAAGATCTCCTTTTAAAGTCGCGCCTCTCGGACGTGTTTGATTAATGCCAGCGCGAAGTCGTGATTGAATTCACCCGTATCATTAACGCAAGTTACAAAGCACGACATTGGATGCCGCGTCGATTGCACGCACCCCACTAGGCGTTGCCCAAAATAGAGCAACTGTGACTAAAATATATATCAATAATAACGTGATGTTTACACAATGTTACTGCAGCGAATGTGCACTGTATTTTATATTTAACTGAGGAATTGTCTAGACGTGCTGATAAATCAAATGGAATAAACATGTGGGAGTATCAAAGGTAGAGGTGGTTATCTGAGCAGTAGAACACTCACAGGCTAACTAAACGGGGCGGTAAGCACGTGCAAGTACACACATACATAACATACACACACGCGCACGCGCACGCACACACAACCACACACACACACACACACTCTCTCTCTCTCTCTCTCTCTCTCTCTCTCTCTCTCTCTCTCTCCAAACATGTTTTAAGATACAGAGCGGTAATTAATAATTTATCATGAGTATTGTTTGCTTAAATGTGACACGAACATTTTGGAAAAAGCGTTATAGTAATTAGAATATATACAAAGTAAGGCAATCATGTAAACGAAAAAAAATATATATATTGTTTTTATAAAATTACACAAATAAGGACGCTTCCCCATAGAACGTCTTAGAAATTGTGCAGTCGGCTGTTGTCGCATTGTTGCCTTCGATTAATGGCAACCAGTCATAGTATACTGGATGGCAACTATGGAAATGCTTTGGCTACGAGTTGTTTGCTTTCCAACAAATGTCAAAGACAAGAAATGAATGGATTATGTACAAATATATCGACTGAATTTGATGACCATCTCATCGCCATATTGAATATCGCAACTTGGAAGTTGGACTCGCATCTGCTACGCCTGTGACTGTGACTAGTACCAGTGACATGTCCCATCATCCTGACTATTACCAAGAAAACCACAAAAACAGCCGAAGTTTGATGTCCTCAAAACAACGAAGCGAAGCCTAGCCTTAGGCAAAGCAACTTGGTCTTTGTTTTGACTGAGTCGAGGTAAGCCTAGAAGATGACAAAACGTAGGCTGAGCTGCGATTTATTCGCTAATCAACACCACATTAGTATTTATCAGTTGTACTAGATAGATGTGTTATACGCTGTTGACCGTACACAAAATTACTCAGAATATTTCAATACCGGCAGTGCACTCTTAGACGTAGTTTTTGGAGCGCACGTCTGCGATTGCAAAGCGACCATTCGTTAACTGAAGCTGAGCACTTCGCGTTCGTCTCAAGGAATGTCGTTCATCTCCTCGGCTCGACTGTTGTTAATTACTGGCTAGGCAATTGGCGAACATGTCTTTCTAGCGTATATACAATATAACAATTGGCCATGTTGTTGGATGTTTATATTTTCTCTAAACTGGACTGTTACTTCTTGTTTTGTTTGATACTTGGAGTGTGGGTGTATTATAAATGTGTAGAACTTTGCGTGTCATAACATCGCGTCCAGTGGCAATGCTTAATTCAGTAACACCTTTGTATTGTGTCGTTTTTTTCCGTTTGACTCCTTCGGTAAATGTCTATGTTGAACTGTCAGCTACCATTCGTAATAAACCTGGTTGGCACGTCATCTTTCAGTATAAAAGTGGTCTGGTAATATATGTTTTGACTATATTCACTACACCATCGTAATTACATAAATAACAAGATGCAACTCAACTGCACTCTGAATAGTTACTTTCTGCACTGCAATTAAACTATCAAATAATATTAAGAAAACTGTTCTATGTATTGTACTACGTTGTAGTCACGAAATCACAACTGTATTATGTATGTCGTGACTACAACATAGTACGGTAAGGGAGTACTTATTTCAATCCAACAACAATTAATATTATTATATAGTATACCTAAACAGTGTATACTCAGATTATAGTAATACCAAAAATAGATTAGGTTATCTGTTTTTTATTATTCTGATATATAGTTGGTTTCTATTTCAGTACTACTGATGCTGACAAATCAAGGGATGAGGAAACACTATCGTCTACAACTCTTACACGTGAACCCTTTCACATTCTCCACTGTGCATAGAACACTGTGCATCAGATAGTGCTGAACAGGAATTTGGAGACTTGCTGAGAGAGAGCAGTCAAGCATACACGATTATGTATCAACAAGAATTTGCATAGTAATAAAGCTGTTGTGTTTACACAATTCTATGAATGATATTATAGTCAACAAACATTTCATATAATTACCTCTAATTATGTTCTATCGTACATTATCATGATGTATAGCTGGTGTGCAATATTGTGGTGTGGGTCTTTTAATAAAATGTTCTTGAACAACTGTAACTGCACTGACATCATGTTTATTTAGATTTTATTACGTAACTCATGACAATAAAATATGACATGACAAATTATGGATCATATTTCGGTTTATACTTTATATCCTAGAGCTAAACTCATGGCTAGATGTATTCAGTTTATTTAGATGTGTAAACAACCTAACACATTTACGAACCTAATTTGATAGACATTGCCATTGTTGAGTACTTTGGTGTGACCAAATACGCAGATATTGGATATTTTGCAAATGTACTACGGATTATGAACATACACAAATAACATTCGGACAAAAGCAATTAATGCCTGCTCCCGAAGCTGTCAGAGGCAAAAAATGTCGAGCGTGTCTGTCCCGTTTGTCAATGTACTGCGGCTATTGTGATGAATATAGGTTCTTGTTACCGAACATAAGTTTGTCTTATCGCCTGTGGATGACAACATCGCAGCAGCCCAACCGAATTATTTAGTGTTTTCAATAATAGAGCCGCCTTCTCGTAGGAAGTGACTGAATTCTTTGAATCTCTCCGTGAGAGCGACAATGACATCTAATGGTCGGCTTGCAAAATTCTGTTACTTGCGTGTATCGTATTATTAATAGTATTTCAATATGATACAGTTATGCATATGAACGTTGCATGTGATGTTTAAAATAATTCGTGTGATTGTACATAATCTAATTAATGTATTGTCCGTTCCCAATAAAACTTTCGATGTTCGGTCAATGAACATGAAATTGTTGTTTGTCACCGGCGACGACAACAGTCTCAAAACGTTCCTTCTTTACATCGTCTCGTCGTCATCATACATGTCATAAACTTTCCTGAGTGGTGAGGCAGATTTGGGCTAAGGCACATATTACGTCACAGTAAGCGGCAATCAGTCACCCCATTTTTTTCGGGATTTCATTCGGAAATCGGTCAGACAGGCTGTTTTTTTACACATTAAACTGCGGGTATATTAACCAAGGAACCTGTCAGGTATTACACCTGTCTAATTAGCATCATGTTCATATATTATTCACGTGGTTAAAATATAAAAATATGTTTATGTCATCTTTAAGGAGGACATAACTACAGACCTAAACAAAACCTTAGTAACGTTATTGAAGCAGTAGTGTAGATCAAACACTAGAAAATAGTATTTCTGACATTGATCAATACATGAGTGGAACAAATTATCTACTGATTGCATAGACATACCATTCGTGCAAAAATATCCACAACTGTCTACAGCCAAATTCTCATTCATATAGCTGAGAAGGCTGGACCAACGTAGAGTGAACTAATTTTCCAAAGTTCGACACAGAATTCGAAAACGATTTCTGCGTCACTGCACTCTCCATTAAGGATTAGTCTTTCGATTAGCCAATAGCTTCCTTGTCCACTTACTATATGTTGTTTTTATTGCCTGGATATAATGTATATCTCTAAGACGCGCGCATTCACACGTATAACCATTTTAGTAATATTGAGAAAAGGAGGGGAGCGAGACAGAAAACAGGAAGGCACACCGATTTGGATAAGTTGCAGTTGCCATGAAGGTGTTTGTGTTTACAAGGTGAGATAGGCCAAATAGAAATGTGAAGGTAATTCCTTACTTAGCACGGCATCCATCATTTTGTTTCTTAGAAAATATTGACATGCGGGGTTGTAATAAAATTAAGATAATGGTTCTTGTTTTTATTGTAGAATCATGTTATGTGTAGAATAAATATATCTGATTCTGTCAAATTCATAGCACAAATATGCTGTATTGAGCGACAATGTTGTGTTTTAACGTAACCGTTTAACGTTAGATATCTATTGTAACTGATTTTACTGGAATATAAATGTATATTGCAAACAGAACAACAAGATCGATGGGTATAAACAATTGCAAAATGTGAAATAAAGTTTATTAATAAAAATTTTGTTCGCTAGAACAACTGTTCACTGTCTACAAATTACCACTTAAATAATGTATAATATAACATGGTCATACATAAAAACGAGTATACGTTGTACGTTTAGGATGCGTTGTGTTTATAAAATAGAATACACATGTTGCAGCATATACAAGTATATGTTAAGTAATATTGTCGTACATTCCCCGTTGGCATGGCAACCACTCCAATTTGAAGTGACCCGTCCGTCAATGCTTGAGTGTATTTGTTCGCCTGTTGTCAAACCTTTGCAGCACTAACTGCTGTTAGACGTAAGCAGTGACTCGGCATTTCCACCGTGACGTTAGCTCTGAACCCTGTAAGATCCAGCGAGTATGCATCGCTGATGATCACCTGTTATTATTACGGAGATATACTGCTCTGTTGTACTCAAGCACAATGGCTGTATGTACGCGGATATCCGGCTGGCTTTACAGATATCGCAACCAATGTCTGGCAGTGACACTCCCCTTCGTCTTTCTGCCACTTCCGTTGATCATTAGAACAGAGGTTAGTGCATATCTGTTGTTGGTTTATAAGTGTTAACATTATGATTTATAATCTAAGCAGTGGTGTATAAGGAGGGGATTTAGAATTACGTTTGTTTATTTGTCCTATATAATCTGTAGCGTCACAATATGTCCAGGTTTGCATAGTATATTAATGGGTGGCTAAGTACGAGTAGCTGTTTACCACCCAACCTCCGCGATCCCAGACATAACAATGACTCTGAAGAAGATATCATTTTTCTGTTGCTCCATTGGTATGTTTCAGGTATCAGTAGTTGAATAGCGCTTTAACTGGGGGCATCCATACAATCGTAACTATAGATGGAGCCCCATCTACACTGTACCATCTACAATGAGGTACCAAAATAGCATAGCATTAATGTAAACACAAACTTAGGACAAGAACAAGATACTTTCGATTGATTAATAATACGAAGGTGCAACTCGTCTTGAGAAAATGCAGATATTTTACGGCAACCAAAAAGCAACCACATTCAGTATGACCCCGGTTAAAATGTGGTTTACTTAATATAGATCCGCAATATAACAGGACATACTAGCAAACACAGACCATTTTAAATATCACGGCTGAAAACCCAGCAACCTTACACATACATGCAAACATACGTACTCGCACGCGCACACACGCACTCATACACGCACACCCAGGCGCGCATACGTACATAAAAAGTCAACATTTAATGGTTTCATTACTAAACATTACAAATATGTCGTAAACACCCCCATACACACATGCATACATGCATACATACATACATACGTATATACATACATGCATACATACATACATACATACATACATACATACGTACGTACGTACGTACGTACGTACATACATACATACATACATGTATGTATTTGTATATGTATATATATATATATATACATATATAAGTATACATATATACATACAAACATACATGAATGCATACGTGCATACGTGCATACGTGCATACGTGCATACGTGCATACGTGCATACTTGCATACGTGCATACTTACATACATACATACGTACATACATATATACGTAAATACATAGATACATACATACAAGCACACATACGTACATACGCACACATACATACGTACATACGCACATACGTACATGTATACATATACACATGCATACGTACTTACGTACATACGTATATACCAACATGCACACACGCACACACGCACACACGCACACACGCACGCACACACACACACACACACACACACACATACATACAAACACTGTTTTGAATACATGCATCTATGCAACCTATCTTAAGGTTCGTGACTAACATTTGTGGTGTTTTTGTGCCCAGCGGGTTTCAAGAACGACATTAATCTACTGCCACCTAGCGCTCTTGGTGAAGTGTTACAAGACACCTGTGTCTACGCCAAGCGAACAAACTCTCACTTGCTTTTGTTCCTTTAAAGCTTCACTTCATCATCAACTCTTGTCAAGAAAGTCACTTGTCGTGTAGTGTTATGTAAATTTTAAAGTTTACTGACGTAAACAAATTATTTTCGTACTTCAAATAATGCATATTTAACAAAACACATCTAATTGTTTCTCCGCAATTCGACTGTTTTTGCTGTGATTTGTTTGGTTTAATATTGGGTAGTGTTGTGACGCATGTATATATTGTGTCACACACAACGGCATACACACAAACGCACACACATCCACGCACACACATGTATGCACACCCACAAACAAACACACCTGTGCACGCACGTAGGCACACGCACGTTAACGTACATGCATACGTACACGCACAGACGCACGCACATATTACACATGCATACATACATACATACATACATACATACATACATATATACATGCATATATACATACATACATACGTACGTACATACATACGTACATACATACATACATACATGCATACATACATACATACATACATACATACATACATACAAATAAACTTTCGTACGCACACAAACATATAGACACACATATAGAGACACGCACACGCATACACACATGCACTCACATACACACACACACGCATGCACGTACACGCACACGCACACGCGCACACACGCACACACGCACACACGCGCACACACGCGCACACACGCGCACACACGCGCACATACTACCGACCTTATTAAACATGGCCGACACTACACATATATGTTCCCACAACAACATAATAAAATAGAGTCCTACCTACCTACGATATGATAATTTAAGAGCATAAAACAGGAAACACAAATGCTGCTCTTCTACACCTTAATAAAATCATATTGTCCAATGACCATAAATAATTATACCCCGTTGGTCGTCAGGAGGCGAAGTGCGGCTATCTTGTGCTGTTGATGGGCGCATTCTGGTGTCTACAAGTTCTACCGTTGTCCGTCACAGCGCTGATGCCAGTCATCGTCGTACCGCTGTTCGGAATACAGAGTGCCAAGGACGTCATCCATAACTACATGAGGGTGAGACCATCTTATTGATGTTTGTCTAATTTGCAAGTGTGTAAATGTTACGTACAGTCTGGGTGATCCTTCATTGTGGGAGGTCTTTGGATGGGTATAATAGCAGAGTACTGATATACAAGGAGTGTGGTAACGGAGTGGATGGCCCTGTAGTGTAGGGGTCCCGCAGTCCGGTTGTTTCTCTTACATCCATAACATCTTGAACCCGTGTTCACAATTAAAACCATATCAGCACTATTGTTGAGACAATGGCGTGTTCAAGAAAATGTTTTATTTCTTGCAAATATGTCCTTCATCATAATAATATTTGTTTCATATCGCTTTACGTAAGACTAATAGATAATAAATAGTAGAAGTAAAACAAATTTAAATGTAAGAATAAATAAATAAAGATAATAATGCTGCGTAAACACAAGTAGATTAAGTAGGTTGGGTTAAATGTTAAAGTAAATCAATTGCGTATATATTTTTAAAAGTTCTTTTGGCTCACATGAATACTTAGAGTAATTGGGGCGCAGTGGTCGAGCGGTTGGAATGCTGGACTGACGTTCGGAGGAACCGGGTCTCGAACCCTGGTGCCGCCGGGCGGTGGTTCTGTACTGGTTCGGCCGCTGTGTCTAAACTTGGGCAATTTCGTTCATCCTACGTTGCCTGTGTAATTCGGAAGAAACGCTATAAGCCGTTAGTGCCTTCTATCTGGTGTATATGCAAGGGGGTATAAAAGATCCCACGCAGGGAAATGGAAGAAGAAGAAGAAATAAAATGTATATGGATATGCAACGAACCTTCGTCCGTTATTCGAGGAATGCACCCAGACACAATTCTCTTGATGGTCCACTCCACACCGGAGTATGGCAACAAAGGTTTATTAAATTCAAAAGTCTCCAGCAAGTCAACCTTTCTCTACCACCACTGCGCACTCCTAACTCACAGGACACGCTAATGTCTTATTGCCCACTACTAACTAACTCCCTACCACACAACCCTGATTACCAGGTCAGAATTGGCCACACTAATTCCTGGTAGAGGAACGTATTCCCTCCCTTTAACTAACTAAAACAACGATTCATGTCATGTAATAAATCATCCTCTCTCACCAGTTGTGATATTTTTGTATCCCCCGATATCTACCGTTGGTTGCTATAAAATACATACAATGTCATCGATATCCACCATAGTTTCCTACAAACTTAAAGGGAGCCATTCTAATCCTCTATCCGGAGTTTGCCAGCGATGTAATCTGTAACAGGCAGTATGCTGTTTTGAACGTGGGAAACTGTTAAATCGTTGAACATCAAAACGTATTGCGGTTAAATAATTATAAGTAACTCATCATTGCCAATTTAGCTTGTTTTGAAACTGGCTGTTTCATTTACTGCCTGATTATGCTCCGGGGTCGTATCTTCCAAATTGTTGTTACAGGCTTACTAAACATAATTTGGCGGGCTGTGTACCTTCAACATAGTTATCATAGTCTTAAGAACACATATTAATTAAATTAATCAGTTAAAAATTAGGAACAGAATGCCTCCCTTTAAAAACACGTGTGGTGCATGGACGCATGACGTGACCGTATGTTGCTACTGTTGCAGGATGTCATCATGGTGTTTGCGTGCAGTCTTATGATTGCCGTGGCGATTGAGAAGAGCGGTATACACAAACGACTGGCTATATTCATCCTCATGCAAGTCGGAGGACAGCCAAAATGGTAGCGTAGTCTCATATCTCATCTCACGTGAAGGTGGTGTAAGTGCATTTCCTACTAGGTGCCGATGTCCACCCGTCATTTTCCATCTTCACTCGCCTCATTTGAAATGTTGCCTCTGGACTCCCAAGTGGCCGTGCATTTAAAACACAAGTAGTTATTTTGAGTTATTTTCTTTTTTGGAGGAATGTTTGGTGTTTTACCAAGAATCACCCCCTTGAACAAGAGAGTGATCATTATTACAAGGAAATTCGCTGATTCGGATACAATTTAAACGTTTAGAACACTTTTTCCGGTATTTAAAACGCAATTTGCCGTGCATATACTGGAATAAATTTCATGAAATTATAATGTCATTTCACAACCCTGAAAAACTACATCGTACGACAAATGGGGTCGCTGTAATATTTACATTATATAAAAAGTGTTGTCAGATTTTGTTCGACGAATAACGCAGGCCAATGACGCCAGTTATATTGTGGAGTTTAAAGAGTACCTGGCTATAGACTGTGGCGGGTATTTGTGTGGGAAACGTCTTCACGTATTAATTGTAGTTTGGCTGGATGCTTCACAGGGAAGTCGAGATGGTGTTCTATCGAATAGGTCTACAAGGGAGTAAAATGTAAAGCGTAGTCCTAAGCGCTGAGTGCTGCGCTATATAAGAATTTCCTTTTCCCTTTTACTGATTGTCGGAGCAGGCATGGTGTAACTATCTATGTCCGGTGTTTTTGAAGGATCACCCTCGGTTTCATGCTGCCCACATGGTTTTTATCGATGTGGATCACCAACACAGCGACAACGGCCATGGTGATGCCAATAGCAGAGGCCGTCCTCAAAGAGCTGGAAGCGCCTGTAGAGAAAGCGACGCAGGAACCAGGTGAGTGGAACACGTACACTGCAGGCGGTCGGTCGGTCGGTCGGTCGGTCGGTCGGTCGGTCGGTCGGTCGGTCGGTCGGTCGGTCGGTCGGTCTGTCGGTCGGTCTGTCGGTCGGTCGGTCGGTCGGTCGGTCGGTCGGTCGGTCGGTCGGTCGGTCGGTCGGTCGGTCGGTCGGTCGGTCGGTCGGTCCGTCGGTCGGTCTGTCGGTCGGTCCGTCGGTCGAGGGATGGGCGGGCAGACTGGCAGACAGACAAGATACACACACTCCATACGAACCAAGCATGTGCCTAACTTAACAACATTATACTCACTTGCGTTAGCGCGAATTAATATTGAGGAGGCTGAACCCGGAGCTTCAGTTGTCTCATTTGTGCCTCTCATTCAACACTTCCTTTTTTAATATTGCTACTAATAAAGGGGTGCATGGGTGTTGCTGAAAATTATCACGAGAAAAAAACCTGTCTTGCTATATATTCTAAGTTCTAAATCACATTTCACTTCAAATACAGACCAGAATGTTGATTTTGTCAGAACCGGAAGTCGAAGCGGAGACGGCGATGATGTACACGTGGTCGGAACACAACGGAGGCGTCATCATGGACCCCCTCAGGTAGGGTACGGGGGCATCACCGACCCCCCAAATGTAGAGCACGACGGCAACATGGACCCACTCATGTAGGGCACGGGGGCGTCATGGACCCACTCAGCTAGCGCTCGGGGGCGACATGGACCCACTCAGGTAGGGCATTTAGGCGTCATAAATCCACTCAAGGCGGACACGGAGGCGTCATGGACCTCCTCAGGAAGGGCAAGGGGTCATTATGAACTCAGGTAAGGCACGAGGAGGTCGTGGATCCCTCAGGTAGAGCACGGGGATGTCATGGATTCACTCAGGTAGAGCACGGGGGCGTCATTGACCCACTCAGGTAGAATAAGGGGGCGTCATGGAAACTCTCAGGTATGGGGCGATATGTGTAGGGCAAGGGAGCGTCAAGGACACCCTCAGGTAGGGCACGGAGGCGTCATGGACCTACTCAATTAGGACACGGGGCCGTCATGGACACCCTCAGGTAGGGCACGGGGGCGCCATTTTGGCCAGTTTACTGATTCACTCTGATCAAGCCACATTGGCTCAGAATCATAATAGAAATAGGCGCGCCTAACATACCATAGATCGCTCGCGTATTCGTTAACTTTTCCGTGAATGTAAATCGAGAACAATGTCACGTCTACGTAATGCTTCCATGTTGTACGTTGCCCGTGCCGTGTCGCTATCCTATCCCTGTGATGTTCGATCCAATAGCGGCATGCCGTTAAGAGTTCTTAAGTGAATGCCAGCCGACTGCGCAGAACAGAGAACAGTCCACAACGTTGAATGTGCAAACATAAAACGGCGCGTGAAATAAAAAATGCCTTACTTGACTTAAATGTCTATGCCAATTTAGCCCGTCGCTGTCCTCCTGGACGTCACACCCCTCCAATCCGTCCTTCGTCCTATCCCGAGCACACCGATCTGCTGTTAAAAGCGGGAGTCCAGTGTCCTGTCGAACTTGGTCACTCCCCTCTTCCGTGGCCTTCCTACTTTGTTTCTCTCCTTTAATGTCTTCTTTGAAAGCTACCTTATATGTTCTTCGTTTGACACACGGCAGACATGTCCAAACCACCGGAGATGTATATGTCTGATGACATTTGAGGTGGATTTGGGGGTGAATGTCTCTTCTCTGACATGGCTATTTCGTAGTTCGTCTGCCTTGGTGGCAAGTGTATTCCATGGAATGAACGAACGTAATGACTGCCTTCCAAGACTGAGTTCAAGATCAGTTTACCAAACACTTCCGTCTCAATGAGAGCATCCTCAATGCTCGACCGTTGCAGATACTTGGGCAGTTTCGTTTACTCTACGTTGCTCCAGTTCACATAGCTGCATGAGTGAGTACTTGACTAAAAACAGTGGTGTGTATTTGTATAAAAATTAGTCTTCGCGCATTAATTGCAGCGTGGCTGAATGCTTCCCTGGGAAGTCGAGATGGTGTTCGATTGAACAGGTATGCCCGGGGGTAAAATATAAAGTTCTTTGAGCAGTCCTAAGAACTTTATATTACGTTATGTTTGTATGTATGTTTATAATGTTGCCTTCACAGCACTGACCAGCTGACCCGGATACAACGCAAGAAGCCAACAAGTCCGGTCGCGAGAACCACGCGAGAAATGCCGAGACAATCGGCGGATGCCGACGACATCACCCTAAATACGGAGGGTACCGAAGGGGGAAGCTGGTATGAGGTTAACCTCAGCACGACGTCAAACAACGCTAAGGTTTGACTTGGTTCTTGTCTTATGACGTGACGATGGTGTTGCTGTGCTTCGTGCTTCGTGCGGTGATTGAGGCTATCCGACAACAAATTTTAGTATAATTATGTGTAGATATGGACTTAGTCTGAAGATAAACATTAATATTATTAAGTATAGAATGGTATAGTGGCGCATGTTGTGCATAATATAACACTATATGAAACGGTCAATGTTATGCTATTGCAAATGCAAATGCGACGCGTAATGTCGTACTTTAAATGCGATTGTCAGAACAGTTGTTTATCCACGATGATCGGTCAATGTGATAATTTCTAATGCAGTCGACCACGAGTTCGCAAAGCAAAACAAGTGTTTCTGCGCATGGCAAAACACTTTGATATTTGTTAGGTGTCTAATTGTTCGGACAGAGTGTATATTAATAATTATATCATATAGCCTTGGATAAGAAACGCATGTGGTTTTAGTTAATGTATTCGTATCATTTCAGCTCTAAATGAGCTTCATTATAATTTGTATTGTTTAAAACATTGTTGCAACGTTGCAAAATATTTTAATAACGACTTACTATTTATATAATAATAATATCCATGACATAGCAGTGGTAAATCATATATATGCTTAACGTGTTGTTGCGTTTGGGCGACGAAAGAACACAACTTTATATAACTATTATGCATCGTATGGAATAATTCATATGTCAATAATAACAACACAAAATGCATAGCGAAAACCAACACCATCGCATCCTTTATAGGACGGCATTGGGTCGCGAGAAGGAGATATCGCTAAGTCGGTCATTCTGAGCGTGGCGTATGCCGCCAACATCGGAGGTATTGCTACCCTGATCGGAACCCCCGCTAACCTGATCCTGAAGGAGAACGCCGACGCGTAAGTAATGGGTGGATGAATAAGTGGATTCAGATGGCGACGATTAAATGAAATCAGATCGTTAAATTTATAATGTACCGGTCCAACAATCTTTGCTCACGACGCCGTGCAAATTTTATGAAAAACAGGTAAGATACAGCATTCAACATTGTTGTTGAAGTCAGATACCGCGGCATCAATTTTCACTGTGTTGGGCTTGCTGCCCCGCGAAATGACTGGTGGGGCACTGTTGATTGTGTTCACTGGAGCGAAACGATCTAGTTGGCTGGCGTCGTTGTACCTGGGATGTGCAAGGCCAGTCAGTGTTCGATGCGTGAGTGGAAAGATCGTCAGTGTTCGATGCGTGAGTGGAAAGATCGTACCCTCTACTCGCATGCATTGCTATCGGCAGCCAGTGCAGCTCATACTAGCAGTGTGATGTGGCAGAATGTGTGTGTGTGTGTGTGTGTGCGTGCGTGTGTGTGTGTGTGTGTGTGTGTGTGTGTGTGTGTGTGTGTGTGTGTGTGTGTGTGTGTGCGTATGTGTGTCTGCACGTGTGTGTGCGTGTGTGTGCCTACGTGTGTACGTGCATGAATGCATACGTGCCCACGTGTTCATAAGGACGACCGTTCGTGTCCGTGTGCGTGTGCATATGAGTGTGCATTGATGTATAAATGCATATGCCAGGTATATAATTGTATTAAAATAAACAGGGAAGTTATTAATCATGTTGGTAAACATAACAAAGAAGAAACAGTGAAGTTCTTTGGAATACATATTGATAAACATTTAACATGGAATAATCATATTAATTTAATCAGTTCTAAAATATTTAGATTAATTTTTTAAATTAATATATTGAAAAATGTTCTGCTACATAATGCTTTAAAAACCCTCTATTTTACCTTAATTCAAAGTAATTTAACTTGTGTACAAGTATGGGGAAATGGAAATACTGTAAGGAAGTTAGACATTTTACAAAAACGGGCTATACGAATAATTGATAAAACAAGAGACAGAAGCCACACCGATCCTATTTTTAAATCTGAAAATATACTTAAATTTGTTGATATATACAGGTTGCACGTCTTACTATTTATGTAAGATTATCAACATAACACAATGCCTAAATCCTTTAAAGATTGTATACCAAAAAAGAACATAGCCACTGATATCAGACTTACCAGACAATATTAACCTCTCACATACAAAGAAACCCAGAACACATTTTCCATCTAGGTTACCTAAACATCATTTCATAAAAATATGGAACAGTCTTGATTATAAAATACAAAACACTAAATCTAGATCAAAATTCAAAGTTTTATTATGCAAACAATATATAGACAGCTATCTCAACTATGTCCATTGCCTAAATCCCAGATGTGTGGCGTGCAGTTAGAGGTGTTTTATATCTATGTTGGATCCGGATAAATCTCTTACAATTATTTTCTATAATATGTGTTTTATTATTATTCATTCCATCATACCGTCAGTCCGCTGTTACACGGTCATCGTTGTAATATAGTTATCGTACACGTGTATATGTGTGTCGTAGTTTAAATTTATCCTTGTGGGATCACAGGAAGACGGCATCTAACATGCCATGTGACCCCATGCAACTCAACATTACTTTGTTTCCAAATATTGTTTTTGTATTCGCTTATGTTGTTGTTTGTTGTTGTTGCAAAATAAAATTTGATTTGATTTGATATGCGCGTGTGCAAAAAGACCCCCGTAACACGTTTGCAGGATGTGGCAAAGTGCCGGCCTGACGTCGCCGGTGGAGTTCTTGCCGTGGATGGCCTTCAGTCTCCCCATCTCCGCCATCATGCTCGTGCTCATGTGGGCGTGGCTGCAAATCTACCACAACGGATGGGGGTATGTTTCTGTGTATTCCTTTCTTTTCTTCTTCTTCTTTTCGTATGTGCCCACAATTATTTAGTTGATTATTCTGACATTTTATGGGGAATGGGAGTTTAGAGAATGAGATCCCAGCTTGGTGACATGTTTTTTTTATTTCCCTGCATGGGACCTTTTTTTCTGGCATAGACATCAAGTGGAACGGACCAACGGCTATTAGTGTCTCGTCCGAAAGATACATGCAACGTAGTATGAACGAAATTGCCTAAATTTTTACGCGGCGGCCGATACGGGTACAAACTACCGATCGGTCGGCACCAGGATTCGAAGACCGGTTCCTCTGATCGATCGCTCGATCACCACGCCAGACTATCTCTACATCTTTCATTCTGTTTATATATGTGGCCGTTTGTCTGTCTATCCATCCGTCTCAATCTGTCCGTCCGTCTGTCAATATGTCTCTTGTTCTGGCCTGTTCTATTTCTACTTTTCCATTTCTTCTTCTTTCTATATCCATACATGTATCTATGTATCTGTATGCACGTAAGTAATTTTACGTTCTGGTTTGTGTTCAGAGGGTCCTCGACCGACCCCCGCAGGGAGGAGACGATGGCCAAGTTCCTCAAGGAAGAACGGGATCGTATTGGAGGAATCAGGTGAATACGATTTACTATTAACAAACTCGTACATGCGAACGCGCGCGCGCTCACACATACACATATATTTCAAAAACACACTCGCGCGCATGCCAGCCGGCTCGTCCATCCGTACGCAAGTTCGCACGTATGCACGCTCGCTCACTCTCCCTCTCTGTCTCTGTCTCTCTGTCTCTCTGTCTCTCTGTCTCTCTGTCTCTCTGTCTGTCTGTCTCTCTCTCTCTCTCTCTCTCTCTCTCTCTCTCTCTCTCTCTCTCTCTCTCTCTCTCTCTCTCTCTCTCTCTCTCTCTCTCTCTCTCTCTCTCTCTCTCTCTCTCTCTCTCTCTCTCTCTCTCTCTCTCTCCTCTCTCTCTCTCTCCTCTCTCTCTCTGTCTGTCTGTCTGTCTCTCCTCTCTCTCTCTCTCTCTCTCTCTCCTCTCTCCTCCTCTCTCTCCTCTCTCTCTCTCTCATCTCTGCCTCTCTCCTCCTCTGTCTGTCTGTCTGTCTGTCTGTCTGTCTCTCTCTCTCTCTCTCTCTCTCTCTCTCTCTCCTTTGCACCTACACCACACACACGAACACCACGCACACACGAACACATACACACACACTACGACTGCCTCCAGGTTTGCCGAGGTGATGACGGTCGTGCTGTTTGTCGTCATGGTCCTTCTCCTCTTCACCCGGCACCCGATGTTCATGCCTGGATGGGCGGAGTACTTCAAACCTGGGTAACTCGTCATACCTTTTACTTGTTTGATGTTTGTGTGGATGTAGGCATACGTGTATGCACAGGCATGTAGGTACACGTATGTGCTCAAACATATTGTAGCTGTTTGTTTCTTTGTTTGTTCTGTTCTTAGGTGTAATTGTGTATAGAAATGAGAAGGTATAAATAAATTATATATATATGTATATATGTATATATATAATGTTATAGAGAAATAAATGGCAAAGAAGACTTCTACGGATGTTTCTTACGCAAATCGCTCTGATCCATCCGCAGTTACAAGAAATTGTTTCGTGCATCCGCCAATCTCCTTTTTACCCTGTGTAGCTAGCTTCTGATATTTTCGTATGTTATGAGCGTGACAATATGTTCACAGCAAGTTAATATGTTCACAACGTGTCAATCTGTTCACACCATGTCAATACGTTCACCATTCGTGGCACTTTGTCTCATACAATAATTTACTTCAAGTTCATATTGTGTAGATACGTCGACGACGATTGTGCCATGATGCTGATTGTCTTCGCGTTGTTTCTCATTCCGGCGAACACTCCTCATACGGGTAATATATATATTTTTTTAAATACCTTCACGTCGTCTAAATAATAGAGATAAGTGATATTGTCTAGTAGTAGCAGGGGCGGATCCAGAAAGTGAGTCTAGATAGATACAAAACACTTCACTGGCGGCCGAACCAAATGGTGTACAAAATTGTTCGTCGCTGCGCGGTAGTATCTTCAACTCTTCTTCCCCGATGGCTTGCTGCTGGCTCGACCGAGAGGTGCTGTTGAAAAAAAATTCGCCGCCGCGTCGGCATAACTTCAGCTTATTGTTACCTCAACGGGGGCACATTTCCAAACGGTCTAGGGGGTGGCAGGGTCGAGTGGGCCCATTATATAGTAAGCGGATCTTCTTCGGATTATTTGAGAACTTTATTTTGTTATATATATTATATTAATGTCCCGTTTATTCTGTCTTCACTGATCCGGTTTTTCAGTAATCCGCGTAATGTTGTAGGTTACAAGCGCCTGTAGATGTTTTTAATTACTTTGTTTTGTTCTCTTCCGCATACCAATTTATAGCACAAACGGGCTTAAAACGTTGTACTACGATTCATTTAACCGGTGTATTTGTTCAGAAGTTCAGAATAAATCATACCAAACGAAAAGCTCTTACCGAACCTGTTATTAATTATCTAAATATCCTGTCCTCTCTTTTATGATCAAATATCCGGCAAACGTTGCTGTGGATAAACGAGTTACGCCAATCAACTGGGCAGGCAAATAGTTACATTCTCACTCTAAATCGCCGGCATTTCCTTATCTAACCATAATCGAGACAGGGAATGTCAATGCGTGTGGGGGTATTTTTCTGTTTTCCTCGTAGATGGTTTTAATTTAGGGGCCAAACATCCAGAGAATATTCTACGAGTGCTCGGGAGAGAAGTAACACTTTTATTTAGTTTTTCTTCGCAATTTGCCATTAATTGAGGTTACTTACTGGTTTTTGGGTTCGTAGTCCCTGCCAATGATCCGATGACCGCCATTCAGCTGGGGGAGGACATTTTACGTAATTGTTTTTCAAAATTTACGTCATTACAAAGTCATTTACGAATACTAAAAAAAAACCGTCTTCTGCGTCTGAGTGTATGTATATGGCGCCATACATAAGATGGTCATTTTTATAGTGTGCGTAACTATTCTTTTTGTTGCGCCTCAGCGCTCAGCTTCATGATGAAAATTTAATAGACACTATAAACGTCCATTATTATTATAAACACTAGCAAAAAATGCCCGTCACCTGACAGAATGCCTTGGTAGTTGACAGTCGTGATAGTAATATTTATCGAACTTTAGAAAAAACCCAGCATCGTTATATAAACACCATAACGCGCACGCTGATACTCGTTGTTTGTTCAACATTACGACTGTCGGAGATAATGTGTAATTCACGTCCATCGATAGACCCTAGCCGTGATAGTGTACAATTGTCAAAACAAATCTTCGTATTGCTATGCTATATGCATGATGGTAGACATAAGCATTATCATGTCAGCATCTACTTCATGATGCCAAATCTGTAACGCAGGAGCCGTTTTTCCAAAGTATTTGCCGAGCGCGCGTAGTTCGTACTATTGTTATGGTGCGGTTTACGTATTACGTGCACATTACGTTTCACGTTCCCAAAAAATGATTTAGCCCATGAAAGGTCAGAATCTTGACATACATTTTGAAACGATACCGGTCTTACATCCTATTCCAGGGGTCATAAATTAATCCCTTGCAGTTTGTTGCTCGAGGTTCAAGCCGTCTAAGAGGGAAACGTTAACTTACCCGCATACGCAAGCTCTATCACAAGTGTATACATTATTTGTACTTATTCAACAAAGTAGGTATACAATGTTGTAGACATTCTCACTGCGAGACAGTCTACCCCGGACACACTCCTGGACTGGGAAACGATGCAGGCCCGCTTTCCCTGGGGATTCATATTTGTCCTCGGTGGCGCCTACGCCCTGGCTGATGCCTGCGCGGTAAGGGATCATCTGAGAACGTCGATGTCCAATATTTAACAAGTTTTAACAAAATTGCAGTCTAGAGTTACAAACTAAGGCTGTTCACCTGTCAACGTCTCTCTCTCTCTCTCTCTCTCTCTCTCTCTCTCTCTCTCTCTCTCTCTCTCTCTCTCTCTCTCTCTCTCTCTCTCTCTCTCTCTCTCTCTCTCTCTCTCCGTAGAAGGTACTATGCACAGAAATAAATTCTGGGTCCTTCCCAATAGAACTCAGCATCTTCCATATCGCAGCTCTCCAAATTGTCTCAAATGCGCCCTTCAAGTCCACAAAAATGAAAAATGGGACCTGGCGTTCATTTGCCTTTTCCATGATCTGGCGCACTATGAAGATAGCATATACTTATTGTTCCCCTGTTTCTCCTGAATCAAAATTGCTCTTTTGGCAAGGTCTTCATCAATTATGTGAGTATCATCTTACAGAACCCTTTACCGGGAATAGACATTGATTTTAGTATTAAGGAAAATTGCAGTTGCAGTACACATTTGAATAAACGTAAACATTTGCATTAAAATGCATCAAAATGCATTTGTCAACAAGCCGGATAGGTAAATAACTGCATCCTGTCACCAGGTGTCAGGACTGTCTTGATGTGTTGGTGTGTGTTTGTTTCTTTTCGCCAGGTGTCAGGACTGTCGCTGTGGCTTGGCAAACGTCTCGTCATCGACACCCTGCCTGACTGGATGATGGTGATGGTGCTCAGTCTGTTGACGGCCGCCTTCACGGAGCTCGCGTCAAACACAGCTGTCACCACTATCCTCATGCCTATTGTCGGCTGCATGGTAATAATAATTATCATAATGATACTATGGGTTATTGATTGGTTACATTCGTATTGGGTCCATTAGCCGTACGTCATTGCCATTATTTGGTATGCGGTCGTCAAGGTGATCTGCCAACTTGGCTTTACACAATCGAATGCTGTGCATTATCTACCATGGGATCCACATGATGCAGCGGCATTTTGATGGATAATGCCACTTCTAAAGCATGACAGTAACAAACAATTTCTTCACGTGACTGGCCAAACATGTGCAGCTGAAAAAGTCTGAGGGTAGCCTTATTGGCACTAGGCCGTGGTTGAATGCTTCCAAAAATAATCAAGATGGTGTTCGATTGAAATTTCTGCCAGGGTTTTTAGTGTAATGCACTTTGACAGTCGGACTGGATATTGCGCTCTACAAGAACTTACCTGTTTACTATTACATTCGAGTGTTTCTGTGTGCATAAACAGGCGATAGACCTGGGCAAGAACCCGCTCTACCTGATGCTGCCGGTGGCAGTGACGACGTCCTTCTCCTTTATGTTCCCCGTATCTTCTCCACCTAACGCCATTGCCTTCGCCACGGGCCGCCTACGGGTCATCGACATGGTACAGTACAATATCTTGTTGTTCTCCTCTTCTTTCCCCTAAAATATATTGGTGTTCTCCTCTTCTTTCCCCTACAATATATTGTTGTTCTCCTCTTCTTTCCCCTACAATATCTTGTTGTTCTCCTCTTCGTTCCCCTACAATATCTTGTTGTTCTCCTCTTCTTTCCCCTACAATATATTGTTGTTCTCCTCTTCTTTCACCTACACTATATTGTTGTTCTCCTCTTCTTTCTGCACGATATCTTATAGTTCTCCCCTTCTTTCCACTACAGTATCTTGTTGTTCTCCTCTTTTTTCCGCTACAATATCTTGTTGTTCTCCTCTTCTTTCCCTACATTATCTTGTTGTTCTCCTCTTCTTTTTTCCCCTACAATATCTTGTTGTTCTCCTCTTCTTTCCCTACAATATCTTGTTGTTTTTCTCTTCTTTCCCCTACAATATATTGTTGGACTCCTCTTCCTTCCCCTACAATATCTTTTTTGTTCTCCTCTTCTTTCCTGAACAATATTTTATTGTTCTCCTCTTTTTTCCACTATATTATCTTGTTTTTTTCCTCTCCTTTCCCCTGCAATATTTTGTTGTTATCTTTTCTTTCCACCACACCATTTGATTGTTCTCCTCTTCGTTCCCCTACAATATTTTGTTGTTATATCTTCTTTCCCCTACAATATTGTTTTCCTCGTCTTTCCCTATATGTCCGGGCTGAGGCTGGCCGCGATATTGATCCTCGATTTCTATCTTATTTTATTTTTCTCTTCTCCCTGTACTAGCACTGCTCTCTCCACCATCCGTCTTCACATCCCTCTTCCATTCGCAGAGTTTCGCTCTCATTCTTCACTCCTCTTCCAGTCCCTCTACATATATCATTACACAATCCTCCCAACGCAGTCTAGCTTGCTTCCATTTACGTTATTTTATTATTCCCATGTGGTACAATATGTAAACCCTAATAAAACATTATTATTATTGGGAATTTGTGAGACACGTTACTTACTTAAACCAGTGTTAAATCTGGTATGATGGAATTACCCCCGAGGTTTTCATGGTTTGACAGATTTACGTATACATATGACATGGATGATTTTGTTTATATAGATACATGGTAGTCTACCTGATATATATCTACCTGAAATATCACACTGATGTTAATTTATCTACGATATATCCTATGCATGGTAGGATCCAGATATTTCTATTTCAAGCGCTTGTTTGCAATGAGGTACCAAAAAAAACATGTAGATAATTGCCAAGGGACATTGTATTGGACTATATGGAATGTAGAATTGTCGTTATTACGTTTACACAAACAGGGACGTCCAATACAACAAGGTTGCCCATTGTTACAGACACGCCAGAGTAGTTTTGAATCGGCGTCCTTCTCCCTCGACAAAATGGTCTTGCATTTGTTCTGGCTAGATCAATAAGCAGAAATAAAGTCTTACTTTCAATAAAAATGTGTTTCTTTCAGATGAAAGCTGGATGTGTGCCGCCATTGCTGTGCGTCATGGCGGTTGCCTTGGCAACACAAACGTGGGGTATGGCGCTGTTTGGACTCTCTTCCGTGCCTTGGGTAAACGCCACGGTCCTCTCAGATTCTGGAGCATGCTGGGAGTTTTTCAAAGTGCATGGCGGCGAGATGGATTAATTAGCAAGTTGACGCTGGAGATTGTGAAGTACCTTATACTACAGACCATCACGACGAACCGAATACGGGGACACAAGCCAACGCGTGTTTGAAAACAGACACAAGAAATACTAATGTGACCTCGAGATACGCAGTCATTCATTTGTTTATTCTTATAATTACGTACAGAGAGACATGTTTACTTCATCAAAACCGCAAACCTGTTAGACATATTAACGAAGGGAACACTTCCCAGTTAAATAGTTCCCAAAGTAATAAGGCTCATAATCCACATTAAAAACATTCAATTGTCTTTAATACAATTTCTACGTACCGTTTACTATATAAATATTATATTATATACTAAGACGTAGCGATATATTTCTAAATTAAAGCTACTTATAAGTGTCCGTTTTTGTTTGCTAATTCTTGTCGGTTAGCAAGTTATGAGTTCTCAAACTGTGTACTTGGGTACAGTGTTTTAAGGCCTTTCACACGACACATCGCCCATGTGGAATCTTCGACTGCCCTTGTGAGTTTGTGAGATTTGTCTGGTTCTAAAAAAACATAATCTTATAGTAATCGAGCTTGCGTGTGTAGGTTAAGGTTTCCCTTTTAGACCGATTGAACCTCGAGCGCCAAACTTTCAGGGATTAATCTACGACCCCTAGAATAGAACGTGCCCCCTATATATTTTCAAAATATCCCATTATGTCAGTATACATTTATGGGTATTTCAGTTCGTTTCTTAACTTTCTGAACTTAAAACGTAATGTGTGTATAATACGTAAAACGTAACCTAACAATTGCAGGAACCACGCGTGCGCGGCAAACACCTCGGGAAAACGGCTCCTGCGTCATAGACTTGATATCATGGAGTAGACGCAGATTCAATAATGCTTATGTCTATCATTATACCAATAACATACAATACGAATATCATTGGACAATTCTACACTATCACGACTAGGACCTATTTATTGACGTGAACGTCACATTCTCTCCGACCTTCACCATTTTGAACAAACAACGAGTATCTCTGAACGCGTTATTGTGTTTATGTAACGATACTCTCTGTTTTCTAACATTTTGTAAATATTACTTTCACGACTGCCGTCTACAAAGGCATCCCGTCAGGTGAGGGGCATTTTTGCTGGTTAACGTTAACGCTCATGGATGTTCTCGAAAAAAACGATGACGGGTAACGAGGTAAGCACTTTTCGGATATTTGGCTAGTTCCTTCTCTCCACGTTGCTCCAGTTCACTCAGTAATATAAATGAGTATCTGGCAGCTTGGGTTGTAACAATACATCGCATTATCGATGCATCGTGACAGACGATGTGGCAATGCAATACTATCGATAGTAAATTTAATTATCGATAATCATCAATAATTGAATGATAGTATTCACATACAAAACTTGTCAACTTTATTTCGTAATGTTTTGTTATTTATCGAATGCACCGACACAACGTTACCGATTGTTGATGAAATCCGCATCACTCACGGATCGCCATTGTGAGACAAATGAACCAGTAGAACTGTCCGACGACCCGCTGATATGGCGGAAAGGACACGGGTGTTAGTTTCATGTACTTGCACGCGACAACGACCTCTGCATTTCCACCGCCCCAGTGCCTTCGGAGAGGGTGTTATCTTCAGCTGGAAGTACTTTAGAAACCCAGGGACCCGCGCTGTTTTCTCAGCACACGGACAAGCTAATTTTCTCGAAGAAGAAAATGCGTCTTTGACATAATTGACAGTGTGAAAACATTCCTTCTAAATTGGCCAGGCAATGACCAAAGGGATACGTGCTTTATAGAGGTGTTTTAATGTTATAACCACGCCCTGGCACTATTGATAGTTACTGAAATAAAAACAAATAAGAATAATAACATTTTCAATTATCTACTGATCATGACATAGGGTCCATGCTGGGTCCATGCTGGGTCCATGCTGGGTCCATGCTGGGTCCATGCTGGGTCCATGCTGGGTCCATGCTGGGTCCATGCTGGGTCCATGCTGGGTCCATGCTGGGTCCATGCTGGGTCCATGCTGGGTCCATGCTGGGTCTATGCTGGGTCCATGCTGGGTCCATGCTGGGTCCATGCTGGGTCCATGCTGGGTCCATGCTGGGTCCATGCTGGGTCCATGCTGGGTCCATGCTGGGTCCATGCTGGGTCCATGCGGTATATAGCTTAACTCACGTAAAGTAAAATGGGCACACACACACACACACACACACACAAACAAACACACACACACACACACACTCACACACACATATATATATATACACACACACACACATATATATATATATATATATATTGGGAGAATATTCCTCATCACCTCATCAAGCATTATATATATATATATGCATACATATCTACGTGGGACAGTCGAAATTTCACTGAAACATCACATATATATGTCTCTCTACATTTCACTAAAATTCAAGATGTAAAACGATTTGATGGTTTGTTGGTTCACATTTGTGATATCTATACAAAGTAGCAACCTCCATGCATTATCCATGAATTTGAGGAACCAAAATATAGAAAGGACACAAAATTTACAAAACTGTCACGTAATTTTTACCCATGCATATGCTTGATGAGGTGATGAGGAATATTCTCCCATTCAGCTACTCGACCCACCGAGGCTTCCACATATATCGTGTGGAATATCAGCATCAACGCGACAGTATGTTCTTGACAATGTAAAACCATCTTCAATTTATGACACAGGTCATTCCCGACCTACACGGGACAGTCTTTGTGACGAATCAAATTTAACTGGTCCTAATGTTACTATACACAAACCAAACGTCTCAGACGTTCAACCAGTCAACGTCATCCTTAACAAAGTAGTTGTGTTGACTTTCTAACAGACGTTCGAGTGATGTTCAGTGTATACAATGTGTCTCAATAAACGTACCGGATTTCATCCTGCTACCAAAAGTACAGTAAGCAAAATTGTCCAATCCTGTTTTGTCAAAGTTTATGCTCCAATTATAATATTTCATCTAAGCGTTCACCTTGTGGTAGATTAACCGTTTTTAATTTACAGGACATGTTCAGTGTAAACTCCTTGCATTCCAATCACTCCATGCATCCTGACAGCCACACTGTTCACACCTCAGTTGAACAAGCTGTCCTCTTTCTATCACTGTGGCGTTTATTAACATTACATACAGTTTCCATTATAGACAACTTAGCAACGGTCCTATGGATAGTCCTCTCATATGGAGCTTAAGCGGTCTTAAAATGTCTGTGATTATTGCGTTGAATCTGCTCAACATGTTCAGTCAGATATCAAAACTCAATAATTGTCGTTCTATGAATAAGAGTCAATTGTGGCATGTGCCAAATGTTTAGTTGTTTGCGAAACAAATATTAGGGTGCCTGAAAGAACAAAAACATAACCCCCTTTGGAGAATTGAAGCATGAGCAGTATTGAATAGTCTACGATGATAATTGCATTGAACCTGCACAGCACTTTCGGTCTAGTGAGAGAAAACGCAATGGTTTTTGTTCTATGAATAATTGTTAATTATGACATTTTCCAAATATTTAGCTGCTTGTCAACATTAGGGTCCCTGGAAGAAGACAAACATAGCTAGTTGAAGGTAAAACTGTGATAAAGCCCTCTAATAAGATTTTCGTTTTAGATATCCTATGAAAAGGCAGGATAATTCCCAAGTCTACACAACGTTAACGTTAATTGCCACATTGAACATATCTACTTATACTTTTAAGCGAGCTGTAAACACAAGCTGTACAAGACTGTGTATAGTTTGTGTTACTGAAACTGTGTTTGCTACGAAGAATATAAATACGTATATAATGAATATATCTCTGCTTTGTGTGACTGCCCTACCTTATCTATGTAAGGATAAGTTTCCTCACACCTGAAACACACAAAAATAGTCACGCCAATATCAGACGTTTGGTCGTTTGGCGAATCATTGATAATGGGCATAACTTCGGATTGGTGCACTATAAACCATGTCCAGTAGTTGTGTTTAGTATCATGCCTAGCAATTATTACGTAATGTTATTAGTGAGTAAACATTCTGTTTGTATTACGTTTATTGGGCATAATATAACCGAACTAATGTCATTATTAACTGGCGCAGAGCAATGTACATTAACATGAACGTTGTACGCATTCTTGTTCGACGAGTCAATTTAAGCGTTCAAAATATATCACACTGATAAAATGGCGGCCACCTTGAAAAATGGCAGCCATATTTGGTTTTCATGAACATTTACAATGTATAACGATAGCCAACCCATTCAATTTACTTGCGTATAAACTATTCAAATTTACGTGTAGAAAATAGACACATGTCGCTGCAAGAATAACTAAATCAGAGGTGCAACTACATTCGCGACTTTTTGACCTGCACAGCACTGTATTGCTGTATGTACATGGACAAAATCAGTGATACATTTCCAGCATAGAACTGACACTAACATGATTTTGGTATGCACTATAGATTGTTGCAGGACGAGTCAATTTGAATGTTGAAAATATACATTAATGTTAAAATGGCCTCCATCTTGAAACATGGCCGCCATATTTGATGATATGGAACATTTTGTATATGTCGCAATAACCGCCTCATTTGATTCGCTGGCTTACAACTTACACTCTGTTGTTGTTTGTATGTTAAAAATGGACAAGTGTCGCTGTAAGAAATACTAAAATTGTAAGTTTAAAATGCTTTCGTTATATTCTCACCTGCGCAGCACTATGTAGCAGTATGTATCAGAAATAGCATGTATAGGTAGGTACAAGGACATACTCAGGAAACATATCAAGTGCAAAACATACACTGCCGTGCATTTTTCCATGATGAGTCATTTTGAAAACTGAAAATATACAGTAATGTTAAACTGTTCTTTTTCGAATTAACTCAAAATTGTTTTGGGCGATCCAATGTACGGCTCCCTTCAAAAGTCCATGTTAATGTCGTCGGGTAGTTGTTGACTTCATCCATTTTCAGGACATGCCCAATCCAGTCCCATCTCTTCGGGTACCCATGTCCAGTCCAGTTCCATCTTTTCAGGGCATGCCCAACCCAGTTCCATCTCTTCAGGATATGCCCAATCCAGTTCCATCTTTCCACGGCATGCCCAATCTAATAGTTCCATCTTTTAATAACAAACCCAATCTTTTATCTCCTTTATTGTTGTTGTCTTTATAATATCTTGTTATGGAAACTGTAAACCAAAAGACTACACATGCATAAATGACCTGGCAAAAGACCTTGCTGATATTACAATTCGTAACCATTTTGAGGTTTAAGATGCCGTTTTGAATCCTACACTACACCTGTTATCATTAAACATGCACCGACGAAGCAACGATGTTCCGTTCATCACTTCACTTTAAATACATTTGTAAAACATTACATGGTGACTACCTGCGCTGTGATAGTATTGCCACACCCATTGTATCTATAAGTCGAGAGTAATCAGAAGGACCTACAATGAATAATTCCAAAATCGACCAGAAATACATTAAACATCTACGTTACAAATTCAAAATACAGAACTCCTCTCACAGTTATCCTGCGCTTCGCCATCACTTTAAACTACCATCCCTTCAAAATCGTTTCCAACAGCAGAATTAACATTAGGAAATATACTGTGTTTTGAATAGATGTATGACTACTTTAAACACACTGTATTTAAATGATCCCACTGGTGATATATCTATGTGAGCTGAAACCTTTAGATCTTCAATTCAAAATCATTTTATGTATAACGGATCTTTGCTTGTTATATTGATGTTGATATTATTGTGTGTTTTTATGCCTTCACTATTTCTGATTGTTCTTATTGTTTTTATTGTATGATTATTTATATGTTTTGTTTCTGTTCTGAATCACGTTACTGGACCCACTGGACATGTTGGAATCTAAATAAATACAATACAAAAGTCCAGACTGTTAAGAGAGCAGGGTCACCTATTACAGTGAAACCTCGCTATCAATATCACACTCAGGACTGAACGGAAGTGACCTGAATAGCAAGGTGACCGTTTTAGCGAGACTAATATCCCATATTTTACTGTTATGGGAATAATTTGGGACTGCCCTAGGGTGACCTTAATTGCGGGTTGGCTGTATTACCGATGTGACCGCAAAGCGAGGTTCAACTGTACTTCAATCAATCCTAAACGTCAAGCCTGGTGATGTTCAATCCTTGAAATAGAATTGGCACGAACGATATGTGGGGCCTGCAACGACACGCACCTCCCCAAAATCAACTAAGCACACTACGGGTTTGCACGCTACTCTGCGTTGTTTGAATATTCGTAGGAGTACAATTCGTGCATATTATTAACCAAATTTATTACATAACGTTTAATTCCACCAACTTATACGAACACCGAACTGTGATACGTAATACTTTGTCAATTGACAGAATGAAAAGTAATAATTTCATTTTTTCTTTTCTGTCACATATTTTCAAGATCTAACTAGTATATTAACTAAGAAATACTACACATTACATGTATAGTATTGTTTGCCTAATTGTTATCACCAGAAAGGGTTAAGCCAATGAAATAAATTAGTGTAATATCCTTTAAGAATTATCGAAATCGTACGAACTTTTCGACTTAATTCGCAATATTTGCTTTCGAATTGTAAGGGCTGTCCTCGTTTTACTCGAAAGTCAATGAATGGCGCTGTCTTGGCGATTCCTAGTTCCGTGTTCAGCACACACGTTTAATTAATTAATGTTCTCATTTTATTCATTTATTTATTTATGTTAACATTATTTTTTCATTTATCGCAAGAAGGCGTGGGTCAACTTCCGAGACTGGACTTTTTGTCGCAGCCAAAGAGAACCGCTAATTTGTCAGGTGAGCATGCACCTGACTAAACATGTAATCAGTTACTCCCTACCAAGGGAACTTCGCAAGTTGTAATCATGTATATAAATACTACATTGGGGAACTTTGCGACTACGAGAAAATCACTCGTCACTCCGGAAGAGTTCCAGAAATGTATCACCCAATCTCTCCCGCTAAGTCGTTAGAAGACACCTGCAACAAACTCGAGAACTGAGCGTGACTTCCCAAGGCAGTTACGTCACGTGCGTCAACATGTGTTTGTCATTGGTTATAACCGACCCCACCCGCACACACGCACGCACGCACGCACGCACGCTGTTGGCAATGTTTTCGCGGAGCGCTGTGTTTTCGTACGGAAGCTGTATTTCATTAAAACCGACTTTTCTGACAATTTAATTGCACAACGTAACACACATAAGTGGTAGGGAGTTACTATGTGTCTATTTTTTGTAAATGTTTCTTCTGGTTTTTATGAAAACAGCATGTAGATATTAGTGGTACAGACGTCGACAAGCCCATGCATAATAAACAACCATTCAAAGAAATGAACGTAGACGTTCGGCCTTCGTTAATACAGAGTGTCTGCCAGCGTGCCGATCTCGACTCCTTTCCCTATTTCGATCGCTCCTCGAGTAGTTTGCCGACACCCTCTGTTACTGCGGAAATCCTTTCCTCATGGCAACTGACCGGTATATTCAGCTTCCACAGCCGTACTGGAGCATAGCTTCTCCTTCACTGAGCAGCACGTCTCAAAGGCCCGACACATCGGATGATAGTTACAGTATCTGTCATGTTTCACCGTGATATTTCTTGCGATGGTATATCATGCCTGCCTACATATGGTGGGAACACTTTTCCATAACCTCGAATTCAGTATTAAATCAGGATTCAGCCTGGGGTTTGAACTGTAAACATGCACCTTTTATGTCAGAACAGTGTCTCTCTCTCTCTCTCTCTCTCTCTCTCTCTCTCTCTCTCTCTCTCTCTCTCTCTCTCTCTCTCTCTCTCTCTCTCTCGCTCTCTCTCTCTCTCACTCTATCTCTATCTCTCTCTCGCTTTCTCTGTATCTCTTCTCTCTCTCTTCTCTCTCTCTCTTCTCTCCCCCCTCTCTCTCCTCTCTCTCTCTCTCTCTCTCTCTCTCTCTCTCTACCTTATTCAACAACAACATAATACATGCACAGTATATAGTACACAAAGCTGCCAAATATACAATAGTAAATCACAGTTTTGAAGTCGAAAAGGGCAAGAAGAAGTGTGTCACTTATAACACTTGCCCAAATTACAATTGATATAATTACAATAAAAAATATATTGCATTATGCAACATGCGTGATTACAACATACAATTTATATTTTTAAAAGAATGAAATATATATTACCAAAACCACTTGTATTAAAGGATAACAATTTGTGAAGTCCAATACAGACATTACATTTTTAGTAAGTAAACAAAATATTATCAGTGTGTTTTTTAAAGTAATAGACGTATCTAAAACATATTAAAGAATTGTCTAGAGAATTCCATAGTTTTACACCTTGAAACGAAAGACGCATTCTCTTTAAATTGGTGTGAGCAAAATGTTGTTTAAAGGTTGGGCTTTGTCTGTTGTAGACAGGACTGTACAAAGTAAACAACTTTTGTATGTTCACAGGTAGCAAATTGCTATTTGTCTTGTACATAATAAGTGTAGTTCGTAATTTAACAATATCTGATCCTTTCAAGATATGTAATTAAGATAATAGAGGAGAAGTGTGATCCAACCTCTTAGCTCTACAAATTAAGCGCACCACTCTCTTTTGTAACAATACTAAACAATTAAGGTAGTAGCATACCTATTGCCCCATACTTCAATGCAATACATAATGTATGGAAGAAAAGGGGAATGGTATAAAGTAAGCATTCCACGTTTGTCAATGACAAAGCTGGCTCTATACATTATGGCACAACTCTTTGAGAGTATAGATTTTATCACAGAAATGTGTTTTTTCCATGTTAATTTATTATCAATCAAAACTCCTAAAAATTGGGTGAATTCAACCTTATTTATTTCTTCCTTACTTATATGTATAGGGACACGTGTCTTTATAATACGATTACCAAATAACATAATTTGTCTTTTATATATTAAGAGAGAGCCTGTTTACTGCAAACCATACATGTAACTTTTCCAATTCAATATTTGTCATGATTAACTTAAAGATGCTTGAAACATTACATATATCGCTTATGTACACAATAAACAACTTTGGACCTAAAACAGATCCTTGTGGGACACAGATATTTTAAGTATTTCTGAGTCACAATTATCATAGTGAACAAATTGAAGAAGTAATTGATAATCCATTGATGTGCAACACCACAAATACCATAAAAAAGTAATTGTTTGCCAATATATCATGGTTAACCGTATCAAATGCTTTCTTAAGGTCAACAAATATGCCAATGGCAAATTTATTATTATCAAGAGAATTAGTCATTTCTTCGACCAATTCTATTAAGGCATGAAATCTTGACATGCTTGATCTAAATCCATATTGACTAGGATTTAGTATATTATACTTATTTAGAAAACTATCTAACCTGTCACTGTATAATTTCTCCAGTATTTTTTAGAACTGGGGCAACAAAGAAATATGTCTGTAATTTGTAAATACACCCTTATCACCAGACTTAAATATTTGAATGACTTTAGCTGTTTTCATTTGATTAGGAAAAATTCAAGTGATAAAGGAAACATTTCATATGTGCTTCAATGTGAGCAGTAATTATCTTAATCATGCTTATGTTTAAATCATTACAATCTGTTGACATTTTACCCTTAAAATTTTGAACAGTTCTGATAATGTCTTGATCATCAACAGGACTTAGAAACATACGTTTATCAAGTTCTTTTCCCAAATAATCAAATATATCTACATCATTTTTGGAAGATTAATCTGTTTTGCAAGATTGGGTACAACATTTGTAAAACAATTATTAAATCCATTTGCAATTTCCTTCTTTTCATGTATCTCTTTGTTATTGTTCATAAAATAGGCAGGATATGTTGGAGTACTGAGTTGTTTGTTGATTACCCTATTTAGAATTTTCCAGACGCCCTCTACATTATTTTTTTCTTTCTCCAACAATGTGCTGTAATATGCTTTTTCAGCAAACCTTAATATAGATGTTAATTTATTTTTATAGTGTTTGTATTTTAGTTCAGCTTCATATGAGCGGGATATAACAAATGCTTTGTAAAGCTTCTTCTTTTTTGGCACCAGAACATTTCAAACCTTTAGTGAACCAAGGCTTCTTATAAATGTCATTTGTTCTTGAAATATTTGTTAGGGCAATGCTTGCTAAACAAGCCTATAATTTTTTTTAATAGATCATACGCCTGATTTACATCACCTAAGTTCAACATATCATCCCATGATTGTAGACTTAGTTCATGTGAGAGCGAAGTTAAGGTGTCTTTATTTATTACTCTAGTGTACTGAGTATTCATTTTAGTATGTCTACTTATTTGATACTCACATACTGCAAATATTGGCAGATGGGCACTGATATCATTATACAGAATACCACAGGTGAGATTATGTCGCAATTCATTTGTGAATATGTTGTCTATCAGAGTAGCTGAAATGTCAGTGACTCTGGTTGGCTTATCAATTAGTAATTAGAGGTAAAGACCTAGACAATACATCAAATCAAGAAAGTGTTTAGTCCTGCTGTGTTGTTCATGTTTTAACAAATCAATATTTAGGTCACCACACAGAAATATCGTTTTGTGTGCTTTTACATCACTAAACATGTGTTATATTTTTTTTCACAAAATATATCTAAATTTTAACCAGGTGTTCTGTACATACAATTGATAATAAAATTAGTGTGATTCTTTATGGCAATATCAACTGTTACACATTCAAAAGTATGTTCGACTTCCATGGATTTAGTTTCAAGTAGTCTGCGCGATAATTCATTTCGTATATATAATGCTACACCACCGCCCGTGCAGAATTCTCTACTTACATGATAAGCACTGTAGCCAATCCGATTCAAATCATCTATAACATCCAGTTCAGCCCATCTTCCAGATACAGCGAAGATATCAACTTTCTTGCAGATAGTAATTAATTTTCAGAAGGTTTTTCTTAAGACTTCTGGCATTAAAATGAATGAATGACAAGCCATTAAGCTTACACATAATTAGTATCATTGAATTCTGAATCAGTGTAATAGTTACATTTTGATGTTGAACTGTTACAAAAGTTGTTAGTTGGATCGATATCATTTTCAAAGTCGAAACTATTATAATCAGTAAACTAGAGGAGGAAAATTATAATTCTTCTCTCTCTCTTCTCTCTCTCTCTCTCTCTCTCTCTCTCTCTCTCTCTCTCTCTCTCTCTCTCTCTCTCTCTCTCTCTCTCTCTCTCTCTCTCTATCTCTCTCTCTCTCTCTCTCTCTCTCTCTCTCGCTATCTCTCTCTCTTCTCTATCTATCGCTCTCTCTTTCTCTCTCTCATTCTCTCTCACTTCTCTCTCTGTCTCTCTGTCTCTCTGTCTCTCTGTCTCTCTCTCTCTCTCTCTCTCTCTCTCTCTCTCTCTCTCTCTCTCTCTCTCTCTCTCTCTCTCTCTCTCTCTCTCTCTCTCCCTCCTCTCTCTCTCTCTCTCTCTCTCTCTCTCTCTCTCTCTCTCTCTCTCTCTCTCTCTCTCTCTCTCTCTCTCTCTCTCTCTCTCTCTCTCTCTCTCTCTCTCTCTCTCTCTCTCTCTCTCTCTCTCTCTCTCTCTCTCTTGCTCTCTCTCTCGCTCTCTCTCACTCTCCAGCCTTCAATGGAACTGATGTTTTAGTATTACGTGATCGCCCCCGCTGGTCAACTGAGACTCCCAACATAAACACTTTTCGAGAAAAAAAAAACCTGCCACATGCATAACATAGTCATAATACTTTAAATGACCCGTTACACATGTTAAGCTGTCTCAGTTGTCGAATGCATGGAACTAACACATACACAGCACAATACACACACGCACGCACGCACGCACGCATGCATGCACGCGCGCACACATTTATGCAATACCACGCGAAACCTGCAGAATGTCCACCTTGCAACATCTCTCCTTCCCCAACCTCCCTCTCCTCCCGTTCCTTCTCATTGCCTCTCCTTGCGCCTCTCTTCTTCTTCTCCTTCTTGTTCTTTTCCCAGCTTTATCATAATATTACGTGACTGCACAATGTAGTCGGCCACAGAACCGAGTTTGTAATACTACTCTACCGGTGTCGATCGAATCGAGGAGGTACATTAAACGTGTTACCCTGTGTGACTGCGAGAACGCATGCTGCAGTCAATACTCTGGGTATATTTCCTGGTCCAGGTAATCAGCTATTACAGGCAGATTGTAACAGCCCAAACAAGACTCAATAACAATGTGAGGTGCGGTGTAGTTGTTCCTGGCTCATTGGACTCTCAATCGAGAGAATGCGGCTGATAGTCCTCTTGTTGCCGCTTCGATGCTTATTATTTCGTTGTCCACGTTGCTTCAGTTCACTCAGACGTATGAGCACCAGACTGCAGGCAGTGTAGTAAATACGTGAACGAATAGCTGTCGCGCAATAATTACAGCATGGCTGAAACCTTCTCTGAAAAGACGAGATGTTGTTCGAGTAAATAGGTCTGCCACGAGGAGCTGTGTAAATAAAAGCGGTTTGAACAGACCTAAGGACTGGATAATGCGGCCAGCATCCGAAATACCGCTTATCTGTTTGTACGGGACAAGTTATTTTGGCCCGGACAAATAAAATGACCCTGCATGGTTGTCCGGTGGACAAGTGAATATTTACAGTAAATAGTTTTTTTGAAACCTTTTTATTTGAGAAAATGCTTGTGTAAACACAATTCGCCAGCGTCCAACAGTCTTCGCGATACCACCGAACGTTAGTTCAGATTGGCGAAATCTTGTCAGCACCGGATGACTCTTCAGAACGGAACGGCCGCCAGCGATAAGTGGGCCAATATCACAATATGTGTACAATAATTATTAATAAACATCGTGTATTTTGTTTCTCCCACCGTGACTTATAAAGTCAGGCTAACATAACTTGCACCACATATAGGTCTAACTAATAGCTTTTAGAACATATATAATTAGTCCGCCTATTTAATTTTAAATTGGCAAAAGGTGGGCTTAAGAAGACATAAACGGCTAAATTAGCATGTCCATTGACGATTCCATAGCTGAAAGCCCTACGATATAAAAGCAGAGTTTCAGTTTAAATTTCTGAGTGCACAGTTCAAATGAGGCATTTTTTGGAAGTGTACAGAAACAAAATAATTTTACAATTTAAAAATCAGCGTGTTTTCTATAATGACCATTTTTTGCGTGCCCAGCGTCATCGGTTTGGATTGGTTCACTACATTAATGAATTATTGTATAGGTATTTCGACATACGGAGTTAACGAAAGAATCTTGACACAAAAAAATTATGGGGCTAAATTTGATGGAAATATAGCACGTAAAGGGAAAAAGACTGCAGTGGCTTTTTAACTGTGTGGCCAGCGCCATCGACAGAAAAGCCTACCTACAAACTAAGAAACGTACATAATGTTTACGTGTTTCATGCCTTCCAGCTATCCCTGCTATAACACCCTCGTTGGCAATACCAATATGTACGAGATGTCTTGGTCAAACGAGAAAAAGAAATTTATGCGTGTCCAACGTCATCGCGTGTCCAGCGTCATCATAACGATGCGATTATTCGTAAAATCCGAGGATTCCAATCACGCTGCCTGGTCAGATGTTTAGACAGTGATCCAGCAACTGTGTTGCACAACGACCTGGGTGTAAACGTAACGAAGTTTGTGATGCGTCACCTCTGGAACTAACTTGGACATGTGCTGCGCATGGACGAACAGAGCACTGCGAAAACAGTGTTCAAGTCCCTAGTTCGCCCCGCACTCTGTATCACACTTGGGTATTTTATACTGGATCTCTCTCTCTCTCTCTCTCTCTCTCTCTCTCTCTCTCTCTCTCTCTCTCTCTCTCTCTCTCTCTCTCTCTCTCTCGCTCTCTCACTCTCTCTATCTCTTCTTCTCTCTCTCCTTCTCTGTCTCTCTCTCGCTCTCTCTCTCTCTCTCTCTCTCTCTCTCTCTCTCTCTCTCTCTCTCTCTCTCTCTCTCTCTCTCTCTCTCTCTCTCTCACACACACACACACACACACACACACACACACACACACACACACACACACACACACAATCTCTGGCCCAAGGCCGAACTGCTTGGTATTGTGCTTTCAAAGAAGCGTACCTAAATTTTGAGGCGGGAAGACAAGTTGTCTCTGTATGAGGGGTTATTGCATAACAACACAAACATGGCAGTGATTAGCGTTTGTACCTGAATTTACGTTCTTGATGTATCAGGAACAGTTTGTTCTTTTGATAAACGAAACCAATTCACTCATAGTTCTGTAAGATATTTAATGTTTGCAAAACAGAATATGGTGCTCGTCATAACTACCGGATTTCACATAGAGAGCGCAATTGTAACGTGCTGGCTAAGGAGAGGTGTAGGAGAAACGATGTTTTCAATAGTTGGAATGCCGGTAATGTGATTTTACAACATGCATTTCATATAGAAAATAATAATGTTTGTGAGGTAAAGTCATTAGAACTAAAATGGAATTTACCCACCCATTGGAGTAGTACTTTCACAGGCTCGATCACAATTATTGCACGTTTCCCTCTCGTCTTTAGCTTAAAATTAACCAGCTCATATGTTTTGCAAGTTCGGGCCTTGCGGCTTTAGCGTACCTATCGTTGATCCACGGACATGGACCGAGTACGGGTTTGTAGTACTCCGATAACATTCTTACTAATTGCAGTTTGCTGAAGTTGACTCGACACGATTTATATGTACAGTTCATATTGAACATGGTATTTGCTTGTTACGTTTACACATAAACACTCTAGCGGGAAATGAACAGTATTAGTATATACATTCATAGTAAGCATCAACGTTGAATGATATGAATTTAAAATACCATGCGTAATAACATTATGGTACTCGATGTTTAAAGGTGCTTAGTTTCCTTTACGTATCCATGCTTTGTTGTTGATTCCTCAGCAAAGCACGAACAACAAATACCAAGAGAGAAACAACATATCAATCGTCAAGATGGACGTTAATTCTTCCTGATAGACGTAAACCAACGGAATGCTTTAAGTCAATACACCAAGTAACTTATATTATACACGCATGAAGTACAACTGCTGATATTACGATAACAGTTCGAGGAATCATGCCCGGCCCGCCGGACAACTTCTGTTCCGTGTCTGTTTTCTCGTTATCGTTAGGTCGTCGCTTCGATGTATTGCTGTCGCCGTCACCAAATATCCCTGCAAATTCAACGTTATGGATTACGTAAGCATGTAAATTGCTTCCGGATTCAGTTACGTTCATGATTTGGAAATGTGGTAAGTTACATTTCTGAATCCTTGCTTTCTCAGTCGGAGCTTTCGGCATCCTCTCTACGCCTTCGTCGGCGTTGAACTGATTCACTTCCCGGTTGTCGTGTGGTGTTGTTGGTGTTCATCACATGACAGTATTTCCAAGAAAATAGGGAAGATTGTATATTATGTTGAGAGCCTGACGCCTCTCTCGGATTTCAATTGCACCACTAATCTTTCTTCGCCAGAAGCTATTTTCTCTGGCGAGCATCGAGAGGATGCCGAAAGTTCCGTATGAGCAAGCAAGGATTCAGAAATGTACTATAGGTACTACATTTCCAAATTATGGACTATGGTATGTTTTGCTGTAGGTGACTATCATTCGGATACACACGTGTGCAGTGGAGCTGCGTAACAGTGTGTTTGGATACCGAAACGAAATAATGAACTTATTTTGTCCCTAGATCTTCGGGCGGAATAGAGGCTATATAATTCAGGTACTATGCGAAATCTGCATAGTAGGGGGATTTCATAACAAGCTCATTTCGCGCAAATAATAGTCCTCTGCTGCCGCGTTGTCTAAAAGTCACGCTCTATCATCGTCGCGCGTGTAATGTTTGGAAAGTAGAAGTCATTGTTTGAATACTCAGTACCGCTCGCTCGCTTAACTGTTCGCTGATTTCTGCCAAAATCAGAAAATTGATGGAATATGGCCTATGCATCTATTTATCTGGTGTGCGACTTAATACCCGGTTCTCTGTGGCGGGTCATGTATAATTTGTCATGTCTTCACGAGCATTCAAGAGAAGTACCATGAAGGTGCGTAGACGTAGGGTGTCTATAATTATATTTAATGGTCGTCGGGCACTTTTTCGAAAAGCCGCATGCAGGCGATGGTAGTGCGTGTATTAATGTCTAGTTCTAGTTGTATACAGCACTCGACAAAGGTCCACTAACTGCTGGTTTGTTGTGGTTACAATGTTATGGTTTTATGGTGTCTCATTCAACTAGTCAGCCTTTTCATAACATTATCGCCAAGCCGACCTTTCTATGCTGGCTCTAAAAGTGGCCATTGCCAGGGTGATGTAGTCCTCATTCGTTCTTTTACGTTCCACGTTGAGACGGGACTAACATTAACGTGAGCTCCGAGTCACGAAGGATACACAGTCCCCGATGTCGAGAGCCAGATTTTTACACCAAATATACCATGCCTGCGCGGTCTAGGTGTTGAACTCAGAGCGCTGGCATGCCATCATGTGCTATCTACTGTACCACCGCGCTCTCTTGTCAACAAAGTCAGTCCCGTCGTAATCGATCATGTCCGCTTACGAAGTCGAAACTGCACCCCAAGTGTTGGATAGAGCGTACTGCATGCGTGTTTAATGGAGCGTTACAACAAACTAAGACCACCCATTATCACCAATACAGTGGCGCCCTCTGGAAGAGAGTGGTTTTCCACTGAATTATCTCGAATAGGAGAAGGCTTTCTGGACAGGCATAGCAAGTGGATAAACACGTAGATAAATACCTGCTAGTAACTGTCTTTATGTGTTGCGAAATGCAACCTTAATCGGTAGGTCACCGCCAACGAGAATAAATATTGAAAGGGGCGATGGGATCTCGGCGCTTCGGAGATACTGACACATTACCCAACGTTAGCGCATATATATCAAGATAGTTATATATTAAGAGGCTATCTTACCTTGTGTAGACGTTGTGGCGGGTGCCTCAGTCGGTGCTGTGGGAAAGCGTTATTGTGAAGTTGAATTATACAAAGCATAAGAGAATATATCAAAAGGAGATATTGAAGTTAAAATACTATTAAAGTAATTCTCGCCAGTATGCATGCACCAAAATGTATATTTGTGCGTTATCACCACTAACTACCCGCAATGTCATAATAAATTTATATATTACTCTGATACGGACTACTTAAAATGTTTCGTTAGCATGAACTTGTCTTTGTACTGCTTTTTTGAACGGCGAGCCAAGATTGTGCGGTGGTGTTCTAATACATAATTGTTTCTGTGTTGTATTTATTGTTGTACAATGTCATTGATATGATTTATATTTACACATGTGACAGAACGACAGTTATATCGAGACCATATTTATGTTATAAAGGAAATGTAATGCATATGTAATTCAAGATAATCTGTCACAACTAAAACAGTGTTCATGTTTATGTATGTTTACGACTTGAAAGGGATCGCTTGTTAGTCAAATCTGCGCCAAGTAACAAGGTATATCTACACATTTATAATATATGCACATATTACACGTAGTAGTGGTTGTTGTCGTGGTAGTTGTCGTAGTTGTTGTCGTAGTTGTTGTCGTAGTTGTTGTCGTAGTTGTCGTTGTCAGATCGCAATACTTTCCTTTGTAACCGTCCGGGCAAATGCAAATGGCGCCATGGATGACTTCACGACACGCGCCTCCGTTCTGGCACTTGATGTCGGCGCAGGAAGCAACTGCAAGGAGACCGCTAACTAGCGTCAGCGTATACTTACTTACTTGGTTGGTTAGTAGGCCATATACCTGCCAACTTCTGAGTTTCGAAATTCGGGACATTCGAGATAGTTCGTTAGTTTCATCAGTTCGGTTATGTTGGATTGAACTTAGGAAAACGGGAGGGGGGACGTTGTCGGAGATTTGTCGCGCTTCTCAACAATTCGGTCTTGTTGAATTGGATATCAGAAGGCGGAACAGGGGGCTGTGAGAGGTATGAAGTGAAAATCCGATAGATTACCTTCTTTCCCGGAAGATTTTCGTTTTCACTGGAAATCAGGGGCATTTTTTTATTTTTCTGGGAGTCAGGGAGAATCGCAACAAATCCGGGAGACACCCGGAAAATCTGGGAGGGTGACAGTTATATGTTAGTCTCCTTTAGCCAGGGGTCAGGGAACTCAAATTGTTCGTAAATACGCTCAATGAAGTTGCTGTTATAACTTCTTTTGAAAGCTTATCCCAAGAGTCGATGGTACGCTTTGTAAAGAAGCATTTGCATAAATCGGTGCGTGAGTAGTTCTTGTGCAATTTTAGACTATGGTCTCTCATGTGTGCTGCCGATCGATTAAAAAATGTGTCTGGTACATTTTTGTTGAGGCCACGGAGTTATTTGTATACTTTATATGGGAGTGCCTCGCGTCGTTTGTGTTCCAAGGAAACAGATTCAGTTGATGGGCTGTTGAGTTTCAGCACCTTCTTTTGAGTTTTCTCTAAGTCGTAGCAGCTACTTCGTCTGATCTGGTGTTCTCCTGCATTCTTTAAACCATCTTTGTCTCTTCGTTGGTCTGGAGTAGCTATGTTGAAGGCATACTGCCCGGCATGGTGCGTGTAATAAGGCTAAATACTATGCACCATTAGCTAACCCAATTAAGCGCATACGTCGATGCGAGCATTGAAAGCCGACCTACGGTTGTGAATACTACGTCACAGCTTTTGAGTTCAATTAAACATCCATCCCAAATCAGCGGTTCGAGCCGCTGTTCATACGTTCAAACGCCGCATTAGTTCGTACGTAAACAGTTATATTAATTAAAAAGTAATTATGCCTCGTAACAGCTTGTCCTATTATAAGCACACATATGCACAGAAAGATGAGCTTGAAATACGTGTCGGCACGTTTGACGAGTTTTTAAAAGACATACATACGAGTCGCTTATTGACAAATTTAGTGATGCAGCCAGGCGCGGGGTTGTGGCTGGGTCAGTAAAATAAAGTGTGTGTATTTTATTCATTCGGCGTAGTATTAGCTATGCGTATTTTCTTTGTTAGCTGTGAATAATTATTCTAAATAATGTGTATTTCTAAGCACAACAATTTCTAAGTAAGCCAGATTTTCATTTATGTTTTATCGGAGTCGAACGAAGAACCGCTTACTGAGCGGTTAGCTAATGATTCCGTAAATTACTGTATTTTACTACTTTTACATTGTCCGTTAATGAAAATAAATTAGACATTGGAACATGGGATTAAAAGGCACGCATTTCTCCTCAAATAACAACATTTATGGAAAATGACGTAGACAGCTATTTTGGCCTGTGGGACTTAGCACCCGACTCACTGTCGCGTGTCATATACTGGGGTGCTAGACCACTCATTCCAAAACATTCAGTTAGTAAACAGCCTCTAGTGGTTGAGAAGGCAGACGAGGCTAACCGCAAGTTTCCGGAATTGCTCTTCCGTTTTCGGCGTATTCGCATTGTTCACACAGTCAACTGACGACTGATTCACCGAACTGTAAATGTTATGTTTGTATTGGAGGAAGTACTCAAATAGTATTAACTTTCTAATTTCCCCATTTTCACACAAACTCTTTATTTTGCGTGCTAGTGTATTACGTTATGTCATATTATTGAATTGTCATGTGTATGTGCAACATTTATTTATTTATTTATTTGGTAAAGCAGTATAAAAAGACGAATGTATGACTTTAGATACAGTGCAGGACAATTGGACAAGCAACAAGAGAACAGTTTCCATACAAAAAGAAGACGGATGGAAGAAAAATGTTATACTTTGTTACGGTTTAGTTGAACATCACTGTATAGAGGCAGGACTACACAAATTGCTTCTAATGCTTACCCCCAGTTGCCTGCCAATCTCCGTCACCCGAATACACGGGAGCTACGTGCGCCTGTAAAACACAGGTGTGGTGTAAAACAGGGATAACTGAATACTCTTTGACGATAGCATAGCTGTATTCCTTGAATGAAATTAGTTACGATTGGATATCGTGTGTGTGTGTGTGTGTGTGTGTGTGTGTGTGTGTGTGTGTGTGTGTGTGTGTGTGTGTGTGTGTGTGTGTGTGTGTGTGTGTGTGTGTGTGTGTGTGCGTGTTCGGATGTGTGTGCGGGTGCGTGTGCGGATGTGTGTGCGGGTGTGTGTGTGCGGGCGGGCGTGTGTGCGGGTGTGTGTGCGGGTGTGTGTGTGCGAGTGTGTGTGTGTGTGGGTGCGTGCGTGTGGGTGCGTGCGTGCGTGCGTGCGTGCGTGCGTGCTGGTGTGTATATGTGCGGGTGTGTGTGTGCGAGTGTGTGTGCGGATGTGTGTGCGGGTGTGTGTGTGCATCATTGAATGCCAATGTGCGCATGCATGAGTGCGTATTTTGGAGCAATATTAAATTATTACGAATCATTGCTGGGCATTTTGATGAGGCGAAACCTAACAATACAGCAGACATGCTGAGGCCTTTGCCCAACCACGGGACACTGCCGACGCACCACGATGCTGTTTTATGGAAAAAAGTTAACAGACCACCTTTTTAACATAATGTCATAGTGCTGAATACGATTTTGGTGTCTGCCAGCTTGTCCCGTCACTGAATGACCTACAAAATGGCCGCCGCCGAGGTCATTTCTGCAGACATTTTGCATACCTCGAGATTGCACAGGTGGAAACCTTCACCATCATCAATACAACTCTTCGTAATGTATTACTCGCCCTTTATGGCGTCCATCTTCGATTTTAAAACGTTGACCATAACCAATCACAATTGTTTGAATGTTTGCATCATCTGCATTTGTCGAAGAGAGACTTCTCCAGTGTGAAGAAAGAAAGGCTCAATTCCGAGATACCTTGCACAAGAATAAACCACTGGCAGTTGCCTCACTGCCTGACGCATACAGAAAGCAGTCGAAATTGGGGAATTAAGGGATCCTACAGGCAGACCGGTCAATGTTGCAGCGGCTGATAATAAGATCAAATCCTTTGTCACAAGCGCTTGCCAGTCTCCATTGCTTTGGCAGAAATGAATGAAGTTTTCGAACATGATCCAAGGCAATTCTAATCGAGGTTCTGGCAGCAGATATCCCTTGCACACCGACATTGGATACAGTTGAGCTCGATATCGATGCAACCGTCATTATCGATGGAAAGGCATCGGTGATTGGTATCAATATTCGAAGAATATGAAGAGAAGCGATGATGCATGTGTGAAAAAGAACAGTAAGGAAACCGTAGGAACGCATGGATGGGGAACATGAAACAGAGATGGACAAGAGGAACAAATTGATCTTTAAACTGGCCAAACATAGAGGCAGAGCTAGCAAAGATACTATTCGAACACCAACAATGAAGAGAAGTGATTGATGGGACACTGGTCACTGGAGCAAACTATGCTAGGTGTTTAAGGGGAACATTTTTAAAAATTACGAAATCTGGAGGGAGAATGTGACATAGATAGTATACTAAGTAAGGAGGGAGCTAGGGGTGAAGACAATAGTAAAAAAGAGATGGAGAGACTGGTGGTAATTACGTGGCTGGCGAGGCTGTTTAATGTATGTTTCACAGCAGGAAATACCTGCAGTGTGGCAAAGAGGAGTGATTTTGCCGATATGGAAGGGGAAAGGGTACACCCATGACCCAGTGAGATACAGAGGCATCGCGTTATTGAACCAAGCACATACATTGCTGGAAAGGATACCGGATGCCTGGGCGAGGCATATAGTAGAGATCAACATTGAAGAGCGTCAGTTGGGATTTCGGAAACCGGAGAGACAGACAATGAATTGTTTGCCATCAGAGAATTTATTGAGAAGAGGAGATACTTTTAAAAGTAGTATTCGGTTTTGTCGATCTGGAAAAGGCAGCTGACACCGTGCCGAGAGAACATGCATTTGCAGTTAAAAGATGGATGAAGGGTGGAGAGGCAGAGGTCAGAGTAGTGGCGAAAATATAACAGGGGTCAACAGCTGGTGCTGTCTCCTTATACATTTCATCCACCATTCTGACATGCTGCAGTGGTGAGAGTCGAAGAGAAACATGGGAACAAGAGTGTTATGACAGGGGAGTCTAGGTTTGAATCCCCTGCTTTTCATTATGTCGAGGAATCTGATCACTGGAAAGGTGCAGACGACCTAACAGTGGTAGCTGACAGCAAAGAAGAAATACACAAAGCATTGCAAGATTGGTTTAACACCTTTAGAAAGCATCCCCTTCGTATGAATCTGGAGAAGACTGAAATGATGTGGATGGGTGTACAGGAGGTGGATCTGCATGTAGTTGTTGACGGTAAAACCATTAAAAAGTGCATAACTTTTAATATTTTGGCGGAACAGAAAATTAAATAAACATCTAAAAAATGATGTTTGCGTCCATGGTACCAGCCTGTATGTATGGGTTCAGAACACTGGTTCTGACGGAGAGACAGGAGGAGAAGATATAAGTAGCAGAGAACAACTGGGTCCAAAAAATATGTAGAATAACGCGAGACGATAAAAGAACACAACGGAACAGAGATAAGAGATTGGCGTGAACAAACACCTAAATATGAAAATAGTCAGAAACAGAATGAGATGGTAGTGTGGTGCGAGCACAGGTCTGTGTGCCGCGTCTAGTGTCGCAACGTAGTGAGTAGCTTGTAGTGCATGCGCTTCTTGCTCTCGCTTTCACTTGCGACCGCCAGCTAGCCCCTTGTCAGGGGCGAAAAGGGACATGAGTGCGCAAGCCTCCCCTGCTGGTACATAGTCTCTCCATAGACAAGACTCTAGCATGATCTCCTTGTGGTACACTGTGGTAACTGGGCACCTTACGGCCCCAGGTTAACATGCTAGGGATCTAGGAGAGGGACAACTCTGATTTAAAAACCTGGGTAGACCCAACTCATTAGCCTTGACAGTCAGTGGGTCTAGGAGAAGGAAAACTCTGACTTCAAACCATGGGCAGATCAAGTCCACATGGAAGACATTGACCTACAGGAAGGAAAACCTGGAAGGCAAACCCACCACATGGGTCAGCATGGGCAGCGCCATGTGGCTCGAATAAATAACCTCAATGATATGCTATGTCACTTAGTAATTACGAGATTGGCTACCGCGTGCAGGGGAACCGACGCGCTGGGACTCCGGCACCAGCGAGAAATTTGCGAAGACCTGGAGGGTTGAACAGCCGGCATCGACTCTCATGCGAAGTCCGGTTTGCCACTCTCAATGTGGGAACAATGACAGGGAAACGAGTGGAGGTGGTGGAGCTAATGAAGAGGCGGCAACTGTCAGTGATGGGGGTACAAGAAACCAAGTGGAAAAGGGACCGGGCAGTGGATCTGGGAGATGGGTTTAAAATGCTGCATGCAGGGGGAGATGGAAGGACGAATGGAGTGGGAGTGATTATGAAGGAGGAATACAGCAAGGAAGTCATCAGGGTGGAACGATGGTAAGGCAGGATAATTGCAGTGTGGATGTTAGTTGGAGGAGAGATGATGTGCATACTATCGGGCTACGCACCACAGTCAGGGAGAACTCAAGAAGACAAAGATGCTTTCCGAAACAACCTGGAAGAAGTTATTGAGCATGTGGAGCCAGAGACAATGTTGGTTGTGGCAGGTGATCTAAATGCACATGTAGGAAAGAGACAGAACAGTGAGGAGACATTAGGAAGGAAAGTACGGATATGGAACGAGAAACAGAGAGGGACTAGATCTGGTTGAGATGCTAGGGAGAAATTAGCTAGTGGTGGTAAACTCCTTCTTTCAGAAGAAGGAATCACACAAGATCACATACAGAATAGAGATAGATCTGCTTATTGTTAGATGCAGCCAGTTGAACAATGTTAGGGACTGCAAAGTTCTGGCAGGAGAGCACATAACGAGCCAACATAAACCACTGGTTTATGAAATGTGGATAGGAAGAGGCAAACAGAGAAGGGGGGAACAAAGACAGGTAATCAAATGGTGGAAATGTGAAGGAGAGGTGGTGGCCGAATACAAAACTGAAGTAGAAAGGAAGTTCAGGCCACTCCAAGAACAAAGGGTGAGTGTGGAATCAGAGTGGAAAGCACTTAAGGAAGGCTTTGTTAGAACAGCTGAGGAGATATGTGGCCGAACATCAGGAAAGCCCACACAAAGTCGAAAGAAGAAAGAGCAGTGGTGGCGGAAACAGGAAGTTGTACAAGCAATACGAGAAAAAAGGAGGCACTGTTTGGAAGAAGCGGGTGATGAAGAAAAGACAAGGCTGAAGCAGAAGTACCGAGAGAAGAAGAAGGCAGCAAATAAGGCTGTTGCTAAAGCAAGAGATGAAAAACAGCATGAATTATGTGATAGGGTTGAAGAAGATGGAGGGAAAAACTTATCTTCAAACTTGCCAGGGATAGAGACAGAGACAGCAAAGATACTATACGAACATCTGCAATGAAGAGAAGCGACGGGACATTGGTCACTGAATATAAGTGCTGGATGTTTGGGAGGAGTTCTTCAAGAAACTACTAAATCCGGAGGAAGAATAGCAGGAAGAACTTAAGAAGATACTGTATGCAGACGACCTAGCAGTGGTGGCGGATAACAAAGAGGAACTACAGAGAGCATTGCAAGAATGGAGTGACACCTTCGGAAAACACGGCCTCAGAATGAATCTGGAGAAGACTGAAGTAATGTGGATAGGTGAACAGGAGGTAGATATGCATGTAGTTGTTGACGGAAAGACCATTAAACAAGTGAACAGCTCTGTATACCTGGGCGGTACAGTGTGTGAGGATGGAAGGAGTAGTAAAGAAATACAGAGGAGGGTGCAAGCAGGAGCAGCAGCATGGAAGAGGGTAGAAGGCATTATGTGGGACAGAAAACTGAAGAAACAAGTGAAAGGAAAAGTGTTGGAAGCCTGCGTTGTACCAGCCTGTATATATGGGTTGGGAACACTGCCACTGACAGAGGACAGGAGGAGAAACTACAGGTAGCAGAAAACAACTGGTTCAGAAGAATATGTAGAGTAACGCGAGAGGATAGAAGGAAGATGAAGGAATTAAGAGAAGAGATTGGAATGAAAAAAACCTAAAGAGGAAATTAACCGGTAACAGAATGAGATGGGCGGGACATGTCCACAGAATGGGTGAAGACAGACTGGCAAAAAGAGCATGGAAAGTAGAAGAGGGTGGCAGACGAAGGAGAGGAAGACCAAGGATGAGATGGAACGACAGCATAAAAAGAGACCTGGGGAGGGCTGGCGTGAACAGCTATGAATGGACGGTTATTGCAGATGAGAGAGAGAGAGGTGGAAAGAACTGATAAGAAAAGTAGAAGAAGCTACCAAGTGGCGTGGACCCCACCCCGCAAGGGAGCAAGAGGAAGAAGAAGGAGATAATGAGATTGGCAAGACCCATGCAAAGAATGAGCGAAGACAGACTTCAAAAGGTGCATGGAAAGTACAAGGTGGCAAACGACGAAGAGGGAGACTAAAGCTGAGATGGAACGACAATATGAAAAGGCACCTTTGGAGGGCAGGTGTAAACAGCCAAGACTGGAAGGTCATTGCAGACAACAGAGAGAGATGGAGGGAAGTAAAGAAAAAACCAGAAGAAGTAAACCACCTCTGCATGGGAGCAAAAGGAAGACGAAGAATGGTGGGACAAGATGACAGGCATCAAAATCGGATTCAACATCCTCAAATTATGTTTAAAATGTGGTATGTCCACTTTTCTCCCACGTGTCTCGAGAATCGTACAGAAGCACATTTCAGACGAGACTTACTAGGTAGTCAGTGACTCACCGCGCATACATGTAGATATGACGGACATACGATCGTGCCCTCTATCCGTAAAGTAGGTAACTGCACAACGATGTTAAGTATATCCCCAGCCTGAGCGCATGGATACGGCTTGCCAGTTACTACCACCGAAAGGCCTTCTGCCTCCGTGGTCGAACAGTTGATCTTAGTAAGAACATACATGCATTACTGTTCTTCGTCGATGTATGTTTATGTCAATCATATACGTATATAACGTCGTGGTCTTTCCCACCTAGATCAAGCTATCTCTTTAGTAGTCTTTATAGTATTGCTCATTTTGCCAAATTATATTCAGTGGCATAAACACGTTTTTAAATTGTTCTAAATACGTCGTCTGAATTTATAGTGTACATTATAAACGTTAAAAATCTGGCGAACACCCATCTTGAGCGACCACTGTCCTACGCAGTAACACTTATTGTTTTCAACCTTGACATACTTAGGCCTACAATGACGATCACCGGCCACACGTGATCAACGACCACACGAGTCAAGTGGTTACTACTTTCACCTGTTATGATCAACCATCAACCAACAACAATAAGCGATAATACTCAACAGGTTTACGCAGAATAGCGTAACAACTAGAAGAGAAAGTCACATTAAAAGAATATAAGAGAAAGGAACGAACGCGATAATGAGTGAATATACGAATGGATGGATGGATGGATGGATGAATGGATGGGTAGATGGATGAATGGATGCATGAATGAATGAATGAACGGACGACCGAACGGAGGAAATGAGGAATTAATAAATTAATGAATGAATGAATTAATTAATTAATTAATTAATCAATCAATTAAATAATGAACGAAGGACGGAAGGAAGGACGGAAGGAAGCAAAGCAAGAATGGAGGAAAGACAGAAGGAATGGAAAATCGGTGAACAAATTATTATGTACACAATGTAGTAATCATTCCTGCAGAACAATCATATCCGCTTGCATGCGCAAAGGGAAGTTCAGAGATTGTTCGGTCCAACCATTATGTGAAAGGGACTCTGAAACGTGCACGCAGCAAAGATACCAACCTGGTAGCAGCCAGCGCCTCCCACCTGAGGTTGTTTTGGTGTACCCGCGATGATCATCGACCATGAACCATTGTGTTGCAAACATATTGAACCGGTGCCGTAGCTTTCTTGATGAACGTTGAGGTTGAAAGCTGAAGAAACATTCAATTTCAACAGCTGCTACGCAAGACACCTCAAGGGACAGGAACAACGGGGAGTCCAGACGAAAACAACTGGCGTGGTGACATCATGAAATGGGCCAGCTTATCCCTTCTGCTACTGACCCACTGTTGCACAATAAATAAAACAACAGGCAAGACATGTGCAGGCTAGACTGATAGTGGAAATAGTAGTTACTTCGTCGTAAATGAATGCTTGATCGAGTGAGTGGGTGGGTGAGTGAGTGAGTGAGTGAGTGAGTGAGTGAGTGAGTGAGTGAGTGAGTGAGTGAGTGAGTGAGTGAGTGAGTGAGTGAGTGAGTGAGTGAGTGAGTGAGTGAGTGAGTGAGTGAGTGAGTGAGTGAGTGAGTGAGTGAGTGAGTGAGTGAGTGAGTGAGTGAGTGAGTGAGTGAGTGAGTGAGTGAGTGGGTGAGTGAGTGAGTGAGTGAGTGAGTGAGTGAGTGAGTGAGTGAGTGAGTGAGTGAGTGAGTGAGTGAGTGAGTGAGTGAGTGAGTGAGTGAGTGAGTGAGATTCACAAGAACAAACAGACTTCATATTACTTATGTGGTTTATGTTCCTTTATATTAAAACGTAAGAACACTTTTCAAACACTTCCGCGTTAAATGTATCATTAAAGTGTGTCAAAGATGTAAACAACTTTCCGTTGGAACATGCTATGGACGACACGTAGAAAAAGCACATGCAACTCAGTGTTCATATATGTGTCGTCTCATCTGCCATGTGTCTGAGTATGTTCGAATAATGTTTGTAATGCTGCAGCGCAAAGAGGTTGCAATGCAGGCTAACAGGAAGATTATTGAGAAGCCTGGTGAGAAGACAAAATAAGTTATGTCGGTTGAACACCAGAGAAGGGAATTGGACATCAGGTTGGATGGAAAGGAAATCAAGTAAGTGGATGGCTTGGTGTACCTTGGCGGAGTGGTTAGGGATGAAGTGCGACCCTGAATACAAGCAGGAGCGAATGCTCGGAGAAAGGCAGAGGGAATCATGATGGACAGAAAAATCTCGAAAAAGCTGCAAGGGAAATTCCTGAGAGCGTGTGTTACACCAGCACAACTATATACACTGGACACAGTGACACTGACTGAACAACAACAACAGAAGCTACATGAACAAAGAGGGCAGACAGAAGAAGGATGGACGACCTGAGAAAAGAGGTTGGAATGCAATGCTGCCTAATAATCAATTATTGAGAAGCCGATTGAGATGGACAGGCCACTTGGTAAGGATTGATACAGGAAAAATAGCAAAGAGAACAGAGGCGGAACAACGCAAAGGGCACAGGAAAATTGGAACGGCCACAACTGAGATTGGAGGACTATGTGAGGACGGGCATGATATGGTCGGGGAAGGATGAAAGATGGAGAGAGAGAGCTATAGATAGAAAACTTTGGAAAGAAAAAACATAGCGAATAGTTCGGCAATATTGTACCTGACCCTCATCCTTGTACAGCAGGCAACAAGGAGGAGAGCAACACCCGCCTCGGCTGATATCGTTATCAATTCTCCCTGTCAGCGTCATTCTCGTGCCATATTCCTGACACACACCCTTAACGCAGTTTACATGTACGACCGTAACGAGTAAACGAAAAGAACCACACCAGTATGGTTGGTGGTACAAAACCATGGCCAGTTTCGTGAAGCCTATTTAAAACTTACCTATCCATCATGTGACCTGTTGCCTAGCAAAACCACAAGTCATCAAAACATGGATGCCGAACAAGTTGTGGGTTCGGACATTCCGTTGTATATTTTATTGTAATTCTAGTCTGAAAAGTGTTTCTCTTATAACAAAATCACAAGTTTTTAAAGTGACAGCTGTAAGCGGGAATGTTTAATTACTGAGATGTCACACAGCAGTAGTAATGTTTGATTTTGACGTAGGCAAACCGCGACGTACTGACATCAATTACGCAACAGACGTTTCCAACACGTGATCAATTGTCTATAAAAAGGTGCGTCAAGTGATCAAGAACTGTATGCCGAATACGTGAAGCGTTCTGACCACCGGTGAATATTTCTGTATCACATACGTATCATAGTATCACGGGCGCATATCGTGTAAACTCAAAGGAAAGGTATTCTGCAGAAAGAGGGGGCAGGTTTGCGAAAAACAACTGTGTCAGAAGAATTGCGGAAGTGAGAAGAATTGTTTATTTTCTACGCGTATTTTGAATCAGTATATCACGCCAGCAACCTCGGTGCGGAATCTATGAGTGATCTTTGATAGTAACTTCAATGTCCGACAACACATATCTCAAACATGTCGCTGCTGTTTTGATCATATTCGTGATCTTCGCCGTATTCGCCGGTATATGTCATTTTCTGTTGCTAAAACTATTACAACAGCGCTTGTTAGCAGCAGACTTGACTATTGCAATTCCCTTCTTTATAATATCGCTAGCAATGATATCACAAAACTTCAGCGTGTCCAAAATTGCCTAGCAAGAGTAGTTACAAGATCTCCTCGTTTTTCTCGCTCTGTACGACTTTTGAAGTCTTTGCATTGGCTTTCTGTACGATATCGTGTAATATTTAAGATATGTAGTATTACCAGGCACTGTCCAGTAAGCAACTTATTTGCATTCATTGCTTACTCCTGTAAGAAAACCTATCCAGCTTCGATCATCTAGTTCTGACCTACTTTTTGTTCCTAGAGTCAACGCTAACATTGGAACTAGGGCCTTTTCTGTTGCTGCACCAACTCTTTGGAATATGCTCCCTTTTAGTGTTAGATCAGTTGAAAATATTACAAAATTCCGTCGTCATTTAAAAACTTATCTTTTCAACCTTGCTTATCCACCGTAGCTCCGTAGCGCCTTGACACATCTGTTGACAACTGGAATACTACTCATGGATTTTGAGATTGACCAATCCTTTTGTTTTGATGAGACTCTGAGCTTGGTTTCCAAGGATTTAGCAATAGAAGTTATGTTAATATTATTATTATTATACACGAAGAATGGAGGAGTCGAGGGAGGAGGTGGGAGAAAAAGAAAGCCTTAAGAAAAAGCTGGTGAGGAGTCGACTGAAGTGGGCTGGGCATGTGGAGAGAATGGCAGGAGAACGGCTGGCAAAGAAAGCTGATGCCCGGAGATTGAAGGGGAAAAGTAGGCGAGGATGACCTAGACTGCGATGGGAAGACCGTGTAAAGAGAGACTAGGAAGGATTAGGACAGGAGTGAGAACGAGAGCGAAAGATAGAGGGGAACGGAGACAATTGATGGAGAGAGCAGTGCAAGATAAGTGTGAGAGAAAAGAAGACACAAAAACTGACCTCGAGGAACGGAATCGAGATTAGCCTCATCCCTGACGATAGGGAATCAAGAGGAGAACAACATAAGGCAAAGTTTTAAAACAACTAACAACTGACGGAATGTTTGATCTAGCAGATGACATGCTGCCAGAGTGTTGTAATTCACATATATTATCGATATCAACAATGTTGGCAAAGGCAAAACTTGGCGGAGGTCACGAATGTTGATTGTGATGTAGGCAAACCGCGATAGAGCAGGTCCGTCAATTACTTAGCGTTATGCATTTTCATAAACTGTAATGTTTGCGTATTTAACAAAAGTGTAATTTAGTAATGCTGCCTTCACACAAAGCGGCCTAACTTCACGTGTTCGACAATTACGTAGCTTGGAACAATTATAGACAGAACAGGATGTGTGGCGTTGCAATCAATTGTGCGTCATGTATATGTATTATTTATATGTCGGCAGATACGCCATGTCAGATGGATTACCCGTAACACGATATAGACATTTAGAATTACGGCAGTAATCCGTTATAAATTGGATTCTCTTCAATTGAAACAAATTGTAATAAAATACCCCTATGTTTCTAAATGCTTCGCCAGCATAAAATTCGAATGACAAATTGAGAGCGAACAAAAATAAATAATTTTGATTCTACGCAGATTTCTAACGGATTGTGTTAGACGTAGTCATATTTAGTAACCTTTGAAGATAAATTGTGCAACCTTTGTAGATAGATTCGATCGATTGCAGGCACTCGCGCCACGTAGATCAGACGCGGTAACATCTTTAAAAGTTGTGAACACATAGCTATTGTCATATAGGTAATAAAATCCATGAAAACAATGTATGTTACGCGGCAAATCAAAGATCTAGAATCGCCACTATACGAACATAATCGGTACTTTGCGATTGTTGTCGTATACATAGTTGATGCTATTGACGTACAGATCACGATAGAAACACTATATATAAAGTAACAGAAAATATTAAGAATATTTTGGAACGATCAGGATTCATTACGTTTATGAAAACATTATCCATTTTCTTTCCATATTATTCGATGACGACAAATGTTCTCATAACTTTCAGGTGTAGTGATATTATAATCTTATTAATAGAAAACAAATACTTTGTGGTTGTCAAAGTGGCACAATGATTAGTTTGTATTAACTCGTTTAGATGCATAAGCCCAGAAGATTACTTTTATCCCATTTTACGCGTTACAAAAAGTGCCTAGCTTGAGACGCATAGTTGACACACTGTCTAATATGACCGCAAAACTATAAACACAATATGTAAGTGATTATTTTATGCAATTAGGATTTATGACTACTTACCAGGTTGGTTTCCTTCAGATTTACATTGGGTACCCTTGATGCCATCCTTTGTAGGTTTGAGAAATGACTGCAAATCGTTGGATATTGGTAATTGTATTCGTATCAACACCAAACGATTACATCAAAAAAACAATAAGTGAGTGTGTGTGTGTGTGTGTGTGTGTGTGTGTGTGTGTGTGTGTGTGTGTGTGTGTGTGTGTGTGTGTGTATGTATGTATGTATGTGTGTATATATATATACAACTTTGCATATATCCGTAAACTACAGATGGCGTTTTTTTTAATCACCATGATCAAATAAATTAGAGCTAATATTAATGTGCGACGCCTCTAAGTAGACGGCCAATGTCTTAGTAACAAAAGAGAAACCACTCATACATACATACATTCATATATACAAGAGAGGTTACGTGTCTAAACCTAATACGCATATTCAGACTAAAGTTTTCCTTAAAATGGTTTGGTATAAAACCGCCAATGTAATAAACAAAACGACTAACTTTGTGTAACAAATTTGCCCTGCTAATGCAAGCAGGAAAAACCAAAGATGGACCACAATGGTTTGGCCCAAGACGTATTAAAATAAGGTGACTATCCGCTAAAATATTTCACAAACACAAAGTTCACCAAATCAGCAAATGTTCATGTACATCAATTTGATCAGCTTCACATGTCTAAGTTAACCTGTAGTATTTACCCTTTACAAAGACATTCATTGTATTTAGCACAGGTACTGGCGTCGCAAACGTTACACTTTATTGAATACTCTTAGACGGAAATATATCCCTGTGTTTAATGCAAAAAGCGGATCTCCACTGTGTATATAAATACAAATGCAACTGGTGCTTCTTTGTGGTCACGCCAGAGAGTATATATTTATATATATATACAAATACATATACCAACAATAAGGCAATGTAATGACCATTGAGCCGATGTGTGCGTCATACCAGTTATACACACATACATATACCATATCAATAACACCTTGAGTATAGCATTTCTATAGGCATAGTTATCAACGTAGAAAACTTAAGTATGAACGCGATTAGATTGTGTGCTTGTGTAATGTCTAGCTTGACATTCCACTTACCGTCAACGTCGGGCAGAAGTCAGAAAACCGGTTTCGTCCGCCATAGAAACCGACCTCTCCTGTTGGCACGTCCGGCAGTGCGGCGAAATTCTGCGACGTTTTTGCTTTGTTTACCAGCAAACAATACATTTCATATGGTTTTTTTAAACATGCATACATGTGTGATTTACACATACATACATACATGCAATGATGGTTAAGAAGTGACCTACAGCACCTTTTGCACATTACAGAAGGAGACACCAGTTGGCGCATTCTCACAGTGTTACGTGCTTCTGCGCGCCATTATTTAATTAAATCAGTAATATTATCCTAACATCAGCACAGGTGCGACCGGCTGTTAGACGTAGCTTGAAGCATGTGTTCCGAGCATACAAACAAACAAACATACAAACTTTCATGTATACATACGTTCACAAAAACACCCATACACAGCATTATGCCTACATTACACACATACATGTATACCTTCATACATGCACACACACTTACATGCACACATTCACACGCGCGCGCGCGCACACACACACACAAACACACACACAGACACACACTGAATATGCTTTATAACCCAAGTCGTTTTTGTTGTTGTTGTTGTTGTTATTCGTGCTGTTGTTGCCGCGACTGACGGTACTTGTGTATTGTTGTTGTTGTTGTTCGTGCTGTTGTTGCCGCGACTGACGGTACTTGTATATTGTTGTTGTTATTGTTCGTGCTGTTGTTGCCGAAACTGACGGTACTTGTGTATTGTTGTTGTTGTTCGTGCTGTTGTTGCCGCGACTGACGGTACTTGTGTATTGTTGTTGTTGTTGTTCGTGCTGTTGTTGCCGCGACTGACGGTACTTGTGTATTGTTTCGGCTGTTTTAGTTTCTGTGGTCGTTGCAGAAGAAATGGTCGCTGAGTAGTAAATAATATTATTTCTAATTGTGATGCTACTAAATGGAAGGAGCACAGAGACAGAATATGAGACTCACAGTCGAGAGTAACAGTGCTGCATGACTACATGCTCTCAACAGGCATTGGTGGAATTAGCGCTTCCCACCTGGTATTCTGGCTCTAGTTCTTTGTCATACTTCATTAAATTGCACATTTTGACGGACGTGCGTTCCGGCGAACAATACAGATGGTACATGTTGTCGTCATCGCAATACGGGAACGCAGACAGACCCCTGAGAAATATACACAGATGACTCAATGACGAGTGACTATTTAGTTCTACTAATGGTATGTTATGCCGCAATCTTTGCAGTGAGTAATTGCTATGGTAATTTAGTTTTTTAGTTTCGTACGCTGCAATGTACAAGTCTAAAAATATACGTATCACATATTGGTGAAGAAAGAACAATATGTCACACATTCTTATACAAACAAAACCGCCGTGTTTGTTATTGGCAAATCACAGCCGGCATAGCCAATACACAAGCCAATTACATGCAAGCAACGCCAAGGTGTTAGTCAATCATTTGCATGCCAAGTGAAGTCAAATAGCATGCCATCTCTTCGACTTCTACGTCAGGTCAAAAATAACTATAGGATTCACCGTTTAAATGACAAGTCGAATCGCACTCGAACACACAGCAGTTACACTTCACGTAATAAAATAGGTATTTAACATATTCAACCTTCTCCAAAATCTGTTCTCTGGTCACAATTCTGTAGGCCATGAATTTGGTGTTTCTAGAACAATATTGCTCTTCAAGCATTTTTTTACTCACGAGGTTTCCAATTCCGCGAGTAACTCTTGTGCCTGCGAGAACTGTTCTGACAAGAGAGCGATGTCGTCGGAAAATTCAAAATTTGTGATGACCTCCGGTTTGACACGTCTACGTTTCTTCTTGAGAGTTGGCATCCCGGTTCCTCTTCCCGTCCGCTTATTGCTTCTCTCAGTGCATAATGTATCACCATTACGAAGATGCAGAGTAACGTTGCGAGCATGTCTCCCTGCTGAACTACTGCCAGGATCCAAACACTTCTGTTTCTCCATACTTTAGCGCGCATGGTCTTTCACATGTCGACGTTAGCTTTTACATTACAATCTACTTATAATCGAGCTTGCGTGAGCGTGTAGGCTAACGTTTTCTTCTTAGACGGCTTGAAAATCGAGTGCAAAATTTTCAGGGATTAATCTACGACCCATAAAATGGCTTGTAAGACTTTTATCTTTTCAAAATACATACATACTATATATGTCAAGATTCGGCCCTCTTGTAGGGTAAATCAGTTGTTCGGAACGTAGAACGTAACGTGCGTATAATACGCAAAACGTATTATAACAATCGCAGGAACTTCTGGGAAACGCCCCCAGCATCATATGCTTGGCAACACGAAGTAGACGCTGATATAATAATGCTTATGTCTATTGTCATGTCAATAGCATAGCAATACGAATATTATTTAACAATTCTACAATATCACGATTAAGGCCTGTCGATGGATGTGAACTTCACATTCTCTCCGCCCTCCGTCATTTTGAACAAACAACGAGTATATGCGAGCGGGTGATGATGTTTATGTAATGTGACGGGCATTTTTGCTTGAACAAAACAATGCAATACATTTTTTCATTTCCCAATAACTTTATAATACATACATGATTTGTCTTTAAATTGTATTCACACCTATTGTGGAAAGGAGTAAGCAGAAGATAATACTTATAAAGAGCTTTCCTCCTGTCAAAACTGTAGTTACATAATATATGAACAGTTATCTACATGGCAAATTGAATTACAAAAACATAATAACGTGAAAATAATAATTGTTAGGTTATTCTAGTAAAATGTTGACGAAATGTTTTTGACTGCAGTTGTTAATGGCTAATTTTTATTAACTCTTAAAAAAAGATACCTTTTGTTTCTTTTTCCTTTAAACTCGCACACCAGAAGCATGCGAAACGAATTATGTTTGCCAACAATTGCATAAGTTTGAAATACCATTATCTGCCAGTTGAAAGTCATGCAACATTTGTCGTAAATTGAAAGTCTCGCTTGCTTCTGGTATAAGCAAATCATACTCTGTTTGATGCAGTTGAAAATGCGTAATTCGCGCGTAGGTCAAACATCGGTGTCGTTTCCGATTCACTTTATATTACATTGAAACCTACAAAGAACACTCTCACAAATAAATATCGCTTTAATCAGGATGTTCAGGAATATTATAGTGTTTACCGAATTGTGTTTTTTATTATTATTACCAGTATGAAGAATATTAGCCTTAAATCCTTCATCTACTGTTAACATTTTACCTACTCCGATCGCAATATTTTCGTTTTTACGTTTGCACTTATTTCAGTAATATTTGTTCATCAAGCATGTTTATCAAATGTTAAGCTTGTTACGACGTCAATTAGTCATTACTGTGTCGCGTTCGTATAAAAAAAAACACGTATAATTAATGTTGATGAACACTAACAACGAGAGGACGTCGAAAGCTCCGTCTGAGCAAACAAAGATTCAGAAAGGTAACTCACCACATTTCCAAAACGTATAATTAAGTTGTAATTTTATGGGATGTTAAATATGTTAGTATTGGCTTATTATTTTGAATTTTCGCTTGTAAATTTACATTTCGATGGCAGATAGTTATGTGTGTAATCGCTTTGTGTGATACTTACTTCTCTGTCCTGAGTTGGATGTAGTGCATACAACTTTTTCTAGCGAATGCGCAACCGAGATGATAACCCCACCTAAGTGGATCCGCCATGGCGTAGTTGACTTTGTACCATCTGCAACAGAACACTGCACATTCGGAGATAATGACTTCGAGAAACACATCTTATATACACCCGGCCTAAGACAAAATGTTCAAATGTCAGAAAGAAGTGGCTAACTGATTCGAATAACAGAATGCCTACAAACCGTGTGAATACTATACAATGTAAGCAATTATACGCACTAATCATCTCAGGAAAGATCTGTCAAATAGCTCTGTGATTTTGATACTTTTAATGCCTTGCGGTTTACCAAACAGTTAGGGTTTTTGAACATGACCCGGCAGAAAAAGGTTGCTTCCGTGTGCAGCGAAATGTTGACTGGTATGCATTTCATTGAAAAGAATGTTTCTAATTATTCGTACACACTCCGATTATGCAGTAAATGGTACTGATTTAGGATATCGAGACTATGCACAAAGCTTTCTTTAGATTTTTGTGAAAACGGTACATTCAATTTATGCTCGGCAGAAACTGTCCCGACCACTATATATGTAGCGACATCCGTAGAATGGGCATTGCATATGATAAAGTTTAATTTGGAAGATATAGTTGCGACGATTAAGATGCGTACGGTAGATGCAGCGAATATTAGGTAAACCGGGGGCAGCTGATCTACTTGTGACCACGGAGGTAATAGACATCAATCATACACTTGCCCCGTGTCCTCCAACAAAGCAAGTGTTATCCGCGAGAATACAGGGGGTGTGCTGACGTCTGCTGTCATCGCCTCGTTCTACAACCATCACGCATAGCCGATATATTTGTGTGTGTGTGTGTGTGTGTGTGTGTGTGTGTGTGTGTGTGTGTGTGTGTGTGTGTGTGTGTGTGTGTGTGTGTGTGTGTGTGTGTGTGTGTGTGTATTTGTGTGTGTATTTGTGTGTGTATTTGTGTGTGTACGTGAGTGTGTGTGTGTGCGCGTGCGTGCGTGCGTGCGTGCGTGCGTGTGTGTGTGTGTGTGTGTGTGTGTGTGTGTGTGTGTGTGTGTGTGTGTGTGAGTCGCGCGACGTACCAGTGCAGTATTCGTGCCTTTGGTTTTCCAATTCTCCTCCTTCCAAAATATCACAGTCGAAGTGACGTCTTGCCTCGCGCTGACAATAAGAAACAGGGTCCCCGTCAATTATGTCGTCATTCCGTACGATTGCACTATTGTTGTACAGTCGAACCTCGCTTTACGGTCACCTCGGTAAAACAGCCACCTCGCAATTAATGTCACCTTAGTATAGTCCAAAATTACTTCCGTAACACCAAAGTATAGGCATTTAGACCCACTAATAAGGGGACCTCCTATTCAGATCCCTTTCGTCCAGTCCCTAAAGGGACCTTAATAGTGAGGTACAGGTGACTGGCGTTACTGGTGGATGCACCGGAATTCATAAAAACTGACATACTACATGTTTAATGACTTGCTAATACTACATATTGTGGTTTTATTAATTATACTACGTGTTTAAATACTTGCTAATACTACATATTGTGGTTTCATTAATTATACTACATGTTTAAATACTTGCTAATACTACATATTGTGGTTTCATTAATTATACTACGTGTTTAAATACTTGGTAATACTACATATTGTGGTTTCATTAATTATACTACATGTTTAAATACTTGCTAATACTACATATTGTGGTTTCATTAATTATACTACGTGTTTAAATACTTGGTAATACTACATATAGTGGTTTCATTAATTATACTACGCAATCGCGATAACTCTGAACTTCTACTAGATATTGTTTAGGTTTGTCGTGTATCGTATCACCTCAGCGCAATATCCTGGTAGGACGTTGCTGAGTAATTATCTAGTTCGGTTCACTTATTGGAATATAAAAGCAGACTTCTGGTTATATAGCAATCAATGTATATGTATCCAAACAACACAGCGGTTTTTATTCCCGTATTAGTATCAGACAAGTAATCAGTAGAATGTTTTTTTAATACTGAATGGTTTTGAAAATATTGACATGTAAATAAATTTTCTCAGTAAATAAAGGAAGAAGGACAAGGAGAAAAATCCGTGAAGCAACAATGTGGATTATATATCAGAAAATATTAATGTCACAGAGTCTGTCTGTACTGTATATATCTGTAAGGCGGTGTGTGTGTATGCGTGCGTGTGCGCGTGCGTGCGTGTGTGCGTGTGCGTGCGTGTGTGCTTGTGCGTGCGTGTGTGTGTCAGTGTGTGTGGGGTGTGTGTGTGTGTGTGTGTGTGTGTGTGTGTGTGTGTGTGTGTGTGTGTGTGTGTGTGTGTGTGTGTGAGTGTGTGTGTGTGCGTGTGTACGTGTGTGCGTGTGTGCGTGTGTGCGTGTGTGCGTGTGTGCGTGTGTGCGTGTGTGCGTGTGTGCGTGTATGCGTGTGTGCGTGTGTGCGTGTGTGCGTGTGTGCGTGTGTGCGTGTGTGCGTGTGTGCGTGTGTGCGTGTGTGTGTGTATGTGTTTTAGTAGGGTGAATATGTTTAAAAACACGATTTACATATAAATCAGAAGGGCAGGCCACATATAGATAAACTGTGTGGACACTCGATAAGCCAAACTTGCCATCTGGAGTTAATTCTGAGTGTGGCAATCTTATTAAATCTAGTAGAGCTGCTGTAGTAGTTGTTGTTGTTATTGTAGTAGTAGTAATTGTTGTTGTTGTTTTTGTTTTGTGTTGTAGTTGTAGTTGTTGTTATTATTGTTGTTATTGTAGTAGTAATAGTAGTAGTAGTAGTAGTAGTAGTAGTAATAGTAGTAGTAGTAGTAGTAGTAGTAACAGTAGTAGTAGTAGTAGTAGTAGTAGTACTACTTGTATTAGTAGTAGTAATAGTTTTTCTTGTTGTTTTTTGTGTGAGATATGGTCACCTTAGAGATGAAAAAATTTCCAGAATGAACTTCATCTATATCATTCCCGATCATTTAACTTGGAATGAAATCGCCGTATCTAAGTGCTCTAATAGCAGCGTTAATAGTGAACATGCGTGCATATGATTTGCTATTCTCTAATAGTCTAATAGGTATAAAAATATAATAAACCCCAACGTGTAATCATAAATACTTCATTTTCATATTTCTAGCAGCAATCACAGTATAGAATCATCCACCTGAATGCACATGTATAACGTTTCTACCGTGCTGTCTAGTGATATATTAATGTGCTACATTGTTTGACAATGTAAATGTTCAAATGTGTAACCCATACCCATATTATCATAGTTTCGCAATGTTCAACTCAGTTCAAAAACGAAATGTTCTAATGCTTCCATTTTCCGAGAAAACTACATTGAGTGAGCACTATTGCAAATTTTATTTAACTGACATGCATTAATAGACTTAAGTTAAAGGGATAAAAAAGCAATTGTGTGGGCTTATACACCTAATCGTTTGCAACTACAATGAACAATATCGCGCCAATAGTTTACTCGTTGTGTATTTTCAAAATGGGACATTCTAGTGAAATCTTGCAATCCCCACAACTGCCATATTGATACACGCCCCCTGTGCTCGGCCAATAAGCGCCTTGATTGACCCTGACGCTGTGTTGACGCATCGTATCCCCCTGTTTCCTCGAGATTTGTATGAATATACCAGCTCATATGTTAGTTTCCTGTGTTCCCATCGATTCTGAATTATACTTGTAACAATGTCATGGTGCCGTACATGGCACCGTGCGGACGTACCATTTTAACAATTACAGTGCCAAAACAAATTAGGTGACGCACACCAGAGTAACATTCTCAATTTATCGACTGGTGAATTGGAAAGGGTAGGCATTGATGACGTCAGGCATTCTATCTCAATGGCGCTGTCCGTGCAATTTAAATTGTGTGTCTTCAAAAAGGTTATTCTAGTAAACTGCTGGCATAATATCCTCGATTGTAGTTGCTAATCATTAATATTTATTAACTCCTTTAGATATGTAGGCCCAAGAAGATACCTTTTGCTTTTACTTAAATCAACTGGCCTGTGAACGTACCACGACGTTTGGTGTCACCATCATGGTGACTTTACGAATAACGGTCCCCGACCTCACTAGCCATTCATTCCGGGTAAAGTCTTGCGTCACGTTCGAGCTCCAGTCAGAGTCCCTGTTGCAACATGTCACATAAATTTATATTCACCCACATTGATTTCAGCAATGTAATATAATAATAATAATATTATATGTTATAGGTAGGAGTCAAATTTGCTAAACATAATACAGTACGCCATTTTGAGAAAAAAATTGTTAGATAACAAATACAGTACGCCATTTTGAAAACAATTTGTTAGATGGGATTGCGTAAGAAATCGATATTCTAAGTTATCGAATGATAGCTTTGTTTTGTGAAAATATGTCGTGAGTGCCTATAGGTCATAACAATTACCGAACAACAAAAAGCCGTTTTGCGCAGACGCAAACTCTTAAAATGCCTACAACAGCGGCCGGTAATTTTTTGGAATGGAAGGCAAAATAAGTGACATGAACTAAGTTAGCAGGACACACATGTATTATGTAATATTGGTGATCGATAACGCAAGCCTCTTGGGAACTAATATGTTATCTTATGGTTGGTATCTGTATATCCGTTGAAATTTAACTTATAGATTAAAGGCGTCATGAATTTGATGTATATTTATCAAACGTCAACGTCTAATTGTGAATAGATATTCACTGTTATAAAGCACACACTATTTCTGGGTTGTGTTCTTGGCATCATCTTACCAGCATTATACCTGCTGCTGTTGCTACGCCGCCAAATACCTCACACCAGGCTGAATACTTGTTCCTGTGAGACTCAGTTCGTCATTCAAATGTCAATCGCTTAGCAACGTCCTCGTCTTGCATTTCGCAGAACATATCATTGAGAGCAGTTGCCCACACATGTGTGTTGTCCCAGACACATTGGCAATGCACTTGACGTGTGTAATCCGATCAAGAAACAGTTATTGCTCCGGTTTTTATTTCAGGAGTGTTGGGAAATGCATGTAGTTGGCGTTCCGCGGTTGCATCTTCCATAGTAACATATATCAGAAGCGGAGACGAACTGCAAAAGTTCATTAATGACAGGTTTTTGACCCTGAAGTTGAGATATTCGATTTCCGGTAAATCTGCTGCTTTCTGCTCCACGACCAAATTATTCCCATGTATCATGCGACGCAGCATGGAACATCGAAGTTCATGGTCTTCAAGATGATGGTCATTATGTTTTAGCCTGAGCAGTTCGTATCTTGATCTTAACATTGCACCGACCATCAGGTGCTACTAGTGATCGCAGATAGCTAAACCTATGAACTTGCTTCAGAACAGTGCCATTTGCTAAAATATTACACGTTGGAGTATCACTATTTTTAGATGACTTTTTTGCAGGGACAGATCTCGTTTTCACGTTCCTTGATTACTGTATCTGACATATGTTATAGTACCGTTTTGTCTACATATCTTAAACGATTCATGTTATACACATCTACTTATATTCCAGGCATATCTTCGAGGGTACTTAAGATTATCTCACCTTATTTTGATAAGAGTTCGGGGACAGGACACACCCTTGCCTTATACCACGTTTTATTTCTTGAAATTCACTAATGTCAGTTTCTATTTGTATTGCTCCAACGTGTTCCCGCACACACGCACACACGCACACACGCATATCACGCACATCGCACACACGTCTTGTTCCTGGATGTTTTTTAACCTAATATATTCAAGATTTCAAATTTTCCGAAGAAACTGGACATACGTAGAATGATGCCTTACGTTGTAGTTATAGGGAGCCCAGTTGTGCCATCTCGTCTTGTCAGTGGATCGCCATTCCTGTCGCGATAGTAACCGAACAGTGACCGCGCAAATCCCTATGATGCAACAAATTAAACATTTCACTGGCGGCGAGACAGAAGGTACAGTTGGCAGAAAACAATCGGGTTAAACGAATACCTCTATTCAACGTAAAAATGCAATATTAAGAGAAGATGGCGGAATTGAGAGACAAATTGGCATGTTAGGAAACAACTTAGAACGAATGTAAGTGGCGGCAGGCTGATATAATACGTGTGCTGAGAATGGAATGGGGAAAGATTATAGGAAACAGAAGAGGGTGGCAGAAGAAGTAGAGGAAGGTCAACATCAATTTGGGATACGCGATATACAGGTACGACCAAGAAAGGTGGTGAGAGATAGTAACGAAAGCATAAAGGAATCTATGGTGTCTACCCCACCCGCAAGAGAGCAATCTATGATGTCTACTCCACCCGCAAGAGAGCAATCTAAGATGTCTACCCCACCCGCAAGAGAGCAATCTGTGATGTCTATCCCACCCGCAAGAGAGCAATTTACGATGTCTACCCCACCCGCAAGAGAGCAATCTACGATGTCTACCCCACCCGCAAGAGAGCAATCTACGATGTCTACCCCACCCGCAAGAGAGCAATCTATGTTGTCTACCCCACCCGCAAGAGAGCAATCTACCATGTCTACTCCACCCGCAAGAGAGCAATCTACCATGTCTACCCCACCCGCAAGAGAGCAAGTTGAGGAAACCAACGGGAATGTTCGATGATGTTCATTGGTCAACTGAAACGGAGCTGATTAGTTAAAATGCACATATTCTCCTAATGTGATTATCCCTAAGCACGTAAACATTAATAATCTTATTCGTTATGACATAGTTGGCGTAGATGAACGTTAATTGGTTTATGTTTGTGAACATGAATCCTTATGTTGTTTTACATTCTGGACTAGACATTGGTGATACAAAACATTCTGGCCTAATCGATTCACTTGTATGAAATAAATAAATAAATTGTATTAAATATAAAACGCATACTTAAACAATTATACAATGTTGATTTATTATACAACGACTTATTAGTCATTGTGCCATGTTGGGAATAACACAATCTCTGGTGCCAGTTATTAATTGTAAATTAATGTACACGGACTGATATGGCTACTGTTGTGAAATTGGATATTACATGGTATTAATTAAATTAAATGTTATAGCAATGCATGCCAGTGCGTCAGTAAAGTTAAACTAGTTGAAGCAACTGTATTCCCTAAATGCTTATCATTTATTAATATTATGCACAGTGTATTTCCTTCTTTGAATACAACTGTCTTCTATAATTTGAAATTATTTAATTGTCCACAAACAGGACAAATTAAAGAACTACACCCTGACACACAAACAAATCCAGTTGACAAACACAATATCAAACAGTCTACACAGTCTAATAAATACACTGTACATAAATATAACTAATAATAGCAAAATCGAATACCAATATGTAAACAACATCATAAACATGATATTGACCACAGGTGAGGTGGGCAATGGAAAACAGCATAGACATGATATAATACCATCTAATAGTATACATTTTTGACAAGGTAAATTATAATTAACCTACGAGATTTGTCGTAATTAGAATGACAACAATATTAAGAACGAGAAAGAATATATAATTAAACATGTGCAGTTCGCTTACTAACCAACGCGTGAAATATTTCGTGCTTCACAGTGGCTATCTCTCTCTCGCGTTCTCGAAGATACTGACCGATATTGCCTGGGCAGATATTTACGCTCCCAGCCACTGGTCTGGAGTGACACACCAGTAATATTGATATATAATTATATATATATATATATACCTATATATAATTATATATGTATATATACATATATACATATATATATATATATATACATACATACATACATATGGAGTAAGACCACATTAAATTTTAAATAGGCGGCCATTATAACGTTTCCTTCATTTCCTGCAATTTTTTTCTAACAATCTTCTTGAACATTTCACAGCACGTTTAACCTCCATTGACACAAATGCTGTGGAAAATTCGTGAAATTCTCGTACCTCGTTTTTCAAAAACAATCCATCCAAACCTGATACCCCTCGATTTCGCCCGAATCTGGTGACGGATTTTGAAATGTTGGTGCATTCTGCAAAATAGTTGCCGTGCGAATACGCGAGCGACTAGCGCATGTTTATTACTACCTCGTGGGAGATCTAATGCAGTAGTATATTCAACATTCACTGGACCAACATGTCCCGTATAAAAGTGCTCGAAAAAATCACACATCACTCTAAAACGTTATTTTCAAGGGCACTATTTAACTGGATAATGGCGGACGAATATATATTTATATATAAATATATGGCGTAAGACCACAGTAAGGATTCGTCCGCCATTATCCAGTTAAAAAAAATAGTGCCCTTGAAAATAGCGTTTTAGAGTGACGTGTGATTTTTTCGAGCACTTTTGGATAATGGCGGACGAATCCTTACCGTAGTCTTACGCCATATATATATATGTGTATATATATATGTGTGTGTGTGTGTGTGTGTTGTTTTGTATGTGTACACACACACACTATATATAATATACATATATATATATATACCTGGATATATATATACCTGTGTGTGTGTGTGTGTGTGTGTATGTGTGTGTGTGTGTGTGTGTGTGTGTGTGTGTGTGTGTGTGTGTGTGTGTGTGTGTGTGTGTGTGTGTGTGTGTGTGTGTGTGTGTGTGTGTGTGTGTGTGTGTGTGTGTGTGTGTGTGTGTGTGTGTGTGTGTGTGTGTGTGTGTGTGTGTGTGTGTGTGTGTGTGTACATATAGCACATTAGTATTTTTAACTATATATCGTATGATGTTATTTATTTATTTGCACCATTTAACCATTGTAAAGCGCCCCAGAACAATTATTTGGATGAGGCGCTATATAAAAAATTAATTATTATTAGTAGTATATATATATATATATGTATATATATTTATATATATATATAACAATATATATATATATCCGCATGGGTGCATGTTTTGGTGAGAGATTATGTGTTGATTCAGAGTATTGTCTATACTTGGAATTTTCCTCGCTTAAATGATGGTATACAACAGTAAAATAGTTAATTTCGTATTATTATTGTTATTATTATTAATAGTAGTAGTAGTAGTAGTAGTAGTAGTAGTAATAGTAGTAGTAGTAGTAGTAGTAGTAATAGTAGTAGTAGTAGTAGTAGTAGTAGTAATAGTAGTAGTAGTAGTAGTAGTAGTAGTAGTAGTAGAGGTGGTGGTAGTATTTCGACTGTGTAAGTTATGTTTTACATGTTATCACTTATTGACTCGACAGCAATGCACAATCGACTGCGTTGCCGCTCAAAGATCTGCAGGCAACACGAGATAAAGACCGGAGGCGGCAGATAGCCAACAAATCATCTACACATGCACCCCAATGTTCGTCGGGTTTGACTGGGTGAGTGTGTGAGTGAGTGAGTGAGTGAGTGAGTGAGTGAGTGAGTGAGTGAGTGAGTGAGTGAGTGAGTGAGTGAGTGAGTGAGTGAGTGAGTGAGTGAGTGAGTGAGTGAGTGAGTGAGTGAGTGAGTGAGTGAGTGAGTGAGTGATGTCACATATTACGTACCTTATATATATATATATATATATATATATCTTGCGGGTTTCGCAGAAACCACCTTAGTAGCACTTTCATTAATTATTAATGAGCAAGTATAAGACATTATTGTCAGTAAACAATCGAATATAAAACAAAGGATATTGCGTTAATATAGCTATTGCACTGCAACCTAATGCTAAGTGCATGGCAACCATGGCCTAACTGGTGACAGTTTCAGCTATCCTGGATCGCGCAAGACCGACGTCAGTCCTTATTCGCAAATACTTAATTATGACAACCCATGTACGCCTCGATGTGCTATTCGTAATACCACAATAAGACTGGCGAACCAAATTATAGCTTATATACAGTTGTATATTGGTATAATATAACTTATAAATAAATTGAAATATATATATATAAATTGAAGCTGCCTGTTCATCATTGTTGCATGTACAATATTCGTAGAACTAGAATAAATGTGTTGATGGTAATTGAGTTTAATCAGCCCGAAACATTGTAAGCGATTCGTACGTTAAGCCCGCGAAATACTAACATTGTAAACAAAACATTAATATTGTAAAACAACTAAATTTTGGCGAACGGTGTACATGCAACATATAGTTAGTTAATATAGTCTCATAACATTATATTGATTAAAAAACTAGGAACAGTTGCTTCCATTTAATGCTAATAATATGATAATGGCCACGAAACCTGTCTAGGGCCCGCTCCAGCTGACAGTGTCTTGCATGAGCGATGGTCGACACCCCACAGGTGCTGCTGTTTGTCGATGATACATACAAAATGAAATCGGCATCCACTCCGGCTGCGTCAACACCAACCCGAGCCTTTCGTTTGTGTGCGGATATCATGTAACACGCCTAGATAAACAGACAGAGAAGCAATTGGGACCATTAGTAGTACGTTATTGCCCTTATTTGGTATGCGGTCGTCAAGGTGATCTGTCATCTTGGCTATGCACATCCGAATGTTGTGCAGTATTCTAATGGATAGTGCTACCTGTAAAGTCTGACAGTAACATAAGTATAAGTTCTTCAGGTGAAAAAAATTGTGCACTGTTCCCCTCGTTTGAAAGCAATAGGCGCTGATGCACTTTGTTGCAGTTGTTGAGTATAGCCCGTTGCTAGAATATGACAACGAATTTCAAGTAATTGCTAATCGTCCCAATGGTGAATCCACCAAGATTAAGATCATTCACTCGTGTCCACCGGCTTCATCAACTTCTGTCTCTTGCTTGCCTACCTATGTTTTATGTTGTATATGATGAGGTGTTTCCAGTTACAAGTCACATTGAGACCGGTGTCCGATCTCAGTGGTGTCTCTAATGGTCGTTTTTGGGCGACCTCTTCTCTGAAGGCCCGAGGGTTTCCATAGGAAAACTATGTTTACCATAACGTCTTGGCGCATCACATGATCTGCCATACGTAGACGACGTTAACAAAAGGTGAAAGAGATCTGCGGTAGATTGCCGTATAATTCCTGTTGTTGATGTAATCAGGCCAGGACACATTGTCAAGTTTGCATAGTAGTCTGACGTAGCAGCCGTCAAGTGTGTTTCCCGGATGTCTGTGTCAGCGTCCTTGATTCCCAACCATAAGTGAGGATCGGTTCACCTGTGATCCTGGAGATGTTTAGCTAGGTGTGTCTGCGAAATGACGATCTCTTTACCTTATCTAGCGCATGTACCGCTGCCCAAACCAGGGCTTTTCAACACTGCATGTTCCACTTGAGAGTTAAAGTAGGAGATGACGTATGCTACTCTCCTACATTTTCCATTAGACTCCCAACTAAACTGTGTAGATTAGGATTTGTATATGGATTGATGTGCGTCTGTCTCTAGACAAGTTATTTTAAAATGTCAAAAAAGGTAAAGGACGATCTGCTTTGACTTGCTCTTCCGTGTGCTATATCTCATCGTTGTTGCTGCGTTGTGGCTGGTGTTGTTGCTGTTGATATTAAGTTGTTGTTGCTGCTGTTGATGTTGCTTCTGCTTCTGCTGGAGCAGAAGCTGGTTGTAATTACATTTCGACAAAAGTTTGCGAGATAATCTTGCATACGCGCACGGACTTCATAGTGGTGCTCAACACAACATAGACACGATTCAATTGGTTGACGGGGATATAAGATAGATATGCACACGCGCGTAAAACCGTACACGCCAGAAGAAAATGGCGATGGATTGGTCATCTCCTGAGAAAGGATGATTACAACATATCAAAGGTAGATATAAGATCGGCACATGAATGTAAAAGATAAAAAGGACGGCCCAAAAACCTGGACGATGATTGCTGAGGAAGAACTCAAACAAATACACATGTGTTGAGGCCAGGCTGCGAAAAAGGCTACAGACCGAAACAGTTGGAGTTGTCTAAGTAAGTAAGTAAGTAAGTAAGTAAATAAGTAAGTAAGTAAGTAAGTAAGCAATCCAATTATTGTAACATCGGTTATTATTTACGGTCGACAAGATTACAAAAAACTGACATTAAAAAAACAACCAGATTGCCGTATTACCAATTAAAGGTGAACAAACTGGCAACGTGTCAAACAAAAACGACAGATGACTTCATCAGGCTAAACAATAATTTTTTAATAATAATATTAATAATAATAATACCTTTATATAGCGCTTTTTAGGTGAATGATCAATGATCGTAGTTTTGTTAATAATTAGAATGTCTGTATAGTGAATGTTCAAATTTTCGGTAAGCTAATGCATAAAATAACTATACGGTTGAAACGCATTTTTTAATACACATAAATTAACCAATGCAATAAATATAATGTAATGTCGTTTATGAGTAGAAAGATGTATTTGCATCAAGCCAAGTAAAGGTGGTGAAATAGATGTGTTTTTGGTTGATTCTTAAATGGCTTTAAGGTGTGTGCCGACTGAACACATTTCGGCTAGTCGTTCCAAAATAAATGACAGCCACGGCCGTAGCTAGATATTATCACACGGAGTTCATATTTATTATAGGGGCCTGCGTGTCAACCAACCGTGTCTAAGTTTACAAGACAGACATACACCTGCAGTGGTGCTCAGCGAAAACTTCTAAATGTACTAAGTGTTAAATGGAGGTCATTTCCAAAAGGGTGGTTCTCACAAAAGAGGTTAGCGCGTATAACCTGAATCCCTTGCTACGGCGCTGCTACCCACCCGCAATAAGCCAATGTCATTGTGTTGTTTCGTGAAACAATCTGTTTTTATGGTCCGGCTAATTCAAACAGATTCGTTATTGTACAAATGATAATCAATTAACCTACCATAAGATGATCCGTGGGCACTACAACAGGGCCACACGAAGTGGTCGATTCGCAACCCCTGTAACGGGAAAAGGTTTGTAGTTTACCGTTATGTCGACTATAGCAAATTATCCCAAGTAAGCGGCACAGAGTCTTAGGAGGTGGCACCTGAATGTATAGGCACACCACACACACACGCACGCACACACAAAGACACATGCGTGCACACACACGCATCCATGCACACACACACGCACACGCACACACACACACACACACACACACACACACACACACACACACACACACACACACACACACATTGAGTGAAGTGACGTGTTTTTGAGCGAGCATATGGCATGCAGGTGTTTTAAGATTTATGTATGTTGTATTATCATGACAGCTTTGAAAGGTTGTATAGAGGATTAAGAATTTCTGTTTGCAAAGTCGTATAGTATTAATTGCGCATATCACTACATATGAAACACATTTATAGTTGCGTCGCTTAACTTCGTGCACATTATCATTTACAATGATATAGGATATCTTCCAAAATGAGTAAGCAAAACAAAATACGAGCCACATGATAAGTAGGACTGTTTTGTCGTTTTGTTGTATCACTTGTTTAGTCTGGTTATAGTATGTTGCCACACGTTAACTACAGATAATCAACATGGTCTTACCTATAGCAAAACGGCCTTGGATCGCCACGAGAGTAGATCAATAAATCGCCTTTGCACCGCCTTCAATGACATATGCAGACTAAATGACAAATCACAAACAGGCACGTCGTAATGTATAAATTGAAAACGACCTCCTAGACTTATATTTGTAATTTTCAACAACACGATAACATATTGGAAGATTGTTTGTATGTATTGTATTCGTATCGCGATTCTTGTAAAATACATAGCCTACGGCATAACGTGCGATTAGTCGCTGCATTAATGAATTATTACAGCTTATCATGTTATTAGCCCTTCACAACTGTCAAACCCTACCTGAAGAGTCGGACAGGCTTGGAGCTGGGTCGCACTTTAAGCGTGTTTTTGAAGTAGTCTACCGCCGTCGGCAAGATGCTATTCTGTGTGTGGTTATGCGTTGATTAATACCAATCAGTCAATAAATCAATCAAAGCTTTTAATAAAATAAATCAGACAAACACATTAAATGTACACATTATGTATACAAAACATAGGATAAAGTGTTTAAAGTTGCATCCTGTGTTCCTCAATGTTTAAAACACAAATTTCCAGCGAGTCAACATGTCACACAGACTACATATCACTTTCCTTAACTCCATATACACTTGTTTTCACATAATATGCCATTTTAAGATAAAACGGCGCAAAAGGGGCTAGCGTTTTTTTTAAGTCGCTATTTGGTTGGACATAATCAACAACGGAATCCCGCTGTCGAGCGGGTGACGTGTCATTTTGTTGACAGTTTGGGGCGTCTGTAAACTGCGGAACGCGGCACCTATGTAAAATCTCCCTAGCATTTGGTGTGTGCTTTGAATCAGACTTATACTTCACGAATAGTTAAATATTCATGTAATACACGCTGTCCGACAATACGAAAGCATAATAATTATATAGATTAAGTAACACTTTTATGATACGGAATGTCGATGGAACGATTGACACCTACCGGCGGTTCAGGCAAACAATAGCGAAATTTCACCGTCGTTCCATCGCATAGAAATATACCTTAATCTCGATAGTATGCCTTCATATTGCCAGACAGATTGTATTACATGGATATTTAAGTATGTGTGAAGTACCAGTCTGATGCGAAGCACACGTCAAATGTTTTTACATCAGTTCCGCGTTGTTCCGCCTCGTTCCGTGGTTTAGAGCCCCGACACGTTGGAACGTCAACAATAACATGAACAGATGTCATGTTCGATGTTGTCTAAGCAAAGTCAAGACGTTATTAATCTTAAAGTAAAGACGTTATTTAAATAAGCCAAAGGGCTTCCTTGTCCACCTGCCACCTAGAGTTAATTCTCTGGGTGGCAATCTTGTTAAATCTTGTTAAATCTTGTTAATCGTGTCATTTGTATCAAATACGTCATGTTCATTACAAATTAATGCCGTGAGATCATAGCGTTATATGTGATTAAGAATCATCGTGTCACAAGATTTGTAGTAGCTAGCATAGGTCAATAACAAGGAAAATCTACTCCAGCTTCCAAGACAAAACGAAATAACATTGATTATTGTTATGTGCACTAACAATTCAGTATCGTGCAGCTATAATTGTTATAAACCTGGCTGGTTTGTCATCATTCGGTGTAGTAGTCAAAATATTGCTTTGCCACGGAATTGTGCGACGCACGAAATTGGGACACTCAAGATGTATAACGTTTCGAAAGTAAGGTTAATGGAAATCATTATATATGAGTATATCGTGGCGTGAATAATATGTTGAGCAAGTTCGTGACAGTGTGCCTACGTTTTCTCAAACCATAAACATTCTGGCGTCCTCGTCTTCATGAATCATGTCGTCTTCGTTTTCGTCGTTTTCTTCTTCGTCGTCGTCTTTTTGTAATCGTTCTTTTCCGGCGAAAACGAAGATGAAGACGGAGCCGGGGAAGACGACGAGGAAGAAGCATTGATTAGTATACTAACTAAAAACTCACTTTGATGACGTCTTGGGTGGCTTTGGGCATCGAAGATATCGAGACCGGGTCATAGTAAACAAACATCCGCATCTTCTGTTCGATGCTTCGGCGATTGATGACGTGATGCGGCTCTCCCAAGTATGTGAACGTAACCTGTAGCAGAGACTTTACTCTCTAGCAGACCTGTTCAATCGAACACCGTCTCGACTTTTATGGGAAGCACCCAGCCACGCTGCAATTAATGCGTGAAGAATATTCGTACACAAATACATCCACCATTCTCTATAGCCAAATACTCATTGATACAGCTGCGTGAACTGGAGTAACGTAGAGTGAATTAACTTGCCCAAGGTTCGGCACCGCTGCACAAGATTCGAACCCAGGTTCTCTCGGTCGAAAGCAAAACCTAGTATATTGCTCGCATACTAACCTATCGAAATCTCAGAAATGGTCTGTTCTTGCCAAGAAGCATGAAAAAAGAAAAATTATTTTTGATCCAAGTCTATTTTCCACCAAAATCTATTTTAACCGGAAATTGTGTATCGGTATCGTTATAGTACATACATAAAAGCATACTCACCTGATTGGTTGGTTGATTGATTGATTGATTGATTGATTGATTGATTTAGTGGTTGGCTGGTTGGTTGGTTGGTTGGTTGATTGATTGATTGATTGATTGATTGATTGATTGATTGATTGATTGATCGATCGATCGAATGATTGATTGGTTGATTGATTTGGTTGGTTGGTTGGTTGGCTGGCTGGCTGGCTGGCTGGCTGACTGACTGACTGACTGTTGACTGACTGACTGACTGACTGACTGACTGACTGATTGATAAACTCGGTAACATGTATGCATGTATACATACATTTTCATATTGTTAATCCTGGAGTGGGTCTAAAGACTAGGTTTGCCTGACCAGTATATTCACAGTGTGAATCTGTCTCAAGTACATACGTGCATACATACATATATACATAGCATATATATATATATATATATATATACATATAATTTTATGTATATATATATATATTTGAGTATATATATATATATATATAACACCGTTTATGAGACTTTATAGACGGGTTTATGGCGTTGTATTTATATTTGTTGTTACTCCATATATTTACCCTCATATATATTCTTATAGTGCTGACGCCTAGCTTATTTGTAGACAACTAAGGTGATCCCCAGCGGATGACTGAGAACTAACGTCGGTATGCCGAAATCCCGCGTGAAACAAATGATCCAATAGACGGCTTTGTTTACCAGGCTAAGATTTCGGTTTTGCGAGTCATTTGACGTTTCTATTTTGCGAAGAAACCCCCCCATCCCATTCTGTTTAGGTCATTGTGTTTTAATTGCACTGGTTTATTTAGGTGCCAAGAGGCAGTAGAAATAAAATTACTTATACGAATTCACATTGATGCATTTTTTAAACATCATGCGCTTATAGTCATAATACAAATACATTTTACTTTTTATCACATGTTGTGACATTTGATTAGTGCTGTTATGTATTGTATGTGACATATTCATGTTTCTGTTTTGTCTTTTGTTTTGTTTTTTATTGCAAATTTCTGTTGTGTGACCACAGGCAGACTACAACACCACTAGTGGTAAATTTTATTACAATTTACAGTAGCATATTGTCTAGTTGTTGGCCGGTGGGACCCACATTTGGTTGCTTTTTAGGTTTATATTCAGGATTAACATGGTTGGACTTAATTCAACCTGTAGTGGAATGTCTAGTCGTTAAAATGCAAATGTGGGACTAGTCACTAGGTTTTGTTTGTATTTCTTGATGACAGTAATTAAACAGCAGCCAAGGCCAGTATTTCCATCATATATACTCAAAGCAGTGGCGATATTGTTGTAGAGTGTCTCGTACGACCTGTCGTTTGCTTCGACAAAGCGGTCCCTGCCCTGGGACACGATTCAGATACGAACCTCATCGTTGGCGCGAACGTGACTAAACTCGCGGGCTTCTTCGTTTTCCCACGCTGCCACCAAGTGCAACGCGCTGACGAGGCACACGAAACTACACCCGACGACCCACATGGGTGTGCAGGAGTGGCCGCGGACCGATCTACCTCATCCCTTCGCCGGCCGATATGACTACGTCAATACCAGCTACGTTTAACGTGAGGCGATTGTTTTCCTCCGTGCAAAAACTTTTTGTGGCGCCACCAGGAGGATTGCGTTGGAATTATTCAGCGCTGTATAAGGAACATTTTGCAGCACTGAAGAACTCGTGTTGTGGAACTGTTTTAGTGTAATGTGTCTGTCATATAAACAGCATTTTATGTAATGTGGATTCCTCGTATGAGGGACATGAATACTCAATTCAAATAGCAAGTTACGTGAACTTTCACTACTTAATGGGTAACACTGCATCAACTTTCCTGGTGCTAAACAAAAGAGAGGAAAATTATATTTATTTATTTATTTATTTATTTACGGCGCAACCTTGAACATGTGCAAAGTTATATAGTTCTAACTAAAAAAACTAGTAGAAATAATAAATAATATTATATATATATATATATATATATATATATATAAATATATATATTTATATATATATATATATATATATATATAAATATATATATATATATATATATAAATATATATATATATATATATTATCAGAATATATAGTTTTGTATATATATATATATACAAAACTATATATTCTGATAATATTTACGTTTGTCGCTTTATACTTATGATATTTATTTTGTCTCATATGACTCAATTTTAGTGGTCCTGCTTTTATATCGGTTCGCTTACAAACATTAGAGAGTGTTTGCAAGTTACGACTCCCTATCCTTATCCCGACCACACCACGCGCTCAGTTCGATTTGCCAACAATCGAACCGATCATACAGAGAGTCGAGGTCGGGGCGATTGCAGACATTTTCTACCTCTATGAAATACACGACACGTAACATTGTAGTCCGGGAAATTATGGCGAATGATTGTAAAGCGAGGCGCGTGTTTGAAAACAATGACGCGCGCGCGGAAAAGCAATAATTCCGCCGTTAGGGAAATGTGTTAAGATTACCACACGTTGGTTATCAAAATGTTTATCGCTCTGGTATATTTCTATTGTGTCGCTAATTGTGTTGTCGCCGCAATGGAGATGAACACTTTGTACGAAGGTCCAAAGGCCGACGAGGTTGGTATTAGGCATTAACATGAGCGTAACGTGAATTTACAACGCGACATTCGGAACGTTGGCTTTAAACACTTCCGTGATATCACGTTTTGCCGCTGTCCTAGGTCATACAATAATTCATTTGTAGCAATCCGGCATGTGTATTGCGATCGGTCTGTGCGTGTATGCGTGTATGCGTGTATGCGTGTATGAGTGTATGAGTGTATGCGTGTAAGCGTGTATGCGTATATGCGTGTATGCGGGTATGCGGGTATGCGTGCGTGCGTGCAAGCGCTGGTGAGTGTGACTGTTTACTATCGCCGTTAAGCAATAATAAATACTAATTAATGCATGTGTGCTTGATAATTAGAGTCTTTAAATTATATATATGACTCGTATCTTTGTACAATGAAATATTTGCGAACTTGCCAGAACACATAGTGTGGCAAGAATAGACCTTTCCGCGATTAACCCCAGGTGTTTCTGTGACAGGTAGAACGAGTGTATTTGGGTGAGCCTGGACATGTGATACAAAAACGAAGTTTCAAGCAACCAATACGGATTCATCAGCACTATGACAACGCCAGCATTAGCACTCTCAACCTGCTAGAGTTAGTATTTCTTCAGGTAAATACTCCATAATTACGGTATCTGTATCTGTTTGATAATCAGCAAATCCCAGCTGGGTATCGCCCCAATGATGTTGGTTGCCCTATGAGTCCGGCGTACGGCCCAGCAGTTCCTAAAATTGTGAGGCGTCCTTTGCATTTACCAATGACGCCTCTATGATTTTCCATACAGTTAAAGAGTGGAGCAAAATTAGTTTCTTCACACACACACACACACACACACACACACACACACACACACACGCACGCACGCACGCACGCACGCACGCACACACACGCACACATACACAAACACACATACACACATATGCACGCACACGCACATACATACACACACAACACAAACAGTATTATCTCTACTGGTTAGAAGTCACACAAGCGTCTTTAGTCGGTGTAGATTTGGAACGCGGTAGCGCAGTCGCTAGAGAATCGAACCCGATGGAGAGATTCCGGGTTAGACAATTCTTGTTGCCGTTTTGTACCTTGGGCACGTTCGTTAACTCCACTTTGCTTCAATTCATTCAGCTGTATGAATGAGTACCGGGCTACAGACAATGTCGAGCATATATATACAAATATTCTTCGCGCAGTCAATGCTTCCCAGAGAATGACGTTAAATTCAACAGGTCTGCCAGGAAGTGAAATGTATAGCGTTTTGAGCAGGCAGAAGGCCTGGATGTCGCAAAGCAGGAGCTCACATTTACTTCCGGTACCATTCATTTAGGAAATTGCCGTCTTATTGCATACTCGCGTTAAATGCACAGATGTCATTGTCTACTTCCAGAAACAGTTGATTCCCGATGTAATCACAATGTTTAAGAGAACGCTAAAGGTTCGTGGCAGCGAATTTCGACTGAGACTAAAGAGGTAGATATTCTTTCGTTGCGTACGTGTAATATTTCATATCACAAATATGTATTGGAACGACCTCTACGGCACGTAATATACTTTCTAGACAGGAAAAACACCCAATCTTGCAATACAAATGTCAGACGGTGTGTGTGTGTTTGCGTGTGCGTGTGCGTGTGAGTGTGTGCGTGCGTGTCTGTGGTGTGATATGGTGTGTGTGTGGTGCAGTGCGTGTGCGTGTGCGTGTGCGTGTGCGTGGTGTGCGAGTGCGGGTGCGGGTGCTGGTGCTGGTGCTGGTGCTGGTGCGTGTGCGTGTGTGTGTGCGTGTGCGTGTGCGTGCGTGGTGTGGTGTGCGCGCGTGCGTAGTTTCACCGAACCCTTTCCTAAATAGTAATCACACTAAACTTGCTATCACTGAAAACATCTTTTTTGTCGGGAATACAATGTCATAACATTTCTGGAAATACCCAGTACGTCTCCTCCGTTGTGCCGAAGTTAGTTCAGATTTAAGTGATGCCAGTATTGAGTTCAGTTCAGATTTGAGTGATGCCAATATTAATAGGAAACCTACTTTCTAAATACCCTTCACAATATGTCCACGATATTCAAGAATGAACAATATTTGTGTAGTAAAACAAAATATGTCAATCCAGCCACAGTAGCATAAACGTAGATAACGTAGAGTTAGTTTTTTCACATAAGTTAGGGTGATACATTAAAGATAGAAGGCAAATAATGACATCGATAATATGCGGTATTGCAGGTCTTGCGTGAACAACAAAGCGCGGTATATTAAAGGCGAGAAACATTATCACTGCACCGAAGGCTGCCAGACAGTCACGAAATGCGGTGTTGTCAGTGTACCTCCAGAGCACTTACTGGTATGCATATCTCCCCAGTAAAATAAAACAAATACAATAGCCTTTGTACTTAAATATAATAATTTGTTAATTATTATATATATCCAGTTTGGGTAGTTGCTTCTTTGTTTCTTCTTCTTTTTCTTATTCTCCTTTTCTTCTTCGTCTACCTCATTTTTATCTTCCTCCCCTTCCAACCCCCCTCGTCTCCCCCTCACTCGAGTTACCCGACGTTGCCCGGGGAAAAGTCAATTGTTTTATATGTGGCACCCCGCGATCCCTGTCGTCCCGGGTGAATTTCAAAATAATCTAAATGTACGAAACACTCCAATGAGCCCGCTAGATCGCAAAACAAATTGTCAGCCCCGTACACACAAAACAGACGGAAACATGTGCCATTTTACAGTTGTGACCCACAAGAACACCACCCTCCGGACGAGTTTCGAAATAATCTAATGTCAGTCCCATTCATGCAAAACTAATGGAGATATGTGTCTGAAGTCATACAAACAAACAAACAAACAAACAAATAAATAAACAAACAAACAGACAGAGAACCGTATTATTTAAATACAAATGTCTTCATACGTCGGTTAAACATGTTGACATCGTCCTCGGTTCACAGTCGTGCTATGAGGTGGACAGCGACAATAACATCACGATAACGGGTTCGCCCGGCGCTGGAATCGACGCGGATTTCGTCTTGTATGTGTCGGTGCGAGCAGACTGCCACAAAGCCGCGACCACAGCCTTCCATTGTCAGCAAGAAATCAGCATGGACAGGTGGGAATTCTAGCAAACTGCAACATTCACAAACTGTAATGCTAACTGTACTTCATAGGCCTCATTGCAATAGCATATGTTACGAAACGGGATTTGTTTAATTAGTTATGAGGCAGACCCAGTGCATGTATATAAAGGTCAGCCTAGTGCAACATATTAGGTAATAAGCCAGGTGCGATGCCGGTGGCTACAAATAGATTGGGCCAACCGTGACTGGGATACTGGACAGTTGACATTTGGAGTTCCTGACAGACAGGGCAGCGACAAAATTGGCTGGCAGAGCCTGGAGCGAAGTAGAGTCACCTTAGCCGAAGTGTATTAGAAAGAAGTGGAATAAAACGTGTCGTTTCTACTCTCCCGGTGGAGTGGCCCACACTAGTGTTGTTTGTTGGGTTTGATCAATGACGAAGCAGAGTTTTCGTTACACATGTATTATGGAGACAATATCGTACGACGGGCATAGATCAATTAGACAGCATACACCGAAGAACAACTAAAAGGATCCCTGACCTCAGAGACTTGATTTAGGAAAGCCGCCTAATGTAATATGTTTTGACAACGTTGTTGATTGACCAGAGTTCAACAACGTTTTCTTATGTGTGTGTGTGTGTGTGTGTGTGTGTGTGTGTGTGTGTGCGTGCGTGTGTGGGGGGGGCGTGTGTGCGTGTGTGCGTGTGTGCGTGTGTACGTGCGTGTGTGTGTGTGCGTGTGTAGGGGGTGCGTGTGTGTGCGTGCATGTGTGTGTGGCGGGTGCGTTATGTGCGTGTGTGCGCGCATGTATGTGTATGTGTGCGTTTGTGTTTGAATATGTGTGTGCGTGCGTGAGTGCGCGCGTGCATGTATGTGTGTGCGTGCGGGGGTATGATTACTTGATAACTGATGGTCGGTTACAATGTTCTTTAGACCCGTCGCCGGACACCTGAGCATCTGCAAGGCGTCTCTGACAGGATACGGGTACAACAAACTGTTGAGACAGATGCAACACGAGATACTGCATGCGTTGGTGGGTGAACGAACGAACATACGTCTTTATATGTAGACCTGTTTACATTATGTACGTCTTTTTTCGAAGCAACGTACTTGTAATAGTGGAAAACCAGCGGGTGAAGATTTCACCGGGGTTCACTCGATGGAGGTTCTTCAGTAAGGGGTGACAGTTTGGATAGTTTTTGTGTTTGTATTGCGACAGCTGTCATCGTGATAACAAGGTGGATTTACGAATAGCAGTCTCAAAAGAATCGCAGTCCCGAACCGTAAACTAGGAGCGCAGTGCTGCTGTTGGTAGATCATCGGATCCTCGATCGAGAGAACCCGGGTTCTAATCCTGTGCTACGGTGTCGAAACTTGAGCAAGTTCATTCACTCTACGTTGCTCCAGTTCACTCAACTGTATGCGTGAGTGCCCGGCTATAGACAGTGGTCATATTTGTGTACGAACAGCTCATTAATTGCAGCTTGGCTAACATATAAGTAATTATTATTATTATTATAAATAATAGCGCGTGATAATATGCACTATGTATTTGTGTCTTGGCTGACTATGCAGGACTGTTGCAGGGTTTCTCCGACACGTTGTTCCCGTTCTTCCGCGACCACAAGGGAAATCCTTATACACCCCGTCACCACCTGACTAATCTTCCGCCAATCGTCAAGTAGGTGTCACGCCATAGATGCAAGATTGCAACTATCATGAATATGAATATGTAAAATGTGTAATGAAGAAATATAGGTTATAAAAACAATAACGTATTTTAATTGTTGTTTCGAAAAATGAAAATCGTTATCACACAAAAATGTATCATCTAAAAAATAACTAGTAACTGTTGAAATCATCGCATGTATGTATAGCACGTTTGTGCCTGGTTTGTAGTTAGGCATTACTTGATTTGTGATTAGTCAAAATGTGGTTCTATGTACTATGTGTATCTTACACTCCGTGAACCTTCTGAATACTTTGCGCAGGGGACTAACTTATTTACAACATTTTCATTCAAGTATGTTTTTGCAGCAAATAACTGTTCTGCTTTGAATCAACACGACAGTGTTGATCCACGGGAACAATTCTTAAGCTTGGTTTACTCACAAATACATTATTGTTATTACAATTTACATTATATTGCATACTTTTTTGTTGATGATCTTGCAGAAATAGTTTCGTAGCCGGTGATTGTGTTATCAGCAATGTTGTACGAGATTGGAAGGTCCGCAGCGGCACCATACGTCGACCTGTCAAGCTCCTAGTCACTCCCACAGTAGTGGTGGGTTCACTTCTTTCTCTTTTATGTCGTTCTCCTTAACTTTAGTCTCTTTTGCTTCGTGCTTCTTGACTTCATTCTCTTTTACGTCGAGCTCCTGGACTTCCTTCTCGTTTGCATCGTTCTCCTGGACTTTATTCTTTTTTACCTCATTTTCCCTCCTGTCGTATCATTTGACTCCGTTGTATTTGACTTTGCCTCAATTCTCTTTGACTTCCTTGTCGTTGGCTTCATTACCCTTGACTCCGTTCTCTGTAACTTTGGTCTCAGTAATTGTGTCCTCTTAGACTTCGTTCTATTACAAATCAGTGCACCATTTTCACCGCCATGATCACCATCAACTGTTGCAGCATACTCGTCACCACCAGCATCGGCACCATCAGCATCATCATTAACATCAGATAACCATCGTCATTATAACTACCATCAACCTCGTCTTCGATGTCATCACGAGGAATACTTACCCAATTGATGAATAATCACACCATTGGTCATTGTTTTTGTTAAAACATTAACAATTCTTCACAAGACGTTTCGGTCAACAATTCTTAATAGTGTTTTGCCGTGGCCAAGGATTTAAACACAGTACCTATGGGCAACAATTCTAAATTAATAAGCCACTACATTAGATTATGTAACTATTATCTAGTATGTTCGCTCTGCAAGGTTAGCATTGTCACGACATCTGCAGTATGCACAATATGGTATTTTGGCTCAGAGAGAGGTTCGCAGACATTTCAACTGTTCGACGCTTGAGGGAGCTGAACTGGAAGATCAAGGCGATGAATTGGCCAACAACCATCTGGAGAAACGCGTTTTTGGGGTAGGCATTGTACATGGCGTCATCAGTTTAAGTTTGAGTTTGCATATAAGTCTAATATATATATATTAGTATGTAAAATGTGTGATCCTCCATCATGAATGGAATTTCGTTGTCTTGTTATTGTAGCACGTGAAAGAAGAGAAAACGTGCTTTCCATTTATAAAAGAAATGACATGATATCACTCTAAACGTGTGCGAAATTATATAGTTGTTAACTTTGTACTAAAACAAAAAACAAAAACAGTAGCGAGAAAATCGAAATCGCTGTGTGTCTCGACCGAGCAAAAACCTGTCCAACAGAGCACCGGACAGAGTATATAACAATGGATGCATTGGATATTCGATTGATTGTAGATGGTATGCTTTATGCGTGCGTGTTTCTTGTTGGCAGAATGAGATGATGACAGCAATGGTGGTGAACAAGATGGTGTTATCTCGGATTACTCTAGCCGTGCTTGAAGACTCCGGGTAAAGTTGTTAACAGACTATTAGCATATTATATGGCTTGTGTATATGCATGCATGTATGTATGTATGTATGTATGTATGTATGTATGTATGTATGTATGTATGTATGTATGTATGTATGTATGTATGTATGCCTTGATAGTCGACGTGGCACAATCGATTGATAGTCGCCGGGATGTGCTTCTAGTGCTGCTGGATCTTACTGCAGCCTTCGACACCATCGGTCACACCATACAGCTGCGACGGTTGCATGGATACGGGTTATCTGGCGACATCCTTGCCTGGCTGACATCGTATTTGTGTGATCGAACATGTGTAGTGTAATACGTATAAAGAATGGCGTGTCGGAAGTAAACACCACAATGACAGGAGTGCCGCAAGGGTCTGTCCTGAGACCGAAACGTTTTAACGCGTACATCGCACCTTTAACCGAACTTCTACAACAGCACAACATTCAACACCACCTATATGCAGACGACACTCAACTCCATATCACTTTCCCACCAACCGACCACACAAAAGTCCTTGCGCGTATGGAAGATTGCATACTGGAAGCGAAATTATGGCTCTATAACAACGGACTCGTGATGAATGACAATAAATCAGAAGCCATTGTCATCCGTTCGCCAATTCTGCGTACTCCTATATCGTTAAGCCGCGTCAACATATGTGGCAAGTTCGCCGACACCTCCGCCGTTATCCGAGATCTCAGATTCATCATTGGCACTGATCTATCGTTGGCGTCACAAAGAGCGATCGTATGTCGCAACGCCTATTAAAACCTGTCACAGATTGCAAAGATACGAGACTCTATTACTACCACTGCATGTAAGAGTCTGGTGCACGGACTACTGAAATCACGACTTGACTATGGTAATGCGATGCTTTTCGGAATAAACGATCGTCATCTGCACCGTCTGGAAATCATTCAGCGGCCTGCGGCTCCAATTGTCATGCAGATTCGGCGGGGCGAACGGCAGTCCATGACGACAATACTGCGGAAATTATACTGGCTGCCTGTTAGGAGGCTTATTGAGTTTAAGATACTCGTCCTTGTTCAGAGGGCAATATACGATGGTACGCCAGAGTACCTTGCTGCACTATTACACCAATACACACCACGCCGTTCCCTACGCTCCGCAAGCGGGTTACTCTTGGAAGATCCTAGAGTGTTCTAAGAACGTTTCGGCCGCCGTGCATTTGCTTATGCTGACCCCACTCTGTGGAACAAACTTCCCATGAACATGCGCAACAACGATAATCTCCCGCAGTTTAAGAAACAACTAAAGACATTGTTCTTTTCCACTTAATGTTTTTTTACATAACTGACATTGGACTTTTAACCACACATAATACATATTATCTTATTGTTATAATTATTATCATATTTATTATTATTATTGTAGCATTGATTGTATTAGTGTTTTTCATATTTCACATATTTAATAATACCTTTAACGAATGCAGTTTAATCTGTAAATATCTACTTAAAATATTTTACAACGTATCGTTATTATTATTATTATTACTTTATCACTTTACCTGGGCTAATTATAATATTAAGCTAATTAGAATATAATATGCTTGTACACACCTGTGAACGGGCCAGTCAAAAATAAATAAAGTTTTATTACAATTCTTATTCTTATGTACGTGTGTGTGTGTGTGTGTGTGTGTGTGTGTGTGTGTGTGTGTGTGTGTGTGTGTGTGTGTGTGTGTGTGTGTGTGTGTGTGTGTGTGTGTGTGTGTGTATCCAACGCAACATATTTATAAGTTGCTACGAAATATCTTAAACTCTAGTAGTGTGTGCTCGTGTTGGCGTCTGGTAAGGGCATCTGCTGTGGTAATGACGATAGGGAAACTGATGCGCACTAGTCCGTGATCAATTTTTTTTTTAAACACGGTGGCATATCATCGTCTTGTGTATAAAGATATGTACACTAGTTACTGGAGTTCTGTTACAGATGGTATAGCGTCAACTTCAGTCGAACTGAGAAGTTGGCGTGGGGCGCTGATCGAGGCTGTGATTTCGTCAAGAAGAGCTGCCTTGAATACATGGAACTGCGCACAGCCGCGTAGGTAGCGCCACTGTCGTATCACAGAATGTCTACACGAATGTGGCAGCTGATATTATGTAAATTGGGCAGTTGCTATGTATATATAATGAATGTAAATGTGTTTATGTTTGTATGTATGTATGTATGTATGTATGTATATATGTATATATGTATATGTATGCATATGTGTGTATGTATGTATGTATGTATGTGTGTATGCACGTATACACGTATGTATGCACGTACACAATCTTGTAAGTACACGGGAGTGTTTTTGTACGAATGTACATGTTTACGTACGGATGTGTTTACATGTGTACGTAAATAGGTACGTACGTACATTTGTGCATTTACAAGCATACGAACGTATGCATGTCGATAACATTTCTAGCAACGTATCGTCTTTACATAAGAACGAATACTTCGTATTGCCCCACAATGGTCGTCTTCTTCAGCAAACAGTCTGTGTCCCCGTTCTGCAATATCGTCGATGGTATCGGCTGTACTTCAGGAAACGAAGCTCGAGGCAGATGTAATCTGGTCAAACATGACACCCGCAGGCCAAAGATGTATCAGGTTGGCATGCAACCCGTTTTTAGAATTGCAGCTCACCTAATTTAAAATCATAGTAAATTTCAATGTAATGCATGCTAAATACATGTGACGTAAACCACGAAGTATGTAAACCACGAGTATAGTACGAATGATGGTGTTATAGACACACACACACACACACACACACACACACACACACACACACACACACACACACACACACAGAGAGAGAGAGAGGGGGGGGGGGGGAAGGAGAGAGACGGAGAGAGGGGGGAAGACAGAGGGAGGGAGAGAGCGAGAGAAGGAGAGCGAGACAGAGAGAAAGAGAGAGAGAGAGAGAGAGAGAGAGAGAGAGAAACAGAGCCAGAGAGATAGGGAGAAAGGGAGAGAGATAGGGTGAGGGGGGAGGGAGGGAGAGCGAGAGAAAGAGGGGAGAGAGAGAGAGAAAGAGATAGTGTTGATCATATAAATGAATGATCTGGTAAATATGATCATTTCGTTTATGTCTAGCACTTCAAACGTCTCGAGGATGTGCCGGATTCCGACCTTCATCTGTACTCGGGTGACATCCTTTATACCGATTATTGTCCATTCATGACGGTGCGTGTGTTATTTGGTCCTCTGGCTGTCTGTCTGCATGCAACAACGCCAAAAGTCCTCAAGATTCCCATGTGTGCGTTCGTCACAAAAAACAATGTCACAATGGCCCACTGTCTAAAATGGTTGCCTAGGTGTGTGTTTTATGTTTGTATGTTCGTGTGAATACACACACGTATGTCTGTCTCTTGCGTGTCTCTTGCGTGTCTCACATTGCCTTGTGACTGACCGTTCCAAGGCAAACACTATTCCAGATACATTATCCGATGATGTCATGCGTGTAATAATGTTCCTGTAGGGTTTTTCTCTAGTTACGAATACACTGTTCGTTGGTTGTAGTATTTGGTATATTGGCTTGTTCCAGCCCACTGACTCTGCCACTTCATCTCTCTCTACGCCTCTACCGATGATACCTCAGACGGGACCAATTCCTTGTGGAGAGTCCGTAACTGGTTCGAATACATCGGCTGCCGTACCAGAACATACAGTAATTCCCGGTGGTAACGCGGACATACATGGCATACATGTTGTTCCTCCGTCTAAAAATGTTTCGACAAGTGTGCCCAGTTTAATTAGCGGTCTACCCGATGTGTCCGCTTTACCTGCAAATAACCCGACAGACATGCTTGGCCTACCTGCACGTAAGCCGAGTGGCAATTCGGATCTGACTGAAGGTGATCAGTCCACCAATGGTCTACTTGGAGATAATACGTCGTACGTACTAGAAGGTACCGGATCAAACTTGCCAGGTCTGCCAGGAGGTAATCAGTCAGCTGTGCCGAGTTTATCCGGAGGTAATCCGACTGGCGTTCCTCCTCCAGTGGAAAGTAATCAGCCTGGCGTGTCGAGTTCTCATCTAGTTAATCCGCTTGGTGTACCAGACGTCCCCGGAGTCAATCCGCTTGTCAATCCAGGTTTACCAGGAGGTAATCCTGCTAATACCCAATATCTACCTGGAGGTAATCCTAATGTCATTCCAGGTCTACCAGGAAATAATCCTGCTAATACCCAAGGTCTACCTGGAGGTAATCCTAATGTCATTCCAAGTATACCAGGAAATAATCCTGCTAATACCCAAGGTCTACCTGGCGGTAATCCACCTGGCATCCCGGGTCTACCCGAAGGTAATCCACGTGGCACGCAGAATATACCCGTGGGTCTCCCTAGTGTGGTTGGTGCAGCCGGAGGTAATCCGCCTGACAAGTCAGGGGTGTCGGGAGTGGCTGGGGGAAATACGTATGGCGTGTCTCCAATTCCTGGAAGCGATCTATCCGGGATCCAGGCTCTGCCGGGAGGTCGCGCTAGAAGGAGCAGAGCGACGGATCAGAAGGAACAGCAACAGCAACAACAGCAGCAACAAACGCAGCAGCAGCAACAAGCGCAAAGGCAGCAACTACAACAACATCAACAAGCGCAGCAGCAGCAGCTTCGACAGCAACAGCAACTGCAGCAGCAACAACAAAAGCTTAAGCAACGGCAAAATGAAAAGCAAAAGCTACAGCAAGTGATGCAGCGGATTCACGCCAATATGCAGTCCGTGCAGGAGTCTTGGTGTCACATCACGCGTAAGTAGGCAGTGCACGTAAGAATGGGCGGGTGAGCGAGTGAGCGAGTGAGTGAGCGAGTGAGCGAGTGAGCGAGTGAGCGAGTGAGTGAGTGAGTGAGTGAGTGAGTGAGTGAGTGAGTGAGTGAGTGAGTGAGTGAGTGAGTGAGTGAGTGAGTGAGTGAGTGAGTGAGTGAGTGAGTGAGTGAGTGAGTGAGTGAGTGAGTGAGTGAGTGAGTGAGTGAGTGAGTGAGTGAGTGAGTGAGTGAGTGAGTGAGTGAGTGAGTGAGTGAGTGAGTGAGTGAGTGAGTGAGTGAGTGAGTGTTAAAACGTTAGAATAGATATGGTGCATGCTACGTATCATTTTGTTTTCGTAAACAAGTATCAGATTTTGTATTGTACTTTCAATTTATGTTCAGCATAACATTTCGTTAAAAGTGGCTAACAGCGATCCTCGTCCTGGAGTATGTTACACTGGATGGTATATAAGTTGTATTTGCACCCAAGACAGGAACGAAGCCAACTCCGAACACTCAAAACGAGTTCTTCGGTGAGGGATCAAAATGTTTCCGCCACGCCGGCGCCTGGGAAAAAACGAAACCAGACACGTCGACGACACCACAGTCAGCCAATGTAGGATGTCACAAGGTATTGAGCTTTAATTACCATTTTATCCATGATCTCTAATCATGTAGATAAACTATACATTCAATGAAAAATATCAGATAAAAATCTTGCCTTTGCACTCTCCGTCTATATTCCTTTCTCTCCTCTCTGCTTTCCGTTAGTCCACTTCGATCATCACGACGATCTTTCTTCTTTGTGCCTCCGTGTCTCTCTGTCTCTCTGTCTCTCTGTTTCTGTGTACCTGTGTACCTGTGTCTCTGTGTCTCCCTGTCTCCCTGTCTCTCTGTCTCCCTGTCTCTCTGTCTCTCTGTCTCTCTGTCTCTATGTATCTGGGTCTCTGATTCTCAAAGGCTCAGTCTCTCTGTATCTCTGTGGCTCTTTGGCTCTGTGTCTCTGTGTCTCTGTGTCTCTGTGTCTCTGTGTCCCTATGTCTATGTGCCTATGTGCCTCTGTGTCTCAGTGTCTATCTGTTTATTTGGCTAGGTGGCTTCGTGTATCTTTGTCTCTGTGTATCTGTGTATCTGTGTGTCTGGGTCTCTCTCTCTCTCTCTCTCTCTCTCTCTCTCTCTCTCTCTCTCTCTCTCTCTCTCTCCCTCCCGTCTTTCTCTCTCTCACTCTTGTGGCGAAATAGTTAACAAACGTAACCTAGATAGTCATAGTCCATTGCCGTCCATGTGTTAGCTACTTGCAGTGAATATGTCTCTATGTTATTTGATCTATTATCCTCCCTATTAGGTGGAATGTCTATCCACAGCAGCTGAAGGTCTAATCGTCTACGTCAATAATTCTTCGTACACCTGCATGCATGTCGACCAACGCCTTACAGTGAGGGTCAACGTTGACGGTATAAAACTATTTGGATTCATCGTGTGTCCGGCTTACTCGGATGTGTGCCAGGTAGGCAATACCAAACAACAATAATTGTATGCCAATGCATTCCCCAAGCCCAGACCAAAACGTTCAAAATACGCATTGTTGCTATTAATGAAAAATTGCTTGTCGTTATTGCTCATGCATCTACTCCTCATTGTGATCTCATGAAACGAATGGAATTTATGCAACCTATTTGAACAAAGTGTTTGATAGGCAGTAGGTTTAGTATTTCTTTAAAGCATCGTACAGTGTACTCTTTTATCTATAATTATTTCATAATAGTGGTAGTAGTAGTAGTAGTAGTAGTAGTAGTAGTAGTAGTAGTAGTAGTAGTAGTACTGGTAGTAATAGTAGTAGTAGTAGTAGTAGTAGTAGTAGTAGTAGTAATAGTACTAGTAGTAGTAGCAGTAGTAGTAGTAGTAGTAGTAGTAATAGTACTAGTAGTAGTAGTAGTAGTAGTAGTAGAAGTAGTAGCATGTGGCCTACTACACATAAAAGGAATATCCTGCGTGATCTAGTTCTGTATGTGCGCACAACTCCTATGTAACAAACAAACGGACAGCTCCCATGTAACAAACAAACGGACAGCTCCCATGTAACAAACAAACGGACAGCTCTTCCAAGCAACGACGGAAAGTAGTATATTTGACCCGCCACGGCGAACCGGGTATAACGTCCCACAGGTATATTCTGCACACGAGCCAAAAATATCTGTCTACGTCATGTCCCATCAGTTTTGTGATTTTGGCAACAATGCACCTTATGACTTCATCTTTCAACGCCCTGTTTATTTTTCTCGAGAAATCATCCTAAACCAATACAACACACGCATTTGCGAGCCAACATATTAAAATCAACAGACAATATCAGTCGATGTGACTTAATTTCTCAACACTTTGCATCTGTGAAATTTCATAGGTGACAAAAACATATTTAATAAATTTGCAAATTAATATCCACTTCGCTGTAGCAATATATATTCATTCGTGTTTTTTTCTAAGTGCGTAATCCCACCGTTTCCATCCACCTCACCGTCGTAGAAGTCGACCAGCGAGACCCATATTAATACATGATGTATAAGCAACGACCATTTACAGAATGTATCTATCTTTTCAAAGTTTTGCACATGCGTCTGAGAACGTTTTGTTGCGAAATGGTGGAATTATTCTTTACACGGACGCGCGATAGTTTTATGCAAGTGTTTACGTGCTGTTCTCGACTGTCCTGTTTCTTTCAAACACCATGTCACGCACAAATCAGTGTGCCTAAGTGTCGGTCCGGCAATTGTCGTTGACAAGTTACCAGATTTAGGCATGACAACCAAAATTAATTATTTCGACCATTTAAGCAAGTGTAAGTATTTCGTGAGAAACCGAATGCGTTGATAAGTTATTTATCAAGTACATAGTTGGACATCAAAGCAGTGGATAAGTGCGGACAGTTGTGGAAGGAGTTTTAAAAGACACTGACATAATTTCTTGTTGGTACACTCACTATGCTGAACTGATTTCCATTTTAATAATGCTCTATTTAATACTCTCATGTATGTTTGAGTGTGCGTGTGTGTGAATAAGCACGACACAAAATCCATGCATGCTAGAATAAGAGAAATCACAGGGAAAAGAACATGCTCAGCTACAGGTTGCCTGAAATCTAAAGAAGGAAACATAATAATGGACAAAGACAAAATACTCGAGAGATGGTCAGAATATATTGGTGAACTGTACGATGATGAAAGGGGTGAATGACCATCAATTAAGAAGAACTTTGATGGTCCTCCTATATTGAAGGACGAGGTTCGAAAAGCCATCAGATCAATGAAAAAAGGAAAAGCTGCTGGACCAGATAATATTACCATTGAAATGATTGAGTGTTTAGAGGAATTTGGTATTGATATAGTAACAGACTTCTTGAACAAAATATATGAAAGCGGACGAATCCCAACTGATTTATCCAGATCCATTTTTGTAGCAATACCAAAGAAACCAGGTGCGATTGAATGTGAACTACATCGTACAATTAGTCTCATGGGTCACTTCACCAAGATGTTGCTTAAAATTATTATGACCAGAATGAGAAACAAAATAAAGCCAGAAATTGCTGAAGAACAATGTGGATTTGTAGAAGATAAAGGTACAAATAATGCAATATACATCCTACGAACACTGATTGAGAGAGCACTGGAAGTGCAGAAAGATCTGTATGTGTGTTTTATTGATTACACAAAGGCATTTGACAGAGTTCGTCATGAAGAAATCATATCAATGCTGGAAAGTTTGAACATTGATGGGAAAGATCTGAGAATTGTGAGAAATCTGTACTGGGAACAAACAGCAGCAATACGAATAGAAAATTATATCAGTAGATTTCAAGAAATAAAACGTGGTGTAAGACAAGGGTGTGTCCTATCACCCGATCTCTTTTCACTATACAGTGAGATTATCTTACGCACAATAGAAGATATGCCAGGCATTCAAGTAGGGGGATACAACATGAATTATTTACAATATGCAGACGACACGGTACTGATTGCTGAGAACGAAATAGATCTACAACAGATGCTAGATACAGTAATAAGGGAAAGTGAGAAAAAAGGTCTGTCCATGAACAAAAAGAAAACAGAAATCATGGTCATCTCAAAGAAAAATTACACTCCAACATGCAACGTGATAGCATATGGCACTGTTTTGAAGCAAGTCCGAACGTTTAATTATCTGGGATCACTAATAACATCCGACGGTCGATGCAACGATGAGATAAAGAGAAGAATTGCTCAAGCCAAAACAGCTTTTCACCACATGAAAAACATTTTAACAAATAAAAATATATCAATTGAAGTGAGAAAACGTGTACTGCAATGTTACATAGAGCCCATATTGCTATATGGATGTGAATCCTGGACAATAACCAAAAGATCACAAAAAAACATAGAAGCCACTGAAATGTGGTTCTTAAGAAGAATGCTGCGAGTGCCATGGACTGCAAAGCAAAGCAATGAAGTCATCCTTAGGACAGCCAAATCAAAAAGAAAGATCATCAACAAAGTTAGAACACAACAAGCACGATTTATAGGCCATGTCATGAGAAAGAAAAAGTTAGAACAAATAGTAACAACAGGAAAGATAGAAGGAAAAAGATCCAGAGGACGCCAGAGAATAAAAATAATAGATAGTCTCTCAACATGGTGTGGAAGGAGCACAACAGAACTGCTACAAACTACACACGACCGTGCGGTATGGAGGGCCATGATCGCCAACGCCTGTGACAGACATGGCACATAGAAGAAGAAGAAGTGTGTGTGTGTGTGCGTGTGTGTGTGTGCGTGTGTGTGTGTGTGTGTGTGTGTGTGTGTGTGTGTGTGTGTGTGCGTGTGTGTGTGCGTGCGCGTGCGCGTGTGCGTGTGCATAACACATGCATTATACTGCAGTCTTACACCGAATATAGCATAAACAAATTATCAAATGTCGTATAAACAATAAATCGACTGTTGCAGACTTTGGTGGATTTTAAGAAGAACATCGGTCCAAACCTACCGAAGTGCAACCGAGAGAATGCTACAGAGCCTGCCACTGAGACTCAAACATCCAACGGCAACAAAACTATACCGATTAGTGCCGTATCCGCTACTGGCAGAAGCAGCCTTTTCAGGCTCATTTTTAAAGCTGTGGTGTTTGTCATATCGTTGGTGCTGGTCGGATTTTGTACTTATTTGGCCATTTACCTAGGCAGACAAAGGAAGCTGAGGCGAGCGGAAAAGGCAACGCCACTGTCCGAAATTACGCTCGTGGACAATAACGCAGCCGATCCTTCGGCTAATGAGAACACGGCTCTTCTACGTCCGCTTGCTTTCGGAGAGTCAAATGCCGACTTCGAGATTGACAATTAGGTGAAGTTGACAGACGGCACTGTTTCTCAGTATAACGTCCTGTATCTTTGTACGATCTGTGGTAAAGCAAATAACCACTGCACCGAAGCGTGTTAAGTAATGTTTCGCATCTAAATGCACATGTTTCGATGCGTGCATGCAGGTGAAATTCCCAGAACTGCTCCCAAATGCAAATGTTTTGGGAATGCATTCAAATGCAAATGTTTTCGGGTTGAATTTGCAAATGCATTGAATTAACTTCAAATGTTTTGTTTAATATTAACTTTATGATGAGCAAGGATCAATCAACACGGTAAAATGAGCAAGGATCAATCAACACGGTAAAATGAGCAAGGATCAATCAACACGGTGAAATGAGCAAGGATCAATCAACACGGTAAACAGTATGACGCGTATTAATTAATAACAACGTGCATACTCTAGCAATAATGAATATTCGAACAATTCGATCGTTCTGCGTTTGAAATTCATTTGATAAAACAAACGTTTGGGGTCATATTCAAATGTATACAGTACACGTTCAAATGCAAATGCACTAACAATATAACGGTTGTATTTGAAAGCGTATTCAAATGTTTTTGCATTTGTCAACAAGCCTGCATCTCACCGTACTTGAAAGAATGTTCTGTCTCTCATGTCTGGAAGGATAACAACTGAAGATCGCGCGTGATTAGTAATTATAGCGCAGTGACCATAATAGTGAAAACATTAACGAAGGATAGCTTCTGACACATGGTTTGGGATGATAGCTATTTCGTAGAATTTCAGATAATGCCTTTCAAAAAGAACTGTGATGTAGCTTCCAACATTGCATGTCAAATGTACGATGTCCGTTCTTAATTTAGTAAAAAAGGGTAATGGTAAGTTCTTATATAGAGCAGTATCCAGTCCTCAGGACTGCTCAAAGCGCTTTACACTTTACTCCCTGGCAGACCTGTTCAATCGAACACCATCTCGACTTCTCTGGGAAGCATCCAGCCACGCTGCAATTAATGCGCGAAGACTATTCGTACACAAATATCCACCACTGGCTATAGCTAGGTACTCATTCATACAGCTGAGTGAACTGGAGCAACGTATAGCGAGCGAACTTGCCCAAGGTTCGACACCGCCGCACAGGATTCGAACCCGGGTTCTCTCGGTTGAGAGTCCGAAGCTCCAGCCACTGCACCACGCAAGTGATATTTAGTTATGACTGTATCACCCAATTATGTTTTACTACCTTTTTATTATTATGTTTTACTATCTTCCTTTAAGCAGTCGATGAAGTTGCTGCTGGTCTTCCTGCCTTGGTTCTTCCATGTGTATGTTGCACAAGATGGTCCTAGATGCCATTTCGTCCTTATGTCTGTAGCAGTGTCCGGCAAATCTCGATCGTCTTTCTCTTATTTTATCAGTGACTTTACACATTCCACTATATAGTTCTATGTTTGTCAAATTATGTTGCCAGTGAATGTTAAACGCGGCTCGAAGCATTCTTGTATAAAATCCGTTTAGCTGTTTGTCAGGTTTTTCGTCATTGTCCATGTTTCGCATCCATAGAGCTGCTGCAGACTCTACTTTTGCAATAAACACTCGCTGCTTGGTTTTGCGTGGGAGTGTAGATTTCCATATTAGGTTTAGTTGGTTGAATGCTCTCCACGCCATTGCCTTCCTGGTTTTTATGTATGTATCTGTTATGCAGACCCAGGAGCCAAGATATTTGTAGTCTTCAACTTTCTCTAAAACAGCTCCCTCTCTAGCAACGATGCTGGTGTTTCCTAATTGGTTGAATGAGATATTTTTTTTCAGGATTGATCTTTAAACCAATCCTTGCACATGATGTTTCCACTCGTGTTAGAAGCTCCTGTGCCTGATTTACCATTTCTGATAGTAGCGCAATATCATCGGCAAATTCGAAATCGGTGATCACCTCAGGTTTAATACGTTTATTTTTCCTTCTTGTTTCCTGGAATCCAAGTTCCTCTTCTCTTACGTCAAGGACTATCACGAAGAGGTATGGCGCCAGCGTGTCACCCTGTAGCAATCCCGCCGTGATATCAAAAAGCTCAGTTTCTCCATTCGGTGATTGTACTTTAGCACGTGTGTCCCTGTACACGTTGAAAATAGCTGTTACTAGCTCTTTGAGGACACCATGGGCTTCAAGAATCTTCATCATCTTGCCTCGATGAACCGTATCAAATGCTTTTCAGAAGTCTACGAATTATCATAATTGCAGGAAGATGCTTTGCTCTAATTCCTTCAATTAACCTTCTCAGGGTTAGTATGTGACCTACTGTTGTCCTCCCTGTCCGGAATCCATTATGATTGTCTCTTACGTGGTGGTCAATTTCAGGACGTATTCTGTTCAATATCATCCTGTTGAATGTCTTTGCCACAATGGAGCTCAGGCTAATGCCCCTGTAATTCCCTGCTACGCTTAAATCGCCATTCTTAGCTATTGGAATAATGTTCAGAACTGTCCACTGTAGCGGCATTTTCCCTTCAATCAAAGCTTTATTACAAAACTCTAGTATGATACTGCCCAGATCGCAGTATTTTAGCACTTAGGGTGGTATACCATCATCCCCGCAGCTCTTTCTATCATTCAGGGATTTAGTGGCCTTCTCAAACCCGTCTCTTTCAAAAGGTCCTTCCTTGATGTTGATATTTATGATTACAGGTTGGATCTCTTCATCCTCATCTTCTATGTCTGGTGGACTGCCTAATAGTTTGTGGAAGTGATCGTACCATTACGCGATAGAGCACATACAACCTCCATGCGTTTGCGTATTTAGAAATTAAACGTCTTAATGTAGAATTACCAGATCAATAAACGACCAACATGAAGACTACAGAACATCGACATGCATTCCTGTGGCAATTGTCACTGGCCTGCTGTCAGTAGTTAGAATTAGCTTTTTATAACCACAGTGCACACTAAGCACAGCCACTGACCTAACCAATATCAAAAAAGGCAATTGCCTAAACAGTCTCAATGTCCAGCCAGTGATTGAGCTACACGTAGGTTAACTGTGAATATGGCAGACTGCTACAACTGCATTATGCAAGTGTACTGACTCGGCTTGCTAACCTTGCTTTTATGACCTAACCAATAGCATCTAGTACAAAGCGATGGCAAACAGAGGAATCTGGAGATGAATGGCCGAAGCCAGTAATGTTCGACCCCAGTAGCCGACATCGGCGAGTACAAAGCGTCTTTCTGAACATAATCCACATGACAAAATACTAAGGGATAGATGTGAAAAGTGCTTTCAAGTTTTAGACTTGCATCATTAGCTTGTTTCCCGTGTTGCAAATGGCAGAGAATGGTTTCTTTTTGTATTGTCTTAAAGATAAAAAAGAAGATAGTGTAATTGAAGATAATTGTTTATTTATTTGAAATTAATTATTAATATAGTTAGTCAAGTTTAAAAAGAAGTTAGTTTAATAATTTAATTGACCTGATGTGTGAGGTTAATTTAACTGAACAATTTCGAAGTTAATTGTGATTAATTAACTGTTCAAGTTAATTGCCTCTTGCATGTTATGGACATGCGTGGTCAATAAACTTGCCAGTATGTCATGTTGTAATGCAGTGATTTTTAAAGTAAAACGGTGCTCTGTGGCTTTTTTAAACATAACACGCAAAAGCTAACTTTTTTTCATAAATAATTGTAAACAAATACTTTTGTACAATTATTTTCGGCTTCAAAAATGCCACTTTTAATTACCTATTCATACCATATAACAGCACAACTTAATTCAACAACAAATCAGAACACAGATAACTGAATAATTGGTATATTATAACATATTTCTAGCAAGATTCCTAAATATATGACAAATCTGTTTTTTTATGTCAGTATTACCACCTCCAACTACCAAGCAGCTGAGATGATCACTAGTTATGACTGTGCTGTTCTACTATGCCTGAGAGCGTGCAAGAATATACATCAACACGGACGAAACAAATAATTTATTATTTTAGTCGCAATGAAAACGCTCTAAAATATGGTACATTTGCTAGTTATTTTAAGACAGGCAAATCACATGCAGAAACATTCTGCATTTTTGTGAAGCACTTACAGTTATCCAATATTACAATATAATACAGTGTGTCTAATATTACTGATATAAATGTGTAACTCATCAAAACGAGAAACGCTAGTGTGTCCTGAAAAACCAAGATTTTGTGTACATAACAGAAGCCAATTCCGGCTTTTTTATGCAGACGGTTTTGTTAAAATCATTGGTTAATAACAGTAAATATGTGTTCAGCTTGGAAATGCCAAGAAGTCTACAGAGAAAAAGGAACTCATGCAGCGAGAATTAGACCAGAAGTGGATACAATGAAATATGTCAATACAAAATCTAAAAAAAAACATGCAGCGCAAACTGCCCGACCCATCTTACGGCAAACGAGAGACAATATCCACACGCAACACCATGATACTGGCTTGCTTCTATGGCATGTGAAGGCTTGACTGCAGGTGACTAGTTTCACCGAGCATACCAACCCCTCCAGGAAACTACACAGATCGTAGGTTGGTAGTTACCCTCTGCTCTAACGCACTTCCCTTACATCCAACAGGCAATAAGCACGCGGAAATCAAGTAAATCTGTTTAGGTAATAATTATGTTATTATATTAGAAATGAAGCGGGCAGCTGCTAGCCCAGCAAGAGTGTGCCGCTGCCTCCCATTATAGAGTTGAGAGAGGCTGGCAACTTGCAGCGTTGTATGCTCGGTGGGTACAGCACTAGTCACAAGAGAACCGGTGTGAAACGCAGTGAGTAGGCGACACAGCAGGAGCCAAGGCGTGTTTGTAGATGAAGCTGAAGAGCGTGCTCAGACGACGGGCGCCGTTTGTTCCGGCTTGTGTGCAGATGTTGATTCTGTGGGTTTCATTACGTCTGGTAGCTCTGGCGGCGTCGACAGCGGAGCCACCTCCAACTGCTCGAAATCACCATCTGCAACAGCAGGTCTTCATTCAAAATAAGCAGAAATGCCCGTCCCCGAACGGGATGTTTGGTAGTTAACAGTCGTGATAGCAATAGTTACCAACTGTTAGACAACACACAGTATCATTACATAAACACCATAACGTGCTCGCAGATACTTGTTGATTATTCAAAATGACGAAGGTCGGATAGAATGTGAGGTTCATGTCCATCGATTAACCCTAGTTGTGACAGTGTAGAATTGTCAACTAATATTTTGCACCATATATGCACATGACACAACTTAAAGGGAGACTGTAGGTTGCTTATTTTTTAATATAATGTTCTTAATGCTAAAATTAATATCTTGAAGGTATACTGACTGTCAATTTTTTTTAAAGCCCATGAATGTTTACAATTTGAATTTGCACCTGGGAAATGTTCAAATTGTAACCAAACATTCAGATTATAAACATCTATATTGGCAATAATAGCGGACACTGACTGGTTTACTAACAATGCCATTTGAAGCTTGGCATGGTCGCTATGTTCCCACAGCTAATACTGTGAACTTCCTGCCAATAATTACCATCCTGGCTGATACTGGGTAACGGAACAGACAACTCTGTTTGAAACATGTATGGCTTGCCAATAAAAATAACACATAATGGGGATAATTCCATTTCGGAATTGATTTTCGAAAGCTAGATGGAATTGAGTTTTTGGGACTGAATTTGGAATTGAATTTTCTGTAGCTGCAAACATGAGCCAATAAACTAACTTGACTGACATTTAATCATTTTTTAAATCATATCTGATTAAATATAATTGTGTTGTTTCAATTACCAAAAAAACTGTCTTTAATATAAAGAAACTGGAATTTAATTTTCACTTAGTATTTTTAAGTTTGGAAGTTGCATTTATTTTTTTGCAAGGTAGAATTGGAATTTACTTTTTTGGAAGCGATTAGAATTGGAATTAACAAAACGGAATCGACCCCATGACTGAAACTAACTCACCGTCCAGCTTATATGAAAGTCCGATTGTTGCCGGAGCCTGTGCACGTGCTGTGGAACTAGTGAACCCACAGTCGCCTAAAGTCTTGTGATCTTCGAGAGCCTGCAACAGTGAATTCTTACTCTGAGTGTGTCCTATCTCTTGGCAGGGGCACCCGTCTGCCTGTCTTCAAGACTGGCAGATGACTGGCCAAGACGGGTAATTACAACTGACAACATTGATGAAATTTAGAGGGGGCCAGCTGGAAACTAGATTAACTAATAGTTCCAAGTCCAGAGGCCCACATTAATTACTATCATTGGCACAACTGGTAGTTACATAAATCAAATGGATCAATATTAATTAAATAAAAGGCTCAAATGATGCAGGTTTGTCATTGAAAAAAACAAACTGGCCAATAATGATTGTGACTGTTGCGAATGGCTTCCACACAAACCATTCTATTATTAACTAATAGTTCCAAGTCTAGAGGCCCACAGTAAAGACTAGCATTGGCAAAACTGGTAGTGAGACAATTAAAATAGATCAATATTAATTAAATAAATGGTTCAAATGATGTGCATAGGTTTGTCATTAAAATAACTAAACTGGCCAATAATGACTGTGCTTGTCGTGAATGGTGTCCTTGCAAGCCATTCACATGCTTTAAAAAGGTACACCTTTGATTAATTCAAGACTGGCAAACAGTTATTTCTGGCTAAGGGCCTGTCTATTGGCTTTTAAGTTGTAATGCAATTGCTAATCCCTGCTATATATTATAGGGAATAAGGACACTGATTTTCTGTTTAATCCTTTAAGTTTAAACCTCAAGTCGGTCAAATCCGCCTGAAGACTGACACTCACAGTCAGCCAAACTCAGCCCAAAATAATGCTACGTGCATCTTCTAGTGGATAGTTTTGTAAACACATTAGAAACGATGTTTGAACATACGGACCTCGCATTTTCATGTGTCTGGTCAAATAAGTGGGGAAACAGGGATTTGAACAAATATTGGTATTCATCAACATTATGTTTTAGCAGGACACTGAGGTTCTAGTATTTAACTACACTAACCTGGTCATCTTTGAACAATCGCATGTCTTCTGGTAGCTTTTTCGTGATACCCTGTAGCATTCGCTTCATTTCAAGGACAGGCGTAGATTCCTTGGCATCCATGAACACCGTCGTCTTTTTGCGACGTATCATCAAAAAGACGTCCTGCAAAATGCAATATCCCCAATAAATGCACATGTATATTAACTGTTATCTTTAACTGTACATCTTATACCTCAGCAGGAAATATAAACACAACACTTGCTAGTGAATTCTTCGGTCTTTTACAACCACTTAACCACTTTCGATGATAGGAAAGTTGATGTTTAATTTAGTGCAAGACAACTTCAACAGGCCTTGAATATGGCGATGGCCACGTCATTTTAAGCATTCACAAAAATCAAAAAGCGTCAAAACAAACCAATGCCTTGCACTTAATTGAAATGTCTAAATTTGAGGTCTGCATCAGAATATCTTCATAAATATGTGGATACACAGTCATGTGGTATGCCGCACTGGCTATTATATTCTATATTACATACTAGAACTTATTATATTTATAATTAATGATATGTAATATATGATTAATTTTTTTATTAATTTTAATGATATACAAGGTTCCCTGGTAATTTGTTTTATGGTGCAGTCTTGCACCTATAGCATACCCCTAATAGCAGTTGTAATAAATTATTCATAGCTGACCTAGACATAGCCCAACCCCTCCTACAACGTGATCAGCCAAAGTGAATACACAGCTATCAAGTCTCATGCATTTGCTGTGAGACTCACTCTTTTACTAAGTTTTAGCATCCGTATCACATTCTCATGCAGCATGCTGTAAATCTCATACATTACCGGCCATTTCAATTTTCAAGGAAAGGTTATTACAAAAACGGCTGCACATGTTGATATATTTATTCTTACACACACAGGCTAATAGCATGGAGCAACAGTGGAATATGCAAGGTTAATCTTATTCTTGTCAATGAGGCATATACAAAAAATTCTACTTTGGAGAAATTTGAATGTCAAAAAGTACTGTCACCTGGTGTCATGTTGTGGAACTATTATAGCGCATGCATATTTGCTAATTAAATACGACTTCACAGCACAGCTAATAGCTAATTTAGTCCTAGTGTCTTGTGGAATAAATAGGGTCAGTAAGTCTCGCGCCTTGTTTTCATTTTGGAGTCAGTTGGCGACATCCGTTCAGCTGTCGCCTGCATAGGGAATAGGATATATATTTTCATTTTGGGGCATAATCACAGGAATTACACAGAAGACTGATGAATATTTCTGTTTCCGACTGATGGAAAGAAATCAAACAGGTGGGAGAAGTTTTGTAAGTAACAATGTTACAGTAAACAAGTTTAGCGTTGGTTATAACTGGTTACCTAACCTATAATGGGAGGAAAGGGGCCAACATATAGAAATTGCAAGAGGATGGCGATCAACACACTAGTTGAGCAGATGTGTAAAGAAGAGGGGGTGGGATTCGTAGATTTATGGGGATACTTTGTTGGGAGGGAAGACATGTACATGAGAGATGGCCTCCATTAAGTGGAAAGGGGACAGCAGTTTTCTCAGAGAACTTGCTGCAATCTGTTGACAGTGGGACAGGCTGCATCTATTTAAACTAGATTCACAAGGGGGATTCACAGAGAAGCCTGAAACTGGAGGTATAGATAAAGACAGCAGAAATAAATCAGCAAAGAACAGCCTGGAAAACTGTTCTGAATCAGGATATAAGTGCGTTTGTTTAAATGCAAGGAGCATAGTAAACAAAAGAAGTGAACTCAACATTATGGTAGAAGATATTGACCCTCACATAATAGGTACAACCGAATCATGGGCCACCATTGATATATGTCACTATCAGATGCCGAATTGGGACTAACTGACTATGTAATGTTCAGGAAAGATAGAATAGGAAGAAGGGGAGGTGGAGTTATTTTATATGTTAAAGAATCTATCCATGCTTATGAAATAAAATTAGAAAGAGAAGCTGTTTGGTATAACTTAGTTACAGGAAACTCAACGTTAACGGTGGGGTTAGTTTATCGAAGTCCAAACATAAGTGCAGAAGAGAATTAAAAAGTACAAAACGCTATAAGGAAAGTTAGCAAACAGGACTGTATTATTACAGGAGATTTTAACCATGGTCATATACAATGGAAATCTCTACAGAGTACGGGGAGTGAGGACCACAAGTTTTTAGTTTTAGTACAAGACGGTTTCCTTTCTCAACATGTGCTAGAGCCAACCAGGGGTGTGAATGTATTATACATAGTTTTGTCCTCACAGAATGAATTAGTTGACAATGTCAAACTATGTGAGCCACTGGGGAGAAGTGATCACAACCAGATACATTTTACCATTAAACTAAAATCAGAAAGAAATATTAAAAAGCAGTTCAGGAGAAATTTCCACAAAGGAAGATATAAGAAAATGAGGAATTATTTAACAAAGATAGACTGGAACAACACACTGAAGAATAAGCCCGCAACAGAATGCTGGAATATCTTAGAGTGAAATAGAGTGCATCGTCAATAAATTTGTTCCCTTGAAATAACAAGGGAAACAGTCCAGAAAGAAATACTTATCGAAAGAAGCCATTAGAAAAATTAAGTACAAACGAAGGATGTGGAAGTCATATAGACGTACTGGAAATGACGAAGACTACAACATTTATAAAGAAGCACTAAACCAAGCTACAACTGAAATTAGAAATTCGAAGAGAAGCTACGAACAAAATTGAGCTTGTAATATAAAACAAGACAGCAAGAGTTTTTATGCATATGTTCGGAGCAAACAAAAAGTTCAGGATAAGGTCGGTCCTCTAGAAGATAGTGCAGGAAATATAATATCAGAGGCATTCTTAATGGCAGAAGACCTAAATGAGTATTTTAGTTCAGTGTTTACCAGGGAAGATATTAGTTCACTGCCAGTACCAGAGGCTAAGTTCAAGGGGGCAGAATCAGACTATTTAGGACAGTTAATTGTAACCCTGGAAATGATAGCTAAGAAAATAAGGGATATGAAGGATACTAAATCACCTGGAGTGGATGGGATTCCACCCAAAATACTATTGGAAATTGTAGAACAAATTAGCATACAGCTTGCAACAGTTTTCAACTTGTCATTAGAATTGGAAGTGGTTCCTTTAGAATGGAAAGAAGCAAACATTATAGTTATTTAAAAAAGTTTCAAGAAACAAGTCAGATAACTACAGACCAGTGAGTTTAACGTCAGTGATTTGCAAATTATTAGAAAGACTAATTAAAGATCGCATGGTGGATTTTCTTGTTAAACATAACTTGTTAAACCCATCTCAACATGGGTTTCTAAAAGCGAGGTCATCCTTAACAAATATGTTATACTTTTTGGAAGATATCACTAAGTCGGTAGATGAGGGATCACCAGTAGATATCATCTACTTAGATTTTCAGAAAGCTTTCGACAAAGTGTCACATCAAAGATTACTGCTTAAACTAAAGGCCCATGGCATAGGAAATGGTTTAATTAACTGGATAGAAAAATGGCTAATTGACAGAAGACAACGGGTAGTAGTTGATGGGGAGGCTTCAAACAGGAAATCAGTTCTGAGTGGGGTACCATAGGTATCAGTACTGGGACCTATATTATTCTTAATATATATCAATGATTTGGATGATGATATAACAAGCAAGGTGTTGAAATTTAAAGATGATACAAAATTGTTTAGAAGGATTAAACGTGATGGAGATAGACAGCATTTACAAGATGATTGACAGGATGATAAAATGGTTTGAAAAATGGCAAATGTTGTTCAATTTTGGGAAATGTAAATGCTTCCACACAGGACATGGGAATGAAGATATACAATGGGAGGTTCTGTACTAAGTACTACTGTAAAAGAAAAGGACTTAGTGTTAACCATTAGTGCTGATATGAAAGTTTCAGAGCATTGCAGTATTTTTGCTTCAAAGGGAAATCAAATCCTTGGATTAAATAGGCGAAACAAAACGTATAAAGAAAAAGAGCTAATAATACTGCTGTACAAAACAATAGTTAGGCCTCACGTAGAATATTGTATTCAAGCACGGAGGCTATATCGCAGGAAGGACTTAGATATGCTAGATTAGAAAGAGTACAGAGGAGAGCAACTAAAACGATGCCAAAACTGAGGGATCTTATTTACCAAATACACCTAAAAAATTTGGTTTAACAACACTAGAGACCAGGGGATTGAGAGATCAAATAGAAGTGTTTAAAATATTGAACGGATATGAAAATATTGATAGAAAAAGGCTTCCTTGTCAACCTGCCATCTAGAGTTAATTTTCTGGATGACAATCTTGTTAAATCTTGGATTTCTCGGGTGATGTGTTTACATCATTACGTAAGGCAGTTTGTGCATCATTCGGGGATACAACAGCCAAATGAGATACGTACAACCCATCTCATTAACACTGTTCTGTTTTCAGAGGCAGCTAATGCTGTGGGGAAACTGTTGTAGGTAATTATGTTCACGGTAAACGTGCATTTTATTAGCCTCAGCTATAACCACCGCTAAAACGATTACCGTAAAATGTTTACTTACAAAACTTCCCCCATCGCTTTAGTTTAATTTTTAGTCAGAAACCAAAACTTTTATCAGTCTTTTTATGTCATTCATGTGATTACATCCCTAAACAAGACATCCTATTCCCTAGGCAGGCACCGAGTTACTTCCCAGTTGGCTACACTCGCACAGAATCTCACCATGTACCATGACACACTTACAGGCCCTATTAAGTACATATATATATATTAAGTACATATATATATATATATATATGTACTTAATAGGGCCTGTAAGTGTGTAAATATATATACACACCATAATCTACATCATCCCTTCAGTCTTAAACTATGGATAGGGACGTGAATTTATGTGGTTCTGTAATATTGACTATTGCATCTGGTAGGAAATTCCAATCTTTTATTGTTCGGGGGAAATAAGAAAATTTGTGACAATTCTTGCTGGTGTGGATAGTGTTGAATGCTTTGCTATTTAAATGCTGTGATAGGCATTGTACGGGCTGGAGGGGTTTTTCGATAAGCAAGGATAGGTGACCGTACATGGCTTTTTGGAATGTGACGGGGCATCTGTTTGTTCGTCTGGTTGTTAGTTGTTCTAGGTTTATTTTCTTAACATTTCTGACACGCATCCAGTTTCTCTGGATAGAGGCAAAAGCGAGCTGCCCGTCTTTGGACCATTTCTATTTTTTATGAGGACCTGGGTGTGGGGGTCCCACATGGATGATGAAAAAGGGTTGTGTAGGCAGTTGTTTTGGGAGTATGAGTAGAGATTGCATCTGATAAATGCTAGGGTACGGTTTGCTGGGGCAGTCATCTGATGAATGTGTTTGTTTCAGGTGAGATCTCTGGTGATACATACTCCTAAATATGGATGACTGTTGGTTTCCTGTAGTGTTGCATTTCCCAGAGTATAATAAAATGTTAGTCTCATCACAAAGCATTTTTGGCGGTTAAGTGCATCTGCCAGTCGTGTTCCCATTTTTGCTAATTCATTTAGGTCTTTCTGTAGTTCTTGTGAGTCAGACTGATTATTTATTTCTCCATATAGAGGACACAGTCATCTGCAAACAGACGGACTGTAAAGAGGATACTGTCAGATAGATCATTGATGTATATCAGGAAGAGAAGTGGTCCCAATACTGTGCCTTACTGTACAGCTGATATAACATTTGTCCAGGTGGAATGTTCTCCACCAACCACCATTCTCTGTTCACGACACTTGAGAAAGTTAGAGATCCAGGCGTGTGTTTTGTTGTGGATGCCATATCTCTTTAATCTATTTAAGAGTCGGTTATGGGAAACAGTGTTGAATGCTTTTGAGAAGTCCATTATTATCATGTCCACTTGGGATTTATTATTTAGAGAATTCGCTAGATCATGACATGTGTGGTGAGTATTAACTGAGTTTCTGTGGAGTGTTTATTGCGCAATCCATGTTGTCTGTCTGCTAAGACTGCGTATTGGTCGAAATGGTCCAGTATGTTAGAGTAGATAACGTGTTCAAGGAGTTTGCAACATATTGATGTTGGAGAGATCCAGATTCTACACTACAACTTACAAGTGCCGACCTAACACAGCCTAACTGTTAAAACAAATAACATTGTCATTGGTCTTCTATAGGGTCCAGTAATGTTAGAGTAGATAACACGTGTTCAAGGAGTTTGCAACATATTGATGTTGGAGAGATCCAGATTCTACACTACAACTTACAAGTGCCGACCTAACACAGCCTAACTGTTAAAACAAATAACATTGTCATTGGTCTTCTATAGGCTTTTCATTTTAATAAACTGTATAACAGTATGCAGGAAAGACTTGTAATAAATTAAAACAAGAACAGTTCACCTTTTCGATTCAAAGTTGATTCAAGCCAGGCGAAATTAGAAGTGTCTGACAACTAGGTGTAAATTGGTCATTGACGGATGATCCGGTTTCAGTACGTGATGGAGAAATCACATACTTCAAAGGAAAATACTGCGTTTTTGGCCGACATTAGGTTTCATCAGATGCGTCGCATCTGTACTACGAACAACAATTAATTTTATTTTTACTGTTGACCGCAGAAACAAATATTGAATTGACAAGTTATAACTCGAGAGACAAACACACCGACGTGCCAAACAAAATAGTAGTCATATTTCATTGATCAGTTATCGCCAACGCCACGCGAACTGATTTACTGAGGAGATCATATCATAGCATGGCCTATCAAAAACAGAATTATGATCATAATTCCTGTAATGTATAATTTAGGTGGGTATTTTAAACAGATTTACTTACCATTGTGATGTTCTTCGGCCTTCAGCAACGCAGGTAAATGAGGATAACTTTGATTGGCTAAAGCGTAACGTGCTGTCGGAAATGGGCGATCACTTTACGACATTCTTAAAATGATGAATTACAGAAGATACTAATTAAGAACTGACGATATCAACGATGTAACGCTAGCGTTTAGTTAATTCCACAAAATATCACCATTTTAAAGTAATCAACGTGTTTCAATAATCAAAAGCAGTCTCGGGTAAGCAGGCTTTGCCGTCGGCCCGCTGATAACTGCGTAACCACAACGCGTCGCCACTGTACGCGTGGGTGACACAGACAGGCCTACGCGTTGTCCAGAGCGACGAGCCTCAATTCGCGCATCTACACAAAGTGCCTTTGTCGGAGGCGCAATAAATTTATATTATTTAATAACACTGAGTACCCTTCTTATTAACACAACGGTGCTGTGACATCCTGTTGGGCGGTTTTGTTTACTTAGAGAATCCGCGTAAAATCACTCTTTTCTCTTTCTTAGGTCGTTAAAAGGATATAACTATATATATAGACCTATATACATATATTATATAGACTTGGTGTTTTTCTAAATAGCATGGATCGGTAAAATTTCTCCGGAGATGCGATGCAATTTTAAATGTCCTGTAACAATTCTCATTCCCGCCAACTGTCTGCCATCTTTTTTTTTTTAAGGTACTCAACCAATTCGATTGTTTTGCTCCTGGCGTTTCTTAGTAATTTCACACAAAAACAGAGGAATCAAGTACTCCTCAATGATATCCTAGTTCGTTTATGTATATGTATTAGTTCGTTTTTTTTTAAATTAATACAAAAACTGCGCTCTCATTTTTAGTAAAAACCGGATCCGGTTTTTTGCTTCCATTTTAGCTGAGTATGGACATTGAACTTTGTGTGGAATCGCGTTCTTGTCTTCTCGCGATCGCGAATTATGGGCGATATTGACCTTTGACCCCACCCTTTGGCGCTGTTGATGTTATGGAATTCCGAGTTTAGGCAATGAGTGGACGTCCGCGAACATATATGCCACCGACACGGCAAAATGGGCTAAATTAGACAGACAAAAACAATACCCACGCATAAAGGTGTATTTCTATTTGGGAACGACTATGGAACGAGAAAAAGTAAACAGGAGTTGGCGATAGTGCCAGTGGCCGTGGGCCGTTGCCCGTGCCGGGTCCCGGATGGTTCGGCCCCCGACGTGTTCGGCCCACGGAGACGGATGGTTCGGCCCGGATGTTTCGGCCTACCCCGACGGTTGGTTCGGCCCACGTAACAAAAATTCGCTATCCAGAGTCAGATGTTTCGGTCGACGCCAACGCCGACGGATGTTTCGGCCAACTTCACCGAAAATTCGACGGGCGGTGTTGGATGTTTCGGCCCATTGATAATTATCAAAGCAGCGGTCGCCTCAGCCCACTGCGTTTGATTCGGCCCGTTGCGTTTGAAGATCGTTTTTTGTTTCACAATATATTACCTATCACCTCTTTATTGTTTGTTGGTTTGAACTTGCACTCTTACCTGGATTGCTTGTATGTGTGATATTTGTTTGTTTGTTGCAAAGTATCTAAGCAGTAAGCTAAACAAACACGGTAACGGAACACACGATGTGAGCACATGCAATGTGCTCACTCCCTTTATGTAAATGATGTCGATTGAACAGATAAAATGTGTGACCACACTTTTGAAAGCGTAAATATATAATAATGCTTGACACATTTACCGAAAATACGCAAGTCTAAATAGTTGCATGCAATATAAGAATTATTTAACCATTTATCAAATACAATATTTCGATTTCCGCAGCAACTAAGGTCGCAAAAGTCAGATTTCTAAACAGAAGCGGGACGTACGGTTGGTTCGGCCCATAGAGCCCACTGACACCGATTACAGAAACGGTTGATTCGGCCCACGCGAATGCAAGGAGATCACGGTTAACAGGTTGCGCGAACGGATTGTTCGGCCCCCATGAGCCGAACCCGTCGGGGGCCGAAACATCCGACTCCCCCCGTGCCGTGGGGTCAGTCACAACCATCAACAGATGAGATGCAACGTTCGCAAAGGTTCTTCCAGACACATTAGTAATTTCGCATTATTAAGCTATAATCACGTATATTAATGTTGCTTGTACTCAATTTATTTAATTGTTTACCTTTTAGTCATAGTCAATGGCGGTATGGGCGGCCTGGCTGGGCCCTGTTTACTATAGACTAACATCAGCTAACAGTACGACACAAGGAAAAGAATATTCCAGTAGTTTCACCAGGTTTTTTGATTGCCCCTTCTGTGAGTTTTTATTATGTTCAGAAAACCAGCGCCTCTCAATACCGTGAAATTTAATGCCCATAACATGTATATATATATATACAGATAGCTTTTAACCGTTGGCATTGGTTGCATTTGGCAGGTGGTCGTTCATCGCATTGCAAGTTTTGCAAGTACATTAAAATGATTATTGTTAGAAACAATCAGTGCTGACTATTAATACATGTACTATATTTTCAGAACTCGAGGTGTATCAATACCACATGCAGATGTATGCTTCAAAGCTTCACCTTCAGGTAAATGAGTGTTGTCAAATGTGGTTACTCTGTCACCAAACCTGTTATCAAAATTATAAATACAAGCAATAAACAAGTATGTCATAGACGGATCCAGGTGGGACTGGAGGCAGGTGTCCCTCTAGACCTTAAGAATTTGGCGTGTCTCCAAACCTTTTATAATGGGCCCACGCGACTGTGTCCTCCCAGACCGTTTGAAATGTGCCCCAGTTTAGGTGATAATAATAAGCTGAAAGTTATGGCGTTTTCCAATATCACCACTCCAGTGGAGCGGGTGAAGTTATGGCAACGTGGTAGCGACAACATTTAAACTACACCATTTGGTTCGGCCGCCAGTGGAGGTTTTTGTGCCCCCTAGACTCGATTTCTGGACCCACCTCTGTATGTGATAGTTTTGTTTGCATGAGGATTTTGCAGTAATGTGTGTCCTCATTAAATTGCATATTGTTGTTAGAAATGCATGTGAATTAAAGTAAAGACAATGTAAAGTAAAAACATTTTATTTAAACTATTTGATGAGATTGACTACAAAATAATGAAAAGTACAATACAACTACAGGTACAATCACTGCACTTGATGTGTATAATGTAATAGTTTTTAATATCACATGCACATAAAATGTATAAAAAAAACAATAGAAACAAAAATTAGGAAGAGGTTGACAAAATGTCAGGTATATATAAAAAGCAAACAGATACTTTTATCAAGATTCTTTGTTACAAAAAACAACACTAGTACACGTGATGTCAAATGCTAGTTGTAGTTTATACATGCTTTGTATGTTTACAACTTAGTGACTAAACAATTATGTTTATTTAACAATAATGTTTAATATCGCATGCCCATAAAATGTAAACCAATGAGAAAAAATTACTTAGGAAGAAGTTTAGTTGAACAAATGTAATATGTACAGGGGGTGTACATATCAAATAATAATAACTATTATGAATCATAATTGTTTTTTTAACAAAGAATCATAATTTATGGTTCTTTGTTAAAAAAAACATCAATATGACATAAAATTCGAAAATTTTGTAATTTATGCAATGCTTGGTATGTATGTTTACAACTCACAAATAATAGTGACTAGACTAGTCAGGGTCATCCCCATGTGACTGAGAATTACATTTACAATCACTACATGCTACATTGCTCAGGTTTACTCAGCTGTATGAAGAGTACCGGCTACAGACCGCAATATTTTTGTATAAATAGTCTTCGCATATTAATTTCAGTGTGGCTGAATGCTTCCCACATAAGTCGAGATGGTGTTCGATTTAACAGGTCTGCCAGGGAGTCAAGTGTAAAGTGCTTTGAGCAATCCTGAGGATTGGATACTACACCATAGCAGAACTAACTTTGCTCAAGTGTTGTTTATAAAATAATTAGTACAATGGGTACACGTGTATAATCATCATGTGAAGTGAAAATATAATATAAATTATTTGTGAAAATATAAACCAGTGATAAAAAGAATAATTTAGAAATATGAAACGTGGCATGAAAGTATAGCAGTCCTTATGATACATAGAGAACTTAAACAAGTAAAATGCTGCTGTCAGTGTATCAACAGATTGTTGTTAAAAAATGTGAAAAGGCTTTCAATACCATTACTTCATCACAAACTTGTATTGTACATAACAAGTACCTAGTGTACATTGCAAGAACTCAGCTGGCTGCCACTGACTATCAGCAACACAAAAACAATGAAACCCTACCACCGTAACAATGCTGGATTTTTTCATGGACACTGCTAAAAGTTAAAGTTTAATTGAATACAAATACCATGTATTATAGACTTTCGATAAATGTGTCATCACATATAAAATATCATACATGTCAGAGCCATGCTAATTGTCACTTTGTCTCCGGTATAGGTAGATTCAGATGTACAGCAAAATGTCAGGAGCAGTACCATTGAAGACAGCGAACACATACAGTGATGTCATCGATATCCAAACCGATGTAGTTCACCGAAGAATGCTCGACACTGAACCTGTCTCACAGCATCAAGAGTTGTTGCCCGAAGACTCATGCTATATCTGCCAGACCCTGGCACCCACCGTTCCATCGCCAACTGCTGAGCTAGTCAGGCGTCACCATATTCGTATGTCGAGCAACCTACATTCTACATTGGTTTTTAGTCAGTTGAGCTAACTGACTGACCTGGAAGCCAGTGCACACCCCATCGGCACTGGGGAATCTGTCACGGATGCAACACATGACACAATTGGGATCAATCCGTGGACATTCACCTGGCAAACCATTAATATGCAGCATGCTGCATGGCTGTAGAATCTTGTCTGAGCTCCTGGACAAATACAACTGCCCAGTATGCCATATTAACTTGGAGAACTAGTGGTACTAAGCACATTAGTCCAATCTCCTGTAAAGAAAAGCATATTTTCAGTAAACAAAAATAGGTATCATTGTAGTGTTGGGAGTACATAATTATGGAATGTTCATTCTCATAATCAGTAAATATCAAATCATGTTTCATGTATCACCTGCAGCATTTCACAAGAAAAACGGCAGCAAGAAATGTGCTACTACAGCTGCATCTATACATTTTGATATCTTAGGAACAGTCAGTGTTTACCGGGGTTGTTCCGGAGGAGTGAGGGTTGATACAGCATGCAGACATTAGTAGAATATGCTCTTTTTTCAAAACGGTGAAAAATGTTGTTCATTGTCATTACATGAATTAAAAATTGTTCAGTTTCATTACAGTGATGCCTGATCAATATTATAGACTGATTTGAATTCTGCTAATCAGTAAAGCACATCTATATTTTTTGTTTTGTTTTCAGTATACAAATTCATGTTGGTGTCTGCCATGTGTAACTACTACACATATTCATGTTTGACATTTTAAGGTTCTGCCTGAGGTTGAATGGTCAAGGTGAATGTTGGAAATGACAAAATGAGGTGTTATTATGATGCTAACAGTATATTTTCCTCGCCAAGTATTCAAAGGTTCATAACATGTATGTTTACCTTCTTAAAAAATGAATAATTTATTTTATAAACTTATTTCTGAGTCATCGCCATATGCTAAATACTTTTAAAAGGTGTATTAATATGTCTGTGGGTATAAAATAAGTGCAGAAGTCAACTTTGTTTTCCATGTCCAAGATGTTATTATTAAAATGTGTATGAAAACAAATATATATGTAAATGTGCACATTAAAATTTGTTGACAATTTATATGTGATTGATTGTTATAAATTTGAAATTACCTGGATTGATCAAATGTGGGCCTCCCACAGAGTATGCCTGACCCAGGTGACCGCCTTAGCTCCTCTTCTGCCTCCTCTCATTCACATTCTTGGGTTGCAGTGTGGCCTCTAGCAAAATCATAATTCAAGTTACATATTATGCATTCATATATTGCTGTAGTGAGAATATATACACATTGGTAAATACACAAGAATAGCTGGCATATGTCAGTTGAAAGGTATCACAGGATATCAATTACATAAACTACAGCCAGGCACCAAGGACCACAACGGAAACAAATGCGAGCATAATCTTGTGTAATCCTTATATATGGTGTACTCTAGCTGTATTTATATTTTATGTATTTACACGTTTACATTTTTATATTGAATAAAATCATCATCACCATCATGGACATGATTGTCATATAAAAATCTCAATTATTTTGTATAAACTACATTGCAAATCAACAACATTCTGCAATATTAGTATCAAAATGTGAGTCACAAAACACTGTTTTAATAATTATGATCACCAATATAATACTCCCGTGTTTGACGTTCTGTTGCACAAAATTACGAATGCTCCCTGACAAAGTTACTTGCACGGTCAAAAGGGGCCTACTGCCAAACCAATGTTACTTGTCATTTCGAACCGTCACGTCATCTATTCTCTATATGTATTGTCGCAATAACATAGTTTATTAACAAGATCCTACGTAACAGTAAGCCAGTACTTGCTAGATATTTTGATTAGGTAGCATTGTTGTTAAAATTAAGCAAGGGCGATTGTCGGGCGGCGTAACCTAAATAAATAAAGCAGCCTAACGTAACGTAATTGATTGTATTTAAATTAGGTCACTACCGGTAATGTTAGCGTTCGTGTCAGGATAAATAATCGGCTGTGTAATTGAAATTTGTAACCTAAAGTGTGCTGTAGTACACATGAAACAGTCTTTATAAAGACTAAGTTAAGTTATTAAATTAATTCTGATCGGGATATGGCGCCTTGCAAGCGGCAAGTCAAGGCAAAGCGACATTTGGTGTGCGATCACTGCCACAGCTGGGTAGATTTTGCATAGTCCGGCTGTGGGAAGTCATGGGCAGAAAACATGGAGGAAGGATTCACCTTTCAGTGCATTGGGTGTTGGAAGGTGGAGTGTCTGCAGAAGGAGATAGTTAGGTTGACAGATATTGTGAAGGGAATGGAGATGGGAATTAGCAAGGAGGCAGGTCGAATGGAGAGAGACGACAGGGAGAGAGGTGAGAATACTGCAAGACTGAAGGAGAATAGCAGTGGCAAGAAAACTGAGGAAAGGAGATTGAGAGGAGGGAAGGTGATTGGAGGGGAAGAAATTGGAAAATCGACAACAGAAAACGTGACAAGCGTGAAGGTGACAGGGAAGAAAGTGACGTGAGATGGGACGAAAGAAGAAGGGACGAAAGGAAGTGAGAGCAAATGTGATAGAAGAGAAGTCGATAAAAGGGACGCTGACAGAAGGAAAGGTGACAAGAGAAAAAGCGACAGGAAAGAATGGATCGGAAGAGAATGTGACAGGAGAGAAGACGACAGGGGGAAAAGACAACAACCAGACAGATGCAAACCGAAGAAGGAGCTATTCTAAGGCAGTGATTGAGGGGCAATGAGGAAAGAGAGGGTGTTTATGGGCGACTCCATTATGAGAAAGACGGACAAGACACTGAGCGAGGGAAAGGACGTCGTTGTTTGTTTACCGGGGGCTAGGATTGAACATGTAACTGACAGGGTAGAGAAGGTATTGGGACATGGCAAGGGGGGGTCTATACTGGTACATGTAGGAACAAATAATGCAGACCGGGAGGGGACAACTGCGATAGTACAGAAGTATAGACAGTTAGTGAGGAAGCTAAAGAAGACGAGAGTTGAACAGGTTATTCTGTCAGGAATTTTGCCAGTAATGGGAGGAAGGGGGGCAACGTATAGAAACTGCAAGAGGATGGCGATCAACGCACTAGTTGAGCAGATGTGTGAAGAAGAGGGGGTGGGATTCACAGATTTATGGGGATACTTTGTTGGGAGGGAAGATATGTACATGAGAGATGGCCTCCATCTTAGTGGAAAGGGGGCAGCAGTTTTCTCAGAGAACCTGCTGCGATCTGTTGACAGTGGGACAGGTTGCATCTATTTAAACTAGATTCGCAGGGGGGACTCACAGAAAATTCTGAAAATGGAGGCATAGATAAAGACAGCACAAATGAATCAGCAAATAACAGTCTGGAAAACTCTTCTGAAGCTGGATATAAATGTGTTTGTTTAAATGCAAGGAGTATAGTAAACAAAAGAAATGAACTAAACATTATGGTAGAAGATATTGACCCTCATATAATAGGTATAACCGAATCCTGGACCACCACCGATATATCAGATGCTGAATTGGGACTGACAGGATATGTAATGTTTAGAAAAGATAGAATAGGAAGAAAGGGAGGTGGAGTTATTTTATATATTAAAGAATCTATTCAGGCTTATGAAATAAAATTAGAAAGAGAAGCAGATTGCGAAGAAGCTGTTTGGTGTAACATAGTTACAGGAAACTCAACGTTAACAGTTGGGTTAGTTTATCGAAGTCCAAACATAAGCATAGAAGAGAATGAAAAAATACAAAACGCTATAAGGGAAGTAAGCAAACGGGACTGTATTATTATGGGGGATTTTAACCACGGGCATATACAATGGAAATCTCTACAGAGTATGGGGAGTGAGGACCACAAGTTTTTAGTTTTAGTTCAAGATACATTCCTTTCTCAACATGTGCTAGAACCAACCAGGGGTGAGAATGTGTTAGACATAGTTTTGTCCTCACAGAATGAATTAGTTGACAATGTCAAGATATGTGAGCCACGGGGAGTAGCGATCACAACCAGATACACTTTACCATCAAAGTAAAACCAGAAAGGAATAATAAAAAGCAGTATAGGAGAAATTTCCACAAAGGAAGGTATAAGGACATGAGGAAATACTTAGCAAAGATAGACTGGAATAACACACTGAAAAATAAGACGGCAACAGAATGCTGGAATATATTAAAGAGTGAAATTAAGTGCATAGTCGATAAATTTGTACCCTTCAAAAACAAGGAAAACGGTCCAAAAAGAAACACTTATCGAAAGAAGCCATTAGAAAAATTAAGTATAAACAAAAGATGTGGAAGTCATATAGATGTACTGGAAATGATGAAGACTACAACAGTTATAAAGAAGCACTTAACCAAGCTACAGCTGAAATTAGAAATTCAAAGAGAAGCTATGAATAACAATTAGCTAGTAATATAAAACATGACAGCAAGAGTTTTTATGCGTATGTTCGAAGCAAACAGAAAGTTCAAGATAAGGTCGGTCCTCTAGAAGATAGTGCTGGAAATATAATATCAGAGGGATTCTTAATGGCAGAAGACCTGAATGAGTACTTTAGTTCAGTGTTTACCAGGGAAGATATTAGTTCACTGCCAGTACCAGAGGCTAAGTTCAAGGGGGCAGATTCAGACTATTTAGGACAATTAATTGTAACCCCGGAAATGGTAGCTAAGAAAATAAGGGCTATGAAGGATAATAAATCACCTGGAGTGGATGGTATTCCACCCAAACTACTATTGGAAATTGTAGAACAAATTAGCATACCGCTTGCAACAGTTTTCAACTTGTCATTAGAAGAGGGAGTGGTTCCTTTAGAATGGAAAGAAGCAAACATTATACCGTTATTCAAAAAAGGTTCGAGAAACAAGTAAGAGAACTATAGACCAGTGAGTTTAACATCAGTGATAGAAATTATTAGAAAGACTAATTAAAGATCACATGGTGGATTTTCTTGTTAAACAAAACTTGATAAACCCATCTCAACATGGTTTTTTAAAGCGAGGTCATGCTTAACAAATATGTTATGTTTTTTGGAAGACATCACTAAGTGGGTAGATGAGGGATCACCAGTAGATATCGTCTACTTAGATTTTCAAAAAGCTTTCGACAAAGTACCACATCAAAGATTACTGCTTAAACTAAAGGCCCATGGCATAGGAAATGGTATAATAAACTGGATAGAACAATGGCTGATTGACAGAAGACAACGTGTAGTAGTTGATGGGGTGGCTTCAAACTGGAAATCGGTATTGAGTGGGGTACCACAGGGATCAGTATTTGGACCTATATTATTCTTAATATATATAAACGATTTGGATGATGAAATAACAAACAAGGTGTTGAAATTTGCGGATGATACAAAAGTGTTTAGAAGGATTAAAAGTGATGGAGATAGACAGCATTTACAAGATGATCTTGACAGGTTGATCAAATGGTCTGAAAAGTGGCAAATGCTGTTCAATTTTGGGAAATGTAAATGCCTCCACACAGGACATGGGAACGAAGAGGTAGAATATACAATGGGGGGTACTGTACTAAGTACTACTGAAAAAGAAAAGGATTTAGGGGTAACCATTAGTGCTGATATGAAGGTTTCAGAGCAGTGCGGAATTGCAGCTTCAAAGGGAAATCAAATCCTTGGATTAATTAGGCGAAACATAATGTATAAGGAAAAAGAGCTAATAATACCGCTGTACAAAACAATAGTTAGGCCTCATTTAGAATATTGTATTCAAGCGTGGAGGCCGTATCGCAGGAAGGACATAGATATGCTAGAAAGAGTGCAGAGGAGAGCAACTAAAATGATACCAAAACTGAGGGATCTTAGTTACGAAATACGCCTAAAAAAATGCGGTTTAACAACACTAGAGACCAGAAGGTTGAGAGGAGATCAGATAGAAATGTTTAAAATATTGAAGGGTTATGAAAATATTGATAGAAATATTTTTTTCTCAGTTAAGAATGATAGAAGGACTAGAGGACATGAACTTACATTAGCAAAGGAGCAGTGTAGATTAGATATAAGAAAGTTCTCATTCTCACAAAGGACTGTAAATGAATGGAACAGATTATCTGCTGATTGTGTGGGTGCTAGTAGCGTGAATATGTTTAAAAATAAAATCGACACATACCTCAGACGGGCTGGATACACATAGATAAAAGGGTCGGACTCTCGATAAGCCAAAGGGCTTCCTTGTCCACCTGCCACCTAGAGTTAATTCTCTGTGTGGCAATCTTGTTAAATCTTGTAACCAAATACAATGCATATCAAATAGTATACTCGTTGTCACAGCCTCTGAATCTCTGGCTGATATCGTCATGGACCCGGTGACTGGCTTAGACTTACTCTTACTAGTCTTAGTCAGCCTCGAGTCGAGTGTAGACGTTCGCAAGTTGCAATTCTCGTTTAATTAATACACAGCTACGCGTTCTTGTTGCTAACTGCGATAGTGTAATACGTACCTTCGTACAACCACTTTGGAATCTTCATCTTGATACACCAAAGCACGTGTATGTTGTTATTGTTTTCGAATGCGTGGGATGCCGATCTCACGTAAAGCACGTGACCGAAATGGCGCAGGAGGTCGACAGCGCAATTGGCTTTCGTCAGCTATACCCGGTGTAACGACAAATCTTTTTTTTTGACGATTACAAAACAAGTACGCATTTTTTATTAAACCGACTGTGCGCAATAGTTAAACTATTCACACATTACACATCTGGACCTAAAAGAACCGGATTGGCGATGGGCAAACGAATTGGTTGAGGACCTTTAATTCCTGGTGGTGTTTATTCCGGTTGCTTCCGGGTAGGTGCATTTCACACTAAAATCCAAATAAAATGGATTAATAGTATTATAGTTTAGGCCTAAAGAGTACATTTATGCATTCAAACAAAGATATTCAGGTAAATAATATTATAAGATTGTCTGATACTCAGATAGAAGCACTCTTGCATGTTCTTTGTACTAATTAACAGGCTTTTCCCAGAGTCGCCCTGGAGTACAGACACAGAGTTGTCTGTAGATTTCTTCTGTTTATATTTTTCTCACAGACAGTCCTGTCTCCATGTACGTACTTCTCTAGTACACGGCACGTATATTTAACCACAATTAAGTGAATATATACATTAAACAGGCAGAAAGGCAGAGGGGTACAAGCCAAATTAAGTACACATGAAAAATACATGTGATGTCTGCCTAAAAGATGTTAAAAGTAAACACAAAGCGCTGGCTTGTAAAATTTGTGAAAAGTGGTACCAGATATTGACTGTCAGAACATCTCCGAACAAGTTTATGAATTTCTTGTCAAGGAAGGAAACAGTGTTCACTGGTTCTGTGATAAATGCAATGGCGTTCGTAGAGGTTAAAATCTTCAAAATTGTTTGCGCTGTAAAGGTAAAACAGAACGAGATAGAGACTAAAGTAGACTCTGTGACTGCGAAGGTTGAGCTATTGGAAAGAACGATGGAAACGAAGATGGATGAGAAGCTGAGAAGGGATCAGGAAGAACGGGAAAAGCGCAGAGCAAACCTAATAATACTCGTATGAGGTAGCGGAGCCAGAAAGCGAAGATAGCAAGGAGTGGAAAAGAGAGGACGAGTGCAAAGTGGAATTGCTATTTTAAAAGCTCCAGGTGCAGGTAACTGACATACATAAAACCAGTCAGTCGACTGGGAAAAAAAAAGGAAATGTTCGGCCAGAAAAGGTAGTATTATGCAGTGAAAGCGACAAGATGACTATCACGAACAGAGTTCAATCAATGAGACGATCTCAACAGAAGGTCGGTATTGAGATCCTGAAGGAAATATAAATTGCCCCGGACATGACCCAACAGCAAAGAGAGGAGAGTCGAAAGCTGAACAAGGAATTGGATAAGCGAAAACAGGAAGGAAAAGATGATCTGATTATACCGAATGGCAGAGTGGTCAGAAAGAAGCCCTTTCGTAGGCAAGAAGAGTCATCAGACAAGACAAGAACAGAAAGAAAACACTAAACATGTGGTGAAGAAATGCAAAAAAGAAACACTGGAAGCACAATTAGCACCAGTAACTGGAGAGAATCAGGAAGTACAGCAAACACGAGCTGAACAAAGCTCCATTCAATCTGCACCATCAGCACCGATTGTGAGCACAAATTGTATATACATAAGCGCTGATTCACTAATGAACAAGTTGCCTGAATTAAAAGCACAAGTGGCACAATCGCAACCAATGATAATAGGAATAACATAGAGAGAAAACAAAACAATTGTAGATTCAATGTTGAGCCATGTGAACTTCACCTTGAAGGATATGAAATGTTTTCTAATTTAGAGAACAATAGAAGGGGGTATGCCTGTATGTGCACAATTCACTTAAACCCATATATTGTAACATAAATTAATTTACATCGTTCGAGGAATATGTTTGGGTGGAGGTAAAACTATCAGGAAGACCCAAAAGATAACCTACTTGTTGGATGCATATACCGCAGCCCCAACAGAAGTGACAACAACAACGAGAAGCTATGCGAACTTATACGCAAGTTAGACGACATGAACGCATCCCACATATTAATGATGGGAGATTTCAATTACCCGATTATTAACTGGATGGATGGTGCAAATATTAACGAGAGAGCGTGCAGAACAGAGAAACAGTTCTTAGAAAGCACAAGAGATGAGAGGACATTGTAAATCACTACAATGTCAAGGATCCTCTCGGAAAGAGTGACCACTGTTCGATCATAGTTACATACCAATGTCAAACACCTGTTCCAGGTCAAAGCAGTGAAACGTTCATGTATGAGAGGGGAAACTATGAACAATTACGAGAAATGTTGCGAAATGACTGGGAAACCAAATTTGAGAAACTAGATCCAGAGGAAAACTGGGAAAAGCTTTTAAGTAGGCTAGAACAGGCAGAGCATGAGTGTATCCCCAAAAAGACATCAAGGGAATCAGGATAGTATCAGCCATTATGGATGAACAAGAAAACAATGGAGAAAGACATTTCAACAAGACAAGCTAGCTTAGATCTGCAGACACACCTAGACCAGTTACAGAAATGGGCTGAGAAGTGACAGTTACACTGTCACCCAGACAAATACAAAGTTATGAGAACTGGACATGGGCACCCATAATTTAACTACACCTTGACTACAGCAGGAGGTATTAATTCTCTGGAGTGTAGCCGTGTCGAGAAAGACCTAGGCATTCAGATTGATGATCAACCGAGATTCACACAAGGTTGTATCTATTACAAACAAGTTGCTGTGAGTAATCCGTCGTACGTATCAATATCTACATAAGACAATCTTCTCCGTCTTTACAAGGGACTTGTCCGTCCTTCTTTGGAGTCTGGTCTCCACAGTATCAGTACGATATTGATGCTGTGGAGGCTGGCCAAAGAAGAGCGACACGAATGGTGCCAGAATTAAAACATTGTGATCATGAAACGAGACTAAAGGTCTTAAAATTACCGACGTTGACGTATCGTAGATTACGAGAATACATTATTAATGTTTATAAGTACTTGAATGGCATATTTACTTGCACGCTCACTATGCTTAACCTGGACTTGTACGAAGGAACATAGGCAAATTTGCCTGAAGACCGAAGAGCATGTATGTATGTATGCATGTAAGTATGTATGTATGTATGTATGTATGTATGTATGTATTAAAATGTAACGCCCCGATGAAGTTGACCAATCAATATTAACAGATTAGAATAGACTAAATATAGTTTATTAAAAACATTTTTCATTTCATAAAATATTGTGCTATTTAATCGATCAATTTAGAACCAGGTCGAATTAGTTACGCCATTAATTACCAATTATTAACTGGCATTCTTGTCCACGCGCATCATAATATAGTTATTCCTTCTGATAGCAATATCATATTGCCATTAGGCCATGGTTCGGTTGTCAAGAATTAGAATCAACTGATCGCAAGGTGGAGCCAGCTGACATTGTCCAAGTGCGTAGGTGACGCCACCATCCATCAGCTATCTTAATTAGCTTATCTTAAATACTAATTGGAAAAAAGAAGCTTAAACAGGTAATGGTATGCCGCTGATAAGATAATAATTCAAGTTATCTCTTTTAATTGGCTAGTCAAATTATAAGTGTATTAATTAACTGCCATAATGTGTGTGCGTGCATGAGTGCGTGCGTGCGTGTGGCGTGCGGCTTTCTCCCTCTCTCTCTCTCATTCTCTCCCCCCCCCTCTCTCTCTCTATCTGTGCGCGCGCGTGTGTGCGCGTGTGTCTGTCTGTGCGTGTACGTGTGTGTGTGTGTGTGTTCGCGCGCGCGCGCGTGCGTGTGTATGGTGATGTGGGAGGTTGGTGGTAAACTTTGCATGGAGGTGGGAGGTTAACCTCGACAGTTAATGGGTGAGAGGTGGGAGATGAGAGGTGGAATCTCAAAAAGGTGGGAGATATAGATATGCAAGGTTGAAATTCTTAATAGCTTACAACTGTATATTCATTCATTTGTTGGCTGGTCGCAGTTGAATGTTTCGTTTGATGTTGTTCCATTGGAATATTTTTACATGTCTTGTGAAATTCGGATTGAAACGTGGCGACGCTGAATCATTATCAATACAATGTAGTTGGTATCCAATGTCTACTGTGATTTTGTAGCAATGGTATGACATTATAGGAGTTCGGTTGCTGGTCTTACGTATTTCTGTTATCAGTCTGAGATGCGTGCACCATCCAGGGTTGGCACCTGTGAATGTGTCTCCTCCCTACTTCCTGGTTATAGATTTAAGTACATCAGTGGAGTGCGATAACGTTGGGGCATCATTCTCGCAATAAAGATATTCTAGGTCCGAATCGCCGTGCTGCCGTTTCGAACTGTTGGCATGTTCGTTCAACCCACGTTGCTCCAGTTCCTTCAGACATTGATGAATACTATTGTGTACGAACAGTCTTCGCGCAGTAATGGCAGCGTGGCTGAATGATTCCCAGAGATGTCGAGTTGGTGTTCGAATGAACAGAACTGCCAAGGGGTTACAGTGTAAAGCGCTCTGAGTAGTCCTATTGACTGTGTAACGCGCTATATAAAACACACCTTTTACATTTTCTATTGGTAGATATTGTGGGCCGTTCGATGTGGTTGGCTGTACACACAGCACACACTTATTAACGTGACACATATAGGTGCGCGTCACGCTCAAACACATACAGTAAATGGAGTAGCAGTCGTGACATGTATCTCCAATCCAATCATATCACCGTCTGTGCGGTTTCTAAACCGTCGTCGTGGTAATTAATGATATCTGGTTTTAGTCTCAGCTTTTCCGTTGAAACGAGGTCAGGCTCTCTGACCCCGATCGTAGGTCAGATAGCATCAATGACCGCTAGCATATACACCCAACAAACACAAGCCAAGTTGCATGAGTATTGCCGTTGCCTCAGCTTGCACCGGAACAATAACGGCGTTGACCGTGCTTACTGAAGCATATGGGGTCAGCACACAGTTGAACTTCCTGCTTGATTACAGACGAAAAAAAGTGCATTATATTTTTGAGAAATGATTTTTTACAATGTTCACTTGCTCTGACATAAGTGCATTTGAGTAGTCAGATTTCTAGATGTGATTGTAGCAGCTGTTGACAGTAAAATTGTGTCTTTTTAGCTGATTTTACTAAGCGGAAGGGTATCTGGCAGCAATTTGGCTAGTTGACACTTTAGCCGGATTACTGCCTGCATGCATTTGTAAATATTGACGGGTGTCATACATACAGGCATTTTGCAAGAGCTAGAGATATTAGATTTTGACTAAAATCGACCAGCATGTCAATGAGATGATAATAACAGCAGGTAGGAAGTTTAAGAAACTTTATAGGTCAAGTTTTCTTATAATCACACAAAACATTAACATGGTCGCCAATGGGAAAACTGACAGTGTGCTGAGCTCATATCGTAGAACGAATGTACGAATGTGTGTTATATGTGTTCATTGAGCGTTTTCGGGAAGAACATATATCATGTGTATGAACACAATTATTTACTCAAAGTTTGAAAGCCTGAACAGAAATAGTGCAAGTGCAATTTCTCGAGTTGCCTGAAACACAACATTCGAACCAGGAAGTATCACTAAATTAAGGCATGACCAATTGCGGTGTCTGTCAGTAATTTAGGTCGGCAGCTACATGCGGTTGACATAAATGGGAGAGCTCGGTTGCTCTTTTTTTACGGATTGAAATCAAGTCTTGGCTGCAGGAATATCTAACAGCTCGATGCGCTTGACCTGGTGGAACACCGGCAGCGAAGGAACTCAAGGTTTCAAGGTTGTTTTGATCGTCGCGTCGTAAGGTACGTTACGTTGAGGAACGAGAAAATCAAGACGACTCTTTGTAGACAACGAGGGAAAGGTGTATCATATGATTTTAACTATTTTATTTTATGATATTTACATCACATTCCTTTTCTACGTCTACTGTATTAATTTTTTTAATTGCTATTAGTATTAGTTAATTTTATCTATGGTATAACATCTATTGTTTTTTATTAAAATACACTATTTTTAACATACACTTGTATATTGTTGTAAAGCGCTGTGAACATTATTGGATGTGGCGCTTAACAAAATAAAATATTATTATTATTATATCATGTTCAGACTGTCCATACATGCACCCGAGCATGGACATGATGCAAGCACACACACACACACACATGCACGCACGCACGCATGCGCCCGCACGCACGCACCCATAGGTGGGGCATGGGGACAAGTGCCCCAGACCTTTGTAATTTGGCGTGCCCGCAGACCTTTTTGTATGGGCCCCCGGGACCGTGCCCCCTATACCCCTTTGAATGTGCCCCCGTGACTGAAGGTTTCGGCGACGCAGACAACTCCCCCCCCCCTCCCACCCCCCGCCTTCCCGCCTTCTGGTGTCACCAGTGGAGCCAAGACAAGAGACAGCGAGAGACAACTTGAAGAAGGTTAATTTACTGCCGCACAGTGACGAACAATTTTTAACAGCATCCCTCCTCCCCCCGTTTTCCGATGTCACCAGTCGAGCCGAGTCAGCGGAGAAGCTGAAGTGTTACGGCGGCGCGGCAGCAACACATTTTCGACATCATTTGTTTCAGCCGCCAGTGTTGGTTTTTGTGCACAATCTAGACTACCCTCTGTGCACGCCCCGGCACACACACACACCCACGCACACGCATGCACACGCATGCACGCACACGCACGCACGCACGCACGCGTGCGCTCGCACGCACACACACACTCCCAGAAGTGTAATTTAAAATATTTTACATGCAAAGAGGTTATGGTTCTTTAAAACCCTTCGCCACTGTCATACAGTGTTCTAGAGCCAAAAGTAACGATATTTCGGAAATGCTCAAAAAATGTCAGCTGATAATAATAACTATTATAAATGTACGTATTATCGCGCCAATGTCAGTGATCAAAAATGTGCCATTGGTATGCAGCGAACATAAATTGCCTTGAGCGATTACCTTGCGTGATTACCTTCCATGACTGCGTTGTGCTGTTCAATGCGCCATTGGTGAGTTACCGTTCATCAGCATTTAGACATTTCGTACAGTGGTGCCATTCATTCAGTTGTGTCCACGAACCATGACGTTCGCATAATTATCGCAATCGCGTCTTTCAATGTGTGGGGATTAGAGCTAGAGACCTCCACAATCGATAAGTTGCAAGGCTGTGTGGGCCGGCGACGAAGATTGAACTCACGGTCTCCTGTAGTCGCTGTGGCGTATTAGGGGGTGATGTCTCCCTATTACTAACATAGGTTGACTTGGTAACACAGTTGTCAAGGCATTGAACTCACAATTGAGTGATTTCGTGTACGAATCGTCTTGCTGCCATTTCGAACCTTGAGCAAGTTCGTTTACTATACTTTGTTGCAGTCCATTCGGCTGTATGAATGAGCAATTGGCTACGCACAGTAAGTTCTTCTAAGACGCGATTATTTCGTCCTTAGCGCTTTACACGTTAGGTCTACTGACAGACATGTTAAATCGAACACCATCTACACTTCTCTGGGAAACACCGCGTGTTTCTCACGGACATGTGATGTTGTTCGATTGGACAGATCTGTCAGGAAGCGAAGAATGAAATGCCCGGAGCAGTTATAAGCACTATGGATTCCATGCTAAATAATACCGTTGACATGAGCCTCTAACCGATTATTACGCCTGTCCCTCTCTGGCCCCTGCCCGAGATCTTAGATACGCAACCGATCCCTTAATTACGATCTATGTACCATATCTTTAGGGCCTATTTAGGCCATAACAACATCTCAAGCCATAATTAAACGGGACAACAAAGGGGACTCTTAATCTGAGACTGTTAATGAGTTCTGCATTAGAGATTAGCGCACTATCATCGCTGTACCGTCTTAAAACAACACCTCGAATCGAGGTCATCACAGTTTATTGATGTGACACACCTATCTGAAGCTGTGTAATGCTTGCAATGAGCAAGAATCCTGATCATCGTTTGTTGCGTTACAAGACTATAACACTGGAACGTTAATACACACAATATTCTCACTCTCCATGCCACAGGTATATCTACATATAATCGAGCCAGCGTGTGTATGCGGATAGGTTAAGGTTTTCTCTTAGACGACTTTCAGGGATTAATCTACGACCCCGAGAATAGGAAGTGAGTCCTATATATTTCCAAAATATCCATATATGTCAAGATTTTCACAATTTATGGGTTAAAACGGTTGTTCAGAGCGTAAAACGTAATGTGCGCGTAATACGTAAAACGTAACCTAACAATCGCAGGAACCACGTGCAAGCGGCAAATACTTCGGGAAAACAGCCCCTGCGTCACAGACTTGAGTAAAATCAACATGGAGTGGACGCAAATACAGTAATGCTTATGTCTACCCTCTTGCCAATAGCATAGCAATGCGAATATTATTTGACAATTCTACACTATCACGACCCCCAAAATTAAACCTACTGCGGAGGGCCAATAACCCCCCCCCAGTTCAATAATCGTTGCAGAAACTAAATGTGTGACTTCGCCAGCACATGCTGGAAAGGTTATGACGAGGCGACGCTCCATATACCTAAGGACATCAGATACATGGAAAGTATGACACTTCCGGATCAATGCCAATCGGACGTTCGGCAGCCGACAGCGTCGCTGACCAGACCAAAGGAAAATGTAAATATAGGATGTTGGAACGTGAGAACGCTATATTCAATAGGGAAATCAGCACGACTTGCAAAAGAAATGGATAAATACGAAATCGATGTCATGAGCATTAGCGAATGCAGACGGACAGGACACAGGTCAAGCTGAACACTGGAGAGAGTGTTATTTTCTCTGGGAGAGAAGACAACCTACACAGACACGGAGTGGCAATAATGATGAGAAAGAAAGCAGAGCAAGCATTACTAGAGTGGAAACCTTTCAGTGATAGGATTATATATGCTAGATTCTGTTCAAGATATGTGAAACTATCAATTATACAAACATATGCACCAACAAATTTAATAAGTGACGAAGAGAAAGACCAATTCTACGAACAGTTGCAATCAGTTGTGGGTAGTTTACATCAACGTGACATGCTCATAGTAATGGAGGACTTAAATGCCAAAGTTGAAGAAGACAATGAGGGCTATGAAGACATAATGGGAAACCACGGAATTCAATCAATCAATCAATCAATCAATTAATTCACTTTATTGTCCTAGGAAGAATATGTGTCTTACAGCTCATGATCTCATAAAATATAATGTGAGAGACATATATGTTAGTTATGTATATACAGGTACGTAAAGTATAAATATAATCAAAGCATAGCACAATTATCAATATTACTGATTCAACATTCTGATTGCTGTAGGCACAAAGCTCTTGGTGAAAGAAATGAAAATGGAGAAAGACTAATTGACTTCTCAGGATTAAACAACCTTGTGGTAACAGGTACCATATTTCCACATCTACTCATACATATGCATACGTGAACATCTCCAGGAGGGCGAACCAACAACAAAACAATTGGCCATGTGCTAGTGAACAGGTAGCACAGAACATCAGTTATGGACACCAGAGTTATGAGGGGAGCAGAAATTGCGAGTAACCACCAGTTAGTGCGCTCGAAGATCAGGTTGAAGCTAAAGAGGAAGCAAAAGACCAGTGAGAACAGAAAGAAATTCGACACAATCAAGCTTCAACAACCAACCATAGAAATGCAATTCTCATTGAAGCTACGGAACAGATAGGACATACTATAAAACTGCGACGAAACAAATAACGTTGTTGAGAGAAAATGGCAAGAACTCGAGGTGGCCCACAAAGAAACAGCTTAAGAAGTACTGAGTTACAAAAAGAGAGGACAAAACCGTGGATCAACAAAGGGTCATGGGAGCTGGTAGAAGACAAGAAACAACTAAAGAACAACATAGAACAAGCAAAGTCAGAAAGGATAAAGCAAAGTGGGTAGACAACCTGGCCGTAGAAGAAGAGAAAGCATCCGGAATGGAAGAATGAGAGAGGTCCACAACATCACAAAGACACCTAGCAACGACAAACACAAGACAGCGAATGCAGTAAAAGACAAATCTGGAAACTTAATAACTGAAGGACCAGCCAGACGGGCAAGAAGTCCTTAATAAATCTATGCCCGATGACCCTGTGATAGATATTGAATTAGATCTGATCATATATTAAATCAGCACAGACTCTATAACAAAAACAGACATTAGAGCAGCACTGATGACGCTGAAAAATGGTAAAGCCGGAGGCAAAGATGACATTACAGCAGAATTGTTGAAAGCAGACATGACGATAACAGAGAATTGGCTTCTAAGCTTACCAAAGACATGGAAACATGGACAGATTGTCCCCAGTAAAGTGTTCGGAAGAGTGATATTAGAAAGAATAAGAAATGGAGTTGACAACAAGTTGAGAGATGAACAAGCAGGCTTCAGAAGAGGACGAAGCACAGTGAGCGGATATTCATCCTTCGCAATATCATAGAACAGGTAGTGGAATGGCAAGCAACAATATATGTAACTTTCATACTCTTAGAAAAGGCATTTGATTTCGTGCACCAAGAGAACCTTTGGGAAATCATGGCGAGCTACGGAATCCCACTCACAAGATAATCAGAATGGTTCAGATTTAGTACGAGAACAGTGAATGTGCAGTGTTAGATGACGGTGAACAATCTGAGTGGTTCAATGTAAAAACTGGAGTGAAGCAAGGAGACGTAATGTCCGGATTTCTTTTCTTGACTGGATAAAAAGGAAAACAACTGAAGAAAGCAACACAGGGATAAGATGGAAATTCATGTCAAAACTTCAGAACTTGGACTTCGCTTATGTCATCAAGTTACAGACACATGCAAGCAAAGGCAACAAAGATTAATGCATTTGCATCACAAATCGGCCTAAAAATCAACAAAAATTTAACTAAAGTACTGAGGATAAACAGCGAATGCAACGACAGAATACAGATTGATGACCAACAATTGAATGAAGTAAAGAAGTGTACATACTTGGGCGCAAACGTCAGCAAGCAGGGAGGAGGCGGTAATGCTATTATCAACAGAATTCGAAAATCAAGGACATCTTTCATGAAACTCAAGCTGATATGAAGCTCAAATGTATACTACACATTAAGAACTAAACTTAGGTTATACAATACACTGGTAAAATCAGTGTTATTGTATGGATGTGAAACATGGAAAGTAACCAAAAGCGACAACACAAAACTTGACATTTTCAAATTCAACTGTCTCAGAAGAATTTTTTTAATTAGATGGCCAGTAGTAATTTCGAACAAAGACATTGAGAATATATAGGCAGAAGTGAAATTCAGCACAGAAGTACAGAGAAGAAGGTGGAATTGGATCGGGCACGTACTGAGAAAGAAGGACTACAACCACTGCCTGACAGCACTGACATGGACGCCGGAAGGAACAAGAAAAGTTGGTCGGCCAAAAACCATATGGAGGACCACAGTGGAAAAAGAACGAAAACAACTGGGCTGGGCAACTTGGAGCAAAGCCAGACACATAGCCGTTGACAGGGCGAAATGGCGGAGTCGCACACCAGCCTTATGGGCCACAAGGCCCGAAGAGGAAAGTTAGTAGTTAGTTAATAGTATCTTATTTTCATCATTAACAGAACATCTAATAACGCGTTTCCAGTGACCAACATAAGTGAAACAATGTTTGTAAAAAGGTCAATGTTCTGCAGTCTTTCTAATGATGAATCAGTACGACGGATTCCAAACCGAACCCCTTAGCAAACATTCTATAGACATTTATACAATTTAATAAAAATCTATACAATTCTATACAATTATAATCTGATAGATTAGATTAGATTTCTATAGAATTCTATAAAAATAAATGTGGCATAAAACATTCTGTGAAAATATATAGATATTCTACAAAAATTCTATAGCAAAACATTTCCTAAAGAAATGTTTGCACAAAAATATTTATAAATCTATCCAATAACATATATAGTCAACATAATGCTTTGCTAAGGGGTATGCTAATTATCATGACACCCATCCCAGTCAAAATTACTTTGTTCTGAATAAGAACCAATAAATACATGAACTAGTACGACCTCAATTTTAATCTGACTTTGAAGATAAAGCCCGTAACTACGCTTGTACAGTATAAATAGTGTTTTACTTCCGGATTCTTAGGTGCCCCGACAGGATGGCATTGGCCCGAATGCTGGCTGTTTCTGCGTTGTTTTGTAGTATCACAGGTAAGTCGACTTTCATACGGATCTGTTTTCGCAAAAAAAGGATGTTAATAACACGATATAACCTGCGTGAATATCTTCACGATACATTTCAACGAAACAATAATACAGTGTCATTCCAGTAACACAATTTATTTCTGTAATAGGCCCACATGGGCAGTCGGATTACACAAGTTGTATCCCTGTCAATGATATTTGCCTAATGATCTTGTTGTTTGAATTAAACACAATGTGCATGCATAAACACGATAACTACTGTACAATACAATCATTGAGATTCAATAAAGATAATGATTGTGAACTAAAATAAAAAACTGATGATTTACTCATCAGACGTTACTTGTTATAGATACACATGCGCAAGGCAATATGTGTACGAAGTCAAATATTCAGCGTTGTACGGACAAGGGCGACTTGACGCCATTACTACTTTTCCCTGATGTGCAGAAGAAACATCTGAACGAATACTGCAGGTATTGTTATGAGGAAGTAGGGATGGGGTAAAATGCTAACACACGTATTCCTCCTCAGGTGGATGTTGCACATCGTTATAATTATTTCAACGAAGACGAACTGCCACAAACGCTAAATTTAACAACATTAATGGCACATCTGCAATAGCATACTATCAGCTCCAACGAAAACGGACAAATAAGATGTCTAACGATTCTTCTCTAAACCACGAACCGGGATTATAAAAGGGAACGTAAAAGACAGTTCTTATGCATACATATATATATATACATATATACATAATATATATATATAAGTATATATATATATATATATATATGTATCAGTTTAGGTGAAGAGTGTGTGTGCAGAAACAGCCAGCATTCTGATACATACGTCATCCCGTACACTTACACTCCCCCCTCCCCAGGCATCATTTATTATTAATCCAGAGAGTGAAAATTAACTTTAAAAAATGTAGAATTTGTATGCGTGTGCGAGTGCGTGAGTGTTGTTACACACAAATATCCAAACACCCGAATAACGGAGATGCATTGTGGTTACTTTCAGTAACTACTCGGAAGTGCAACGATGTCGGTTACAGTTTGTGGACAATTGCACCGATGTCGTAAAGAAGGAATATGCCGGATTGGATGGGAAATTGGCTTTCATTTGTAAAAACAATGGAGCAGGTAGGTAAGATAGAATGTCGGATATCCAGTGACAATCCTCCATAGATGTGTAGACATGAACCGCGTGTCGAATAAAGTACCTCGACTCCTAGTAAATGTTCGTCATATATCAATCAGATAGTAGACTCTGTGTGAAAGAGTTAATTCAGTTATGGATTCGTCATCTGACAAAATACTTATTGTAATCTGAATTATACCTTTTGTTTGCCTAGAAGAAGCTTAACCGTAAATAAGTTGATAAAATTGTGTTTTCATAATACCCACGGACTATTGTTCTCTACATGTATTTTCTGGTGGCTCATTTTACCGAACCTTCCCCTATGTTGTTTGTTTAGAAAGCATCACTGCATGTACTATCAGCTAGCGTTCACACACCGTATCAATAATAATAATAATACGTAGTCCCTTCGTAATTCTCGCCCGTGTACAGTCGGATACGTGGTTTGGTTTCATTCACACTGTGCTCAGGCTTGTTTTGACTGTGTGTGTGTGTGTGTGTGTGTGTGTGTGTGTGTGTGAGTGCGTGCGTGCGTGTGAGCGTGAGCGCGTGCGTGCGTGCGTGCGTGCGTGAGTGCGTGGTGTGGCGTGTGCGTGTGTGTGCGCATGAGTGCGTGCGTTCGTGCGTACGTGTGTGTGTGATCAAAATATTAATGTTGTTTGCTGTAGACTACGCGAAACACATTGACTGCATGCACAATCCCAAGCGCAAGAAGGCTGAACTTGATTGCTACAGAAAATACTCGTTTGGACAAGCAGAAATATTCACAATGACCACCAGTTTGTGGTCAGAATGGCGGGACCAATACTGCCAGTAAGTTTCTCTTTTTTCACATATAATTGTTGTAGTTGTTTTTATGCAAAAGCTGATGTATTCAAATAAATTGTTGCATGAGTTATGATAATTTGACACAATTTGAACCGACCAACCGACTGACCGTCCGAACGACCGAACGATCACCACATAATGCTTTCGACCTATTCGATAATACCACTTTAAATTTTTTGCATTTTGCAGAGACTTCTTTATGCTGCTATGAGTAACATGTTGCGTTAGATATTGTAACTTTTTTTCAAATTATTACAATGGATAAACTAGCCACTGTAAATTTCAGGAATGTTTATACGTGACGTTATTGACTATTTATGTACTATATTATTTAGATATACATATATGTACTACTTGGTTGTCTTCTTTAAAATATATTATTATTATTATTAAATTTTCAGACACACGGAGACTTTTATGGCCTGCACAAGTGGCGTTGTGACATCACACTGCAAACAAGACTCGAATGCCTGGACCGACATGCTCACCAAACAGTCGTTAACTCCGTTGATGGAAGCCCTGTGGTGCCCCCACTGGCGTGAGTCTGCCTCGCAAAATGTTATGGCCACAAACATCTGCAGATGTGTCTATATATGAGCGATGACTTGACTTATCCAATACGACAATCGTATTACGATGGTTCCTTCTTCTTCTCCTCCTTGTTCATCTTCCGCTTCGTCTTCTTCTCCTTCATATTCTTCTTTTTTTCCGTCGTCTTCTTCTCCCTCGTCGTCGTCGTCGACGTCTTGTCTCCCTATATAATTGCACTCATGAACATTTTTGCACAATGTCGACGATTTGCATCCATTACATACAGCAAAATTCCATTACAATTGTTTAATTACGTAAAGATTTCGATGCGCAGTCACAACATGTGGGTCAAGACAGTGACGCTGATGAAGATATCACTGAGTTAAACGCTGATGGTTGGAACACCCTCGTAACATATCGTCACACGCACGCACACGTGCTGGTATTCGCACACGCACATGCACGCATTGCACGATTTTGTAACGAGATCACAACCCGTAAGATATGTTTACATTCGTTTTCACTTGCTCAAAACATTGGTCCCAAGTGCACCAGGGACTTCGTTCCACAAAGCATCTAGAAGTCGGGGGAACTACTACAGTAGACATGCGTTTACTGCAAACCGGAAGTATGACGACGTAATTCACTGTTCACAGGATCAAGTACCGGACCCGCTGCTCCGACGATCAAGCCTACGTCCCCTGAAACAGCTATAGAGTGTACGTGCATTAACAATTTCAAATGACAGGAACCTACAAAATAAATGTTGGAATACGTCAGGTTGGCTAACTATCCCTGGTACAATGTTCTGTGCGATCAGTCGCTAGTATTTGTATTTTAATAATTAGCTAGGGTAACAGCGTGTGCAGCTGACAGCGATGTAAATGCATGTCGGTGTTCACAAATAAACTACGCCTCGCCTACATGTACACAACGTGCAGTTTGGTTTGGGTATGACGTCTTAGGCGAAGAAATGTTATAAAAAAAGAATTCTAGCATTAGCGATCCGAAACTCTGAAACAGCGAAATACGCCGACTAAAGCTATTGTGGTTTCATTTCTTCAACAAACAAAAATAACTTGTACATATGTCAATATTAATGTAATGTACATTAAAATATTAGCATTACACGACACAAATTTCAATAACGTATTACTACTGTATTCCATAGAAAAAAGCGCAGACCAACACGGCACTGTTAAATTAACAAAACATGGCATTATTAGTTTTAAAACCAATGGACTCTCAATTTATAAGCCAGTGGCTTCCGTGTTTTGTTGTCATTTCGGTGTTTTATCCTAGACAGTCATGACTATCTATATGATTGTTTCAGACTGGCTGCTGGTTGTGCCTGCGCTGTTGGCAGCGGTGGTGACGGGAGTTGCCATTGCAATTGTACACAGACTGCGACATCACCAAGAGGCCAAAACCGACGACAAACAACCCCGGCCGGAAGCCTCTCGTGACGGGACGCGAGCCAGAAGCCGTAGTGGGAATGGTCGGGACACGGGAAGAAGCGATTCCCGGGATCACGCTTACAAGAAGGGACAGCACAGTAAATCGAAGGCAAAGAAGGTGAACCGTTCGCAGAGCGTTCCCCAGCCGGCAGACGACAGAGGCGCGTCGTCCGGCAGAGAGAACAGGCCCGGTAGACTGGCACCAGTACCGACCAGACTTGACCAGTCTTCGTCAGTCTATGTAATACCGGAACCGTTAACACGGGAACCAAGCGTATACGACCACATTGCGCTTCAGCAAGTGTCGCCGAGTGACTCTGTGTATGAGAAACATGGCCCGACTGACAAGGCCAATGTGTACGCTACACTCGAGCAAGATGACACGTACACCAGGCTGACGCCAGCTGCTGCTGGAGCAAGTAGAAGCGGCTCTAAGGATGAGAGGAGAAAGAAATCTCGCAAGAAGGAGGACGACACATACGTGAGACTTAGCAACAAACGATAGACGAGAAAACAGCAGTGTGACGTAACATGTTGTGTCGAGTCCGTTTGAAAAACTGCACCAACAACGTCTTAGTAATAGTAATAGTAATAATAATAATAGTAATAATCATAATCATAATTAATTTCTATAACGCCTATATCCTCAAGAATCTGAGCTCAGAGGCGCAACATACAAGAATCTTAAGGCAAAATCGTGAACAGGGATGCGCAAGAGTCATCATTAGAGCAAGGGGGAGGTTTTACATTGTATAATGCAAAGCGCTGTAATAAGCCAACAGTGTTCTTTCAGTTAAAACATGTATATACAACGTTTTAGCTTAACACACCGCTCCCACATAACATTGTTATCTAAACTTCAATAGTATAACACAGTGATATTTCAAGATATCCCAAAGAACAAAGGTGTAAACACGAAATTTGTGCATCTGATATCTCACGTTCTATGCTTTTCTTCTTCACGTGTCATGTCTGGTGGCAAAAATATAATATCCTCATGTCCTTTATCGTTGTCTACAACTGGGTGTTATTGACTGATCTCTCAAACCATTTGTCTACACTGTTTAGTTTATATATTCTATTCTTTTGTTACCTCTAGATACATGTTCTTAGATTTGTCCGTCAATATCCTTATTATCTGATTGTTTCTCAATAACTGTCCTAGAAACTGGAATTTATCTTTTCATTTCTTGTAATTGTCTTTGTTGTCTTGCTCATTATAGAGCATATTAAACTGTTTTGTCCAAGATATCATCTGTTGTATTCCCATTTCCAAGTCATTCTCCCATTATTCCATCAGTTATGGTGGTTGCTGTCAGATACTAATTATTCGTAGCAAATGGAGAACGCCCCACCTTTTTAAATTTGTATGTCTTCAGGTTTTACATCGTCGAAAGCTTTGACATAATCATTCAAACACATACGCACACATGTGCGCGCACACACACAAAAGTACACACACACGCACACACACACACACACACACACACACACACACACACACACACACACACACACACACACACACACACACACACACACACACACACACATACACACAAACACACAGGTAGTTGTAGCAGCAGCAGAACTGGTGCGTGTTATTCATTCACTGTTATTGTACGACATTTGATTTATCCATAAATTTACCCCCAGCAAGCTAGGAATGTAGTCTTTACTGGCGGAAGACCCCGTAAAGGACTATGTTATAAACGTAGTGGCCACAGGCAGGCAATGTCGCCTGCTCATCACACACCTGCTTAATCATACAAATGTAGAAAGGTGGCCATTTGACGCAGCAATCAACGAGGGTAATAAGATTAGCATGTCCCACCATGGGCAACATTACTTCGACAATTCATTTAGTCAAATCATCTGCAACATTTTAATTTTTATTAGTCAGTTATTCGTACAACGCAATTATCAAGGGTGACCAGACTGCATGACCCAATAAGTGTGATGTTTATGTATTTTTATGATGTTTATCCAATCAGGAAGTTGTGTACACATGCTGACATGCCATGGTCCTTCGAGGGCGGTGAAGCAGATCGGAGAATTCGGTTTGTCCAATAAGGAAGATATAAGCACTCACGTGACGAAACAGGACGTGGGTTACCAGCGGCTTGCTAACTGACAGCTGAGGCGAAGCCCCAAAACAGGTCATTGTGTAGAGCTACAGTGTAGTCATTGCGATGTTGCCATGTTAGCGATCGCATAACATCTCGTCTTCATAGTGTAGTGTACAACGGGTAAGTACGCAGATAACACTTTCATATTGTGCGTGTTTACTACGACGGTGTTAATTTGCGTGTGTGTGCTACATGCTGCGTGAGATTACTCAGTTGGTGTGATGTGTGTGTGTGTGTGTGTGTGTGTGTGTGTGTGTGTGTGTGTGTGTGTGTGTGTGTGTGTGTGTGTGTGTGTGTGTGTGTGTGTGTGTGTGTGTGCGCGTATGTGTGTGTGTGTGTGCGTATATGTGCGTGTGTGCGCGTGTTCGTGTGTACGTGCGTTTATGTGCGTGTATGTACGTGTACTCAATTAACAATATTCAAAACATACGCTGACCCGCTGTTCCGTGACCATCTACATTTTCACCGGGTCAATTACTTTCTTTAATACGCAGTACGTTTGGTAGCCTACATTTACGGATAAAGCACGGCCGTTCACAGAAATGCGTTGTTCATTCGCGATATTGCTGGACATTTTTACTGTGAAACACGGCGCTTATTAATAGCCAAAATAGCGCCCGAAGAAACATACACATGTTAGTTTTGGTAAGTCAAAACGATGCGCCATCATTAACTTCTGCATTGTTGCCAGCCAACTCGGCAAGATATGAACATGGTTCCGACGAAAATCATCGTATGTGTGAATGTAATTTGCTTGTTTGCGTGCGTGCGTGTGTGTGTGTGCCTTCTGAGAAAGGGTAGTTTATTTTTGTAATATTTCTGATTACCAAGTATTATCTGAATAACAGAAATAACTGCATTCAAATTTGTTCTACCTTCAGCTAACTATGGGAACATTGACCCGATTTCTGGTAGGGTTGTTGTTGCACGGCTATATCGCAGGTAAGTAGGCATCCGGCCTTATACAATACTTTCATGGAGACAGTCTTTCACATGTCGCATTAACCCGTTGTTTTGTATGAGGCATACGTACATACGTACATACGTACATACGTACATATGTACATATGTACATACGTACATACGTACATACGTACATACATACATCCAGACAGACATACATACAAGCATACCTGCACACATACTTACCTACATATATGCTTACATGCTTACACACGCACGCACGCGCGTGTTTGGTTTTTTCGTTGTAATGTTTTTATAATATTTTATGTTTTTTCGTTATAAGGAATATGTTGAGACTTAATAAAGTTATTCGTTATATCCAGTGTACATACATAATGAAGGCAACATAGCAGGCGAACATGTAGAGTCCATACAGCAGGCAGCCGCTATATTGGATGACACTCTGCCTCAACGGCAGCTCCTCGATGTTAAACTTTTCATCAAGTAAAATATAACGTTTCAACACCTGAGGCATCATTTGTCCGCGTGTTTCATCCTTAAAACTGCATAAAAATGCACATTTCAAAGAACAAATATACATGTACAATTGTGTACATACGTACATTGCATTATACTGTAGAACCGCTCGCACAAGGCAAGCTGTGTACGCCGGCCAACAAAAGACTCTGTTGGGATGCTAGCGATGTGAAGCCATTACCTAACCTTCCCAATGTCACGTGGTCGCAGTTAATGCATTATTGTAGGTAAGTCTTGGCAGGCGGACAAACAGAGTTCGCATTCAGTTTGGTTTCGTTTGTGGTATTTATGTAGCTAAAAATGTTATGTGGCTGCCTTATCGGGGATACAAAATATAAACTTTAGTGATAGGTAGAGACAATGGAATGCTAATTTTGACATATGTTTTATACTTATTTTATGCGTTATTTTTACCTTAACCTATAAATTTTAATGGGTATTTTAGACAATTTTAGACTTAATTTTTTATTATATTTATTTATTTTATTGTATGGTCGTGGTACGTTTGATGTGACTGAATGTTTTAACACCAAGTCACATTCCTAATTGACATGTATGTTATGTCGATTATGGCAATAAAGTATTTGTATCGGTATCTAAACAAAACAGTCGACGGTGGAACTAATGTTGCATCGACTGGTCATATCGAATCACAGTGGTACCCGTATATTATATCTACCATATCTTGATATCCTCCTCTATGTTTTCTCAAACAATGTTCTGTAACAAGTATGTAACTATAGACAAAACTTCCGAAAACTTACATATGATCTACATCGATCATACCAACAGAATCGATACGTATTCGATGTCTGTTGTGTAAGGAAACTATTACATACAATCTTACACACACGCATGGAACAACAAACCAGTGACGTAAATTACTGCGATTACTGCGGAGCCTTCTAGATACCACCACTCCGATTTCTCGTTGAAGAGAAAAGCCGTCAAAGAGAGGCAAACTTCAAAAACACGCACATAGATAACTCATAAATATGTCGCCATTTGGTAGGTCAGAGGCTAATGGTCCAATAAACATGAACAAACGAGAGTGGACATTGGCGCCTCGGAGAAGATGGGCCTACACCCAAATTTCTTCAATATTTCAATATTAAGATTTTAAGCTGGACTGAACGTTTCATGATTGTACAAGTACAAATGAGTTCTGAAGGTATTACAGAATATGTGGACAAACCATGTTTCATTTTATATGGTTCAAATATATTGACCACGTAATGCGATCCAGGTGTGACATCCATAATCAGGTAACAAAACTTAATTCAAATTCACTACTTTTACAATGACTTTTCAAATCGAGAAGAGACTAGCTAGGTCTTATTTGTAATGTTAACATTGGCTCAATATTTCGCGGAACAAGAACCCAAATTTACGTGACAATTAAGAACAACAGTCCGAATCGGAATCAATTTGTTTTGACCTGTTGACCAGAAATGTAAATAAGCAATTTAACAGACGTGCTATCGTTTCATTTAGACGCTATCCCGAGGTAAGAAATTGTCAGAAGCAGATGTCACCAAACTGTAGCAAGGAGACGCAAATGGTCTACGAAGGGTTAGACAACGAACACAGGTTCATGTGCGAGGACGAAGGGAAAGGTAAGGATTGCGTAACTCACGACATTGATTTGTACGTTGTCGACACTCCGTTAGAGATTTGTAGTAGAGCATCTAAAACAGGGAGCGTAGTCATTCGGTGATAATCCATAGTGAAATTGAACAGGTAGCGCCATCTGTTGCATTGAAGTAGTTGTATTACGCTGTGTTTTGATGGGAATTCTCTTTTGGAGGCAACAGTCACTGCATAAAACACTCAGAAGCATATGTTACTATGATGTATCACACGTAATCGGCTCAGAATCAGTTTCACTGGCGCCGAAATGAAATTAATAATGGGTGGGCTGAGCCAGGGTTTCAGCGCCATTTTGGACCATGATATAGGAAGACGGGGGAGGGTGCTGTTTGAAACTTTTTTCGCGGTGACGTTTACAATTTTCTCCAGCTGCACCCCTCCTTGAAAAGACGAAACTTTTCCAACTGCACCCGCCTTAAGTCTAAAAAAAACCTCCATTTGCTCCCCACATATCAACGTATTCGGGGTCTAATAGCATATCCCGCCCTCCTCACCATAAATATTGCAGGCTCAGGCCTTCAAGACCTCCCAGTTTCAGTGCCTATCAGTTGTACTATGTTATTAGTTGACCTGTTTAGACAACTGCTCTGATAACTTACATAATACGTAAGGTCGGGCAGACTCCAATTAAGATATATATAATGTCGCTAGCACGGGAGCCATCCCACAAATGTCTCTGGCGAGAACACGGTCTCACCATCTCATATTATTCTTCGTGTGGACATTGCACATAACGACTAAACAATCGTTTGCATTTTTGTCCAATGCAGTGTGGCGTAAGTCCTTCCTAGGACTGGTCTGCATTTTCATCGGGCAACTCCGTTCAGGCTCTCTTTGAGGTGCTAACTGTAGTTTTCGCGGCGTGGATCACGGCAACAAGCCGCCTTGTTACACGAATGATGGTGCATGACTGTATGTCGACTCGGGGTCTTCTGTGAGGTCTTCTCTCTTCAATGTAGTATATTTAGCAATGTTATGACATCTCAAATGATGAACGTACACGTATTCACGTTTGTCGTACAACAAACATAAGACCTCGTATCTCATGAAGTTACTAAACAGACCATACCCGAAGTAGCCGTGTATAGTAGTCAGGCGGCGATTGTCGACAGGAGTTTCGTGAGATGCAAGTGGGCTAAGTTCCTATGGTGTTTTAGAAGATAATAATAAAACTTGTATTGCGTCTAAATCCTTGGAAACCGAGCTCACAGGCAGGCAATTAAAAACAACAGGGTTAATCAATTTCAAAATCGATAGCCAGTATTCAAGTTGTCAACAGATAGATGTATGGATAATGACAATATAATACGAATTGACATCACGGAACGATACACTGTTCATCAGCTAAGATTACGAAATATGTATTATTTGTTCTTGCAACGCTTTAACTGGCTCTTGTCCGCTCACGTGAGTATAATCGAGCTAGTGTATGTGTGTATGTTAACGTTGTCCTCGTGTTGTGATAAGACTGAGCATTACAAGTGTAAGCTGTAGATCAATGGTCTTATTTATATTTGCAGACTATGCACAACACATGGCTTGTCTCTCCTTGGTTGACCTGCAGAGAGCTGAAGCAGACTGCTACGGAGAGTATCGCATCAGAGAAGCGGAAGTGTTCAGAACAGACAGCATATCATTCATCGCTCGGTTTTGCCAGTGAGTAAGCCTACACAAGTTCGCGTCCAAAACTAAGACGAAGACTATAAATTTTGTTTTATTTTATGACTGCAACTAAACGAAAAATGTTGTGCATCAAAGAGCATGCATGTATACCTGTATGTGTGTGACTTGCAGACACACAGACACTTACATCGATTGCACGAAAAACGCTGTGAAATCTTACTGCGGGAAGGAGGCATCTTCGTGGACGGTCGAGTTGAACGAACGGTCGTTGACGCCACTCATGGTGCACTTCCAATGCCAGGACTGGCGTAAGGTCCCTTCTCGTATGCATAACGGTTCCGTCCGACCCGACCCGACCCGACCAGACTAGACCACACCAAATCAAACCAGGCCAAATTCACCCCGATTGCACTGTATACGCTACACCGACGGACACCGACTGCGATAAGCTCGAAACTGACGTGACGTCATAATTACATAAACTTGAAAACTTTCGAATACGTCAGATTGACATTGACTAGCCCCGACGTAGTCGAATGTTTTCATTCAAGTTTATGTGATTATGATGTTAAGGTGTCAAGCACAGCGCAGTTGGTGTAGCATTATACACCGCAACACACCCACACACACACACACACACACACACACACACACACACACACACGCACACACGCACACAGCTCCACATACACATTGCGAATCACAACAATGTTTAGGTGGCGTAAGTCTCCGTGGGTTCACCATCGGCACATCTCTGCAATCAGTCGTTCAGTCTCGCTTATAGGAAGGACACGCGCCCAAAAACCATCTGCTTACAATGGGTTTAATGTCCTGCTTCAAACGTGGCAAGACAATGATTAAGACTAATAAATAAGTGTAGAATGTACATGGCAGGCTAAACCAGCAAAGCTATATTGAAGCAAGAAGTAAGCAATACTTCATAATAATGTAATTTAAAACCCCAATTCCCTTTTGGTGGATCGTTGCGCTATAAAAAGTCGTTCGCCAAACCATGCACACATCGGTAGGTCAATACCAACGTACACTGTGAATGTGATGCTACACGTTGCCGGCAGCCAACACAATCCCTTCAACTCAGGTATGACGTGCTCATGCCTACTAGTGCGAGCCACTAGCCGCCTGGCTGCGTTGATCGGCACTCGTTGCAAGCGAGCTGTCTGGGGTAACGGTACGTTGAGCAAGAGCGAGTTGCAGTAATCCAGACGAGAGCTGACGAGTGTGTTGACAGCACTTTTCGTGGCTTCATCTGTAAGATACGGCCATACTGGTGACAGTCTGTACAGATGATATTTGCTGCAGCACACACAGCAGTCACGTGATGTGCCATCGTCAGATGTTGATCCACCACTATCCTACATAAGTCAATGACTATCCTACATAAGTCAATTCCTGACAACAACAATAACAGAGAAACCTAAATCATTTTGGGGCTTCACTTCTAAACTTAGACAGGATAACCAGGGTATTGGGGACCTTAACATTGCGAAAACATCATTAGCGACGAAAAACATAAAGCAGAAGCCTTAAACAATCAGTTCCAAAGTGTCTTTACACACGAAGGAAATTCCACCCTACCAGATATGGCCAGAAGTCCACATGGAGAAATCCCCAAACTAACAATTTCACTTAAAGGAGTACTTGATCAACTTTCCAAAATTAACATTCCTAAATCGCAAGGACCAGATGGCATTCCACAATGGTTCTTAAACAGATATGCCTCTCATCTAGCACCAGTAATACATGACATTTTCCAATCATCTGTTGACTCTGGACAAGTCCCCAATACTTGTAAAGAAGCCAATGTAACAGCAATTTTTAAGAAAGGAAGTAGAGCAGAAACATCTAACTACAGACCAATATCCTTAACACCTGTGGTTTCTAAACTTCTTGAACACATCATACATAGTCACATTATGAAACACCTGGAGCAGCACCACATTCTAACTGACCACCAACATGGCTTCCGTGCCAAAAGATCAACTGAAACACAATTAATTCAAACAATCCATGACATAAGCAAATAACTTGATGAGAAGAAATCTGTAGACATGGCCATCCTTGACTTCACCAAAGCATTTGATAAAGTTCCACATAAAAGACTAATCCACAAACTCAAACACTATGGCATCACAGGCCCAATATCATCATGGATAAATAGCTTCCTAACAGGAAGAACTCAACAGGTTGTTATAAATGGATCCAATCAACATAAACTCAAGTCATTTCTGGGGTACCACAGGGCACAGTACTGGGGCCCCTACTTTTCCTACTTTACATAAATGACCTGCCAGACAATCTTTCCTCAACTGTTCGCCTTTTTGCAGACGACTGCCTGTTATATTCACCGATTAAAACTGACCAAGACACATCTGTCCTCCAAAACGATCTGCTCAAACTTGAGAAATGGCAACACACGTGGCTTATGAAATTCAACCCCACTAAATGTTATACAATGACAATAGCCTCAAGAAAACCGATACCAAATCTCTACACCTTCTGCGGACAACAACTTAAATCTGTTGAATCACACTGTTATCTTGGCATACATATATCAAATACATTAAATTGGACAATACAAAGCAACTCAGTCACAAAAAAGCACAACAGATATTGGGAATTATTAGAAGAAATTTAAATAAATGCCCAACCCAAATCAAGTCCATAGCCTACACAACCCTTGTCCGCCCTATACTTGAATATGCGTCATTGCCTAAGAAATATCAAACTCATAGAAAGAACACAAAGACAAGCTGCCAGATTTTGTAAGAACTACTATTTTAGAGAGGCAGGAACGGTAACACAACTCCTTAAAGATCTCCAGTGGGACACCCTCCAATCAAGAAGAAAAACCCAAAGACTTAGCATATTATATAAAATGGAACATAACCTTATAGATATCCCCCTAGATCAATACATCAAACACAACACCAGATGCTCACGTAAATATAATAAACAGTTAGTACAAATTAGGCACTCGACAAACATATTTGGAAACAGATTTTTCCCAGTCACAATAAAAGAGTGGAATTCTCTACCTCCAAGCATTGTATCAAGTACATCACTGAATTCATTCCAGATTAGTCTAGCCCAACATGTAAAAAAATTAATCCATAAGAGCCACCAAGCGCACTGGCGTGGACATTTTGCCAGTCAAAATACAGATACAGAAAAAACAGATACATGTGAACTCCAAAATTTGTTATCCGGTCTACTCGTTAAATCATGTCATCTCCAATGGTCGTAGGACAAACTCCGTATAGCTTAAGTTAATGTTTTGAAGTAAAGATGATCATTTCAGTCTTGTCATAATTTAGGTAAATCATGAAAAATTAATACACATATTACAGGTCACATTGATTCCACGTCTGGATGCACATTACATACTTTCACAAGATATATTTATGCAAACACAATGTCATGGGTATTACTGTCTGTAACATGAATAACTTGCGTCTGTTTACAGCAAGACGACCTGTGGCTCCAACAACAACCAATCCGCCGGATACAAATAAGACGTGTATGTAGATATTATCTTATGTTTTATGTACCTATACAAAGTGCAACAAGAGTCTGTTTGCGGTTTCGTTTGTTCAATAGTTTCCTTTGATGTTCTCTGAAAGAAGCGCACACATGTATATACGGTGTGTATATATATATATATATATATATATATATCATTATATATATATATATATTATAATCATAATAATAATACACACGAGTGCACGCACGCACGCGCACACACACACCACACACACGCACGCACCCACGCGATTCACACACGCGCGCACGCACGCACGCATGCACGCATACACGCACGCACACCACACACACACACACACACACACACACACACACACACACACACACACGTCATGTATGCTTTGGTTTATGTACACATCTCGTGATGCAGCACGGTGCTCATCGAAATCGTCGTCATAACTATCATCGTAATCATCAACAATAACAGCAGCAGCAGCAGCAGCAGCAACAGCAACAGCAGCAGCAGCAGCAGCAACATTTGTTCGTCGAAAATGTTACGTATTGCCCAAATGCATTATTACTTGACTCCCGAACATAGCACATTATAATATTATGGATGCACGTCTTGAACAAGCTGTCAGTGAGATTATTGTATATTCCAGATTTGCTCATCGGCGCATCGAGCGCTGGAGTGGTAGTGGTTGCAGTTCTAGTCATAGTCCTGTTCGTTGTGGTTCGACGACGCCGTGGGAGAGTGAACGACGCCGAGAATAGACAGAAGAGTGTAGGCACGCGTGGAAATGACAGACGTACCGCAAGAGGCGGCGGGAACCGAAGCAACAGCCACATGATAACAGACGACCAGAGTCGCGTCAGCAATCAGGGCCGCGTCTCAGGAACTGCGGAGCCAAACCATCGGGAAGGTGGGCTCGTGAGTAGGAGGGCAACGGCGTCCGTAGTGCATAAACAACCGTTGACCACGGGCTTGCGATCTCCGCCCGTGAGTCAGACCTCACTGGCGGAGACATTTGACCGGTCTCAGTCCGCATTTGCACCACGGGGACAAGGCAAAGAGGAAGCGTACCAACAGCTGTCTCCAGTTGCGGAGTCGACATATCAGCATCTCAAGTCGGGTGGCGATGGAGCGACATATATGGAACTGGCGCCTACCACCAAAGGCACCAATGGCCAGCGAGCAACGGTAACTGGCAGTGGTGACAGGCGACAACCCATGACGCAACAGAATGAGTCAAAGGATAACATCTACCAAGAGCTACTTTGACATCAGAGTGCATGTGAGCGCAGGCCTGCCAGCACCATTGCTCTGCGAATAATACGCAGGTTGTCATGCAGTGTTGTTGACAGTTTTGAAGTATTTTGTGTGATTAATATTGCATCCACGGTATCATTAACAAACACATAATGGTTATAGTTAACGTGTCTACAAGATGTGTGGGTGGTAGCATCAAGTGATTTAGAGCTTCGGACCTTCAATCGAGATATTCCGGGTTCGAATCCTTTTGCTGTCGTTTCGAATTTTGGCCAAGTTCGTAAACTCTAAGTTACTCCTGTTTGTATAAGCACCGTGGGTGGTGGATATTTATATATGTACGAATTTACTCCGCACACTAATTGCAAACTTTGTGCAGCGTGATTGAATGCTTCCCACAGAAGTCGGGTGGTGTTCAGTTGAACAGATCTGCCAGGGGGTGACGTTTTACGCGCGTGGTTTGAATATTACGCCTATACCGTAGGTGGGCATTCGTTTCGTTGGCGGCGTCCGGGGAATTACCATATACGCCTAATATGGGCGAAGTATTCATAGGGTTGGGGTTAAGGTTAGATTTAAGGTTATATGGTCAGGTTTAAGGTTACGGTTAGGGCCATAATTATATGGCAATTACCCGGACGCCGCCTACGAAAAAAATGACGCCTACAGTAAGATGGCAATACACATACGTTTAACTAATTTTACAGCTATATCATACCAAATCTACACAAATAATTATTAACATGTTCATATTTTGCAGTGCATTTCTGGGTAAATATAATAGTTTGGGGTAAATGAAATGAGATAGTAATATTACGGAACAGCTTTGCGCAAAATAAAAATACCAATAGCCAAGATATTCAGGTCGGCTACGATATTTATCAAGTCGGCCACAAAGTCTGATGCGTACAGAATTATGTTTCAGCAGTTATATTAAAAAAGAGAAACCGATCCCGGAGTTGACTATTAATTATGTTTACATTATGTACTACGTCTTTGGAGGTAAATTATGGGGCATCCATAAAGTAAGCCTACCTCTCGCTAAGGACGATGGGGGTCTATGGGCAAGTGAACAAACCACTTCCCCCGATTCCCCCTGATTACGGGCCTGATGTACGCATATGCTGGCTGCATGTATTGATTCTTTGTTTGAATGCATCATTATCATATGGGGATCTTTATCAACACTAATGTAATTTTAGGGGTGTACATGCTAGCGTTACGAAACATGACAAAGGAGTAGGGGTCTAAAAATATCAGCGTATTGCGTGACGTAGGTATATATACTTTACGGATGGCCCTTTACATAACTATGACTATGCGGACTACGTAACCGGATCTGGGACTCTGGCATCGTTCCTGAAGACTGGAAAGATGGTGCTGTTGTCTGTATCCAAAAGAAAGGAAACCTGACTGAATGTGACAACTGGAGAGGTGTGACACTGCTGTCAATACCAGGGAACGTTTACTGCCAGGTGATACTGAATCGAATGCGAGACATGGTAGATGGCGAACTGCATGGAGAACAAGCAGACTTTATACCCAAACGCTCTTGTGCTGAGCAGATATTCACACGTACTCAGACACATTATTGAGAAATGTGAACAGTACCAGTTACCCCTCGCAATCAGTTCCATAGACTTCACCAAAGCGTTTGACAGCATCCACAGACTCTCCGTGTGGAAAATATTAACCACGTGTGGAATCCTACAAAAGATTGTAACAGCAATTTCGAGAAGACATATGAAAACTCGAGATGCTGTATAAAAAACAGAAGATGGCTCACCCAACACTACATTCTCAAACAACTCGTGCATACCGCCCAATATCGTTCAATAAGTAAATGAATGGAATGGAATATGTAAATGAATGGAACAAATTATCTGCTGATTGTGTGGGTGTTAGTAGTGTGAATAGGTTTTAAAATAAAATCGACACATACTTCAGCAAGGCGGGATACACGTAGATAAAAGGGTTGGCCATGACTCTCGATAAGCCAAAAGGCTTCCTTGTCCATCTGTCATCTAGAGTTAATTCTCTGGGTGGCAATGGAATCCTACAAAAGACTGTAACAGCAATTTTGAGTAGACATGAAAACTCGAGATGCTGTATAAAAACAGTCTGCATCCCCCCCCCCCCTTCTCTTTGCCGTGGCCATCGACTGGACTTTGTTGATGACATTGCTACCCTCTCAGACACCACCCAGAGCCTACAATCGCCAAACAATCGACCGCGACCTACAGCTGGTCAATGAAAGTTTGGAGCGACGTCAGAACACTAGCAAGCGACATATCTGGATGCCGTGCTTTGACTGCCTCATGCGTTTATTGTCGCGGGAGCCGCTAAGTAAGTTGTATGGTGATACTTCAAGTGACTGTAATGTGTAAAATGTACTTACCTATTTGTTAACGCTCATAAAAGCATCCTTATGAATTATAGGCATACATTACATTATTACAATATGCATTACCACAGTGAACCCTCATATTGTTTGCATGTTCTTTGGCATGGTCGCAATTATTTTTTAATAATTTATTAAGCTCACCCAACACAACATTCTCAAACAACTCGTGTTTACCGCCCAATATCGTTCAATAAGTAAATGAATGGAATGGAATATGTAAATGAATTAAACAAATTACCTGCTGATTGTATTGATGTTAGTAGTGTGAATATGTTTAAAAATAAAATCGACACATACCTCAGAAAGGCGGGATAAACGTAGATAAAAGGGTTAGCCATGACTCTCGATAAGCCACCCCTGCTAAAAATGTACTACAGTTTATTATGGTAAACCGTGATACATTCATAGTAAATCATGGTGAATTACAGTAAACCATAGCATATTGCATTTTTACCATGCTTTCACCATAGTAAACCATAGTAAAATATGGTTTTCACTGTAATAAACCATGGTAAAACGTGATATTTATCATAGTAAAATGAAGTATTTACTATAGTAAACCATAGTATTTACTATGGTAAAACATGATAAAATATTCCGCAAAAACACGAGTTTACTATAATGTTTACTATAGTAAAGAATTATAAATTTACTTTAGTAAACCGTAGTATTTTAGCAGGTCCTTGTCCACCTGCCATCTAGAGTTAATTCTCTGGGTGGCAATCATGTTAAATCTTGTTAAATAAGTGTATATTATTTATATTCTAAACAATAGTGCTTTCGTGTATTAATATTGAATAAATTAATATTTTGAAAATAAACAGGCACAAAACAGAGAGTACATAAATTAATATGAAAAATCTCTAAATAACGAAATTAGCCAGATTCCGTTCTGGCGCCACCGTTTGCTATGATTATTCTGTCTCCGTTACATGGCGCCACCGTTTGGCGGGAACACTTCCGGTCGCAAAATGCGAACATGTAAATCTTTGTAAATAAACCCATAATTTGCCTACATAGTGTATGAATTTTAGCTGTATCATTTAAGTAATATGGCAACGCCTAGAGGAATGCAACTTCCATCTGGTATGTGTTTCGACAGTTTGTATGCTAAAGGGAACATACCTCAGGGAAGTGTCCTTGGCCCCATTCTATTTATCCTGTTCATCAACGATCTACCAGACGGTATAAACAGTGGACTCAAGATCTTCGCCGATGATACAAAAATATATCGAGATGTGAGGTGTGAAATGGACAAAAAGCTATTACAAGAAGATATTAACAAACTAACATCGTGGTCAGAGAAATGGCAGTTACATTTCAATCCATCGAAACTTAACACCACATACACGATGACAAGTAAAGATGGGGAAGTGTCAGAAATCAACAGCACATCAGAAAAAGATCGTGCAACGTTCGACAGATCCCTAAAATTCCGACAGCATATTGGCACCATTGCAAAGAAGGCAAACCAGATGACAGGCCTCATCAAACACACGTTTAAACATCTGGACAGTAGCAGCTTCCGATTATTATATACACCGCTAGTGAGACCACATCTCGACTATGCTGACTCCATCTGGAACCCGCACTACGCCGTAGACATCAACACCCTTGAAAGAGCACAACGGAGAGCAACCAAGCTGGTCCCAGAAATAAGAAACTTAAACTATGAAGACAGGCTGAAACATCTTAACTTACCAAGTCTGGCATACCGAAGAAGAAGAGGAGACCTGATCCAAGTCTACAGAATTACCAATGGCATCGACGACATCAATCAAGAGGACTTCTTCATGATCACAACAAACCGCACACAAGGCCACAACAAAAAATTGTATAAGACACCAAGCAGACTTGATATTAGGAAACACTCCTTTTCACAACGCATCTTCCTAGACTGGAACAACCTTTCTCAGCAAACAGTGAACGCTGAAAACATCCTCTCCTTCAAAACAAAACTCGACAAAGAATTGAAGATGGACAGGTTTAAATTTTAATAAAAGCACAAAATAACAAGACAAGCCACGTTCTCAATATCAAAATACGATGCGTAAAGGCGGGTGTACACAAGGCTGTAGCCTTACTTTAAAACCCGAAGATCCAGGCAAGTTATCCAGGCAAGTTAAAGTAACAGTTGTTTTTTTAATAATTATATGAGTGTAAATTCTCAGTTGCAAGAAATATTTCAAGATTTCGCCAGTATTTCGGTTACCGGTAAATCAATAAATAACAATATATATATATATATACCAGCAGCTAAACCACCTAACTTGGACTTTGGGGGTCAGTCATGAGGTTGTGTCAGTCGAGTGGACCTTAGGCTTAGTTTGAATCCACCTGGACCACTATTCTGGATGATCTGGTTGGCCCTGCGGAATTTCGTTCAATCCACGTTGCCTCAAAAATAGGCATTTCCATTCTACCTGTCTTGTGTCTTTTGGATGAGATGTTAAATGTAACAGCAATAAACCAGGTCTAAGACAAGTGGCGTCTTTCTCTAGTATAATATAGACAACTCATTGTCTCATTTTCCCTGAGCACAGTGTCAGGCACAGTGCTTGCAGAATGTACTGCACCAGTGTCAGGCACAATGCTTGCAGAATGTACTGCACCAGTGTCAGGTACAGTGCTTGCAGAATGTACTGCACCAGTGTCAGGCACAGTGCTTGCAGAATGTACTGCACCAGTGTCAGGCACAGTGCTTGCAGAATGTACTGCACCAGTGTCAGGCACAGTGCTTGCAGAATGTACCAGTGTCAGGCACAGTGCTTGCTGTACTGCTCCAGTGTCAGGCACAGTGCTTGCAGAATGTACTGCACCAGTGTCAGGCACAGTGCTTGCAGAATGTACTGCACCAGTGTCAGGCACAGTGCTTGCAGAATGTACTGCACCAGTGTCAGGCACAGTGCTTGCAGAATGTACTGCACCAGTGTCAGGCACAGTGCTTGCAGAATGTACTGCACCGGTGCTGTAAGAGTCTGAAATGGAACAATGATGAACAATAACCTACTTTGTCATTCCATGTGAGTGCATGCAACCAGCGGATTTAGTGAAAGCCATTGGTGAGGTAGCCATTTGACCAAAATGTGATTGTCCTTGTTCCAGTGGTTTTTAGTTTGAAATTTAGGACTTTCAAACAATTATATTTAATCTAAAAACACATCACAAAATATCCCAATCCTAAATTTCAAACTGCTATCATGCTATGGCTCGAAAACTTAGAGAACTGGAGATAGGCTGCTGAAATTGCTGTTCCATACATGAAGTAAAATAAAAAAAATTATCAAGCTGATTCAAACCAAAAATTAAGAGATGGCTGCAACCAATTTCATGTTTATCGTATTCATTTCATGTTTGTAGAGAATGAAGAACAGCAGAAAAACAGATTCCAGGTGGAGTTAGAGTTTGTGCAGTGTCTCGCAAATCCAACCTACCTCAACTGTAAGTTCGCATTCATCGGGAAACATTCATCGACACAACTAGCCTCATGTTTAGGTAGACTTAAAAGGCGGTAACAGATGGAGTGTGGTAGCGCAGTGGTTATAGCATCAGAGTCTCAAAGGAGTGAACCCAGGTTTGAATCCTGTTACCATTTCGAACCTTAGGCAAGTTTATTCACTCTACGTTTCTCCAGTTCACTCAGCTGAATGAATGAGTACCTGACTATAGACACTGGTGTATATATTTGTGTATAAATAGTTTGTGTGCATTAATTGTAGCATGGCTGATTTCTTCCCTGAGAAATCGACATGATGTTCGATTGATTAGGTCTGCCAGGGTCCCAGGGAGTACTGGGTGAAGTGCTTTAAGCAGTCCTAAGGACTAGATACTGCACTATAAAAAACTTACCTTTTTTCTTTTTAACAGAAAAACAACATTGTAAAAAAATTATCACATGTGCCATTTTATTTAATGCATAGTAATTCAATGAAGTAATGGGTTAGTAACTTATAACCAGTCATACAACTGCAACATTTACTCTATATACTGGTAGTCTATTATTCACAGTTGAATGTCTTGGTTTTTTAGTAAATAATCTTGCAGATAACAGGGCGTAATTATAATATTATTGCAGTGTATTGTAATTTGTGAACTAATCTTCCTTTTTTCTTTAGTAGTTATTAGTATGCTATTCAGTGTGAACTTGTATGACTGCTTGATATCGGTTGACTTTCGTGTTCTGGTCTTTCATAACAGATAACAATTTTGATCACTCGTCCAGTTGATGTGGTTGTTAGTTGCTAGTTTCGTTATTGTTAAAACCAATCCATGCCTATTACTTTTGTTACCTAAGAACCGTGGTTGTCCGTAGGAGAGGAAACACAAGACAGGTTCTACTTAATACTCTTCTCTGCAATACCTTTGAATTGATAGGTGGTTTCTTTTCAGTTCTGGCTCAGAGAGGCTACTTCAAGGATTCAACATTCAACAACTACTTGAAATATCTTCTGTACTGGAAGGAGCCGGAACACGCCAAGTACCTAAAGTATGTCGCTGTGAACCAACGTCACTTAGCAATAGCAACTTTAAAGGGACGTGGTCTGTTTATCTACCCCGAATTAGTGAGTGTAGTAATTTCCATTTCTAACAGGAAGTCTGCTGTGTTGACTGTGAGAAAGTGAGCATCGTTGAAAATCAAAGGGTATAGCAGTTACCTCAGCTTAACTCGGCCTTATTGCCGATAAAAAAGCTTGTTTTGAAACTGGATGTTTTGTTTACTATTTGAACATGCACCCGAGTCGAGTCTTCAAATTGTGACTGTTGTTACGGGATTACTAAACACAATTTGGTGGGCAGTTACTGTACACCTTCAACATAGTTAATGTAGTCTTACGAGTTCACATTATATTAACTAATACATGAAAAACTAGGAACAGACTACATCTTTTTAACACGATCTAATCTGATCCGTTACCAGGAATCATCCTCTCAAGCTAGGAGTAGTAACAGTATTAGCAGGAAGTTCACTGAATCAGGTGTACTTCGTCCCACTTGTTGTTGTGATTGTGACAACCAGCCAACATAAAAGGGCAATTCCCAGAACTTGCAGTTAGCCACATTTGCTGCAGCACTGCCAATAGTCGGTGTTTACTATCTGAATGTTTTGTTTACAATTTGAACATTTCGTAAGTGCAACAATTATGAACAATGGTTTTTGTAAAGTAAAACTAATTAAAATAATAATGTGCTACAAATACCTGGTATGAACCCTTAATCCAGACAGAAGTTTGAGGAAAAAATAACATGGTTTTTCCTAAGGTTGTAGGTGGACGCCTGAAAGTTTGGCATTCATAGGGGGAGTGTCACAAGAAATATTTATAGGGTGGACACATACTGGCACTATTCACTAGCACAGTTATAGTTAGATTATAAGTTAATGTAAGGATCATCTCAGAATGTCCGATGTCAGGCGAAATTACTTTTGTTTGGGGGAGCCCCCCTCAGAGGCAGTTTCGTCTGGCATCGGATATCAGTATTTTACACTTCAGAATGATGGTGTTAATATATTAATATCATCATATCAATGTTTACAAACTTTCGTCTGAGGAGGGGGTGGGGGGGGCCGAAGCCAAATGAAAGTAATTTTGTCTGATATCATACACTAACTTTCTGAGATGATTCCTAACACTGCCAACTATGTAATGTACATGACGATAATGATGTTCCTTGTTGCCACCAGGTACCCACAGTGTCTCTATCTGCTGGAGTTACTGCAGTACGAACAGTTCCGCAAGGAGCTCATGAACGCGCAGTGTGCCAAGTTCATCGACGACCAGCAGCTGCTGCACTGGCAGCACTACCAACGACGCAGAGTGCGACTACTACAGGACCAGGCCGCCGCTACGGTCTCGCAGACACCCGCAGTCTCACAGAAATGACTGCCAGGTGGCGCTATGGTCAGAGTCGGAAATTGACCACCAAAATAATGTTCCAGTCGTGGTTATATAAATGGCCGTCAGGTGGTGCTCTGCTGTAGTTCCATGAGTGGTCACCATATGGCGCTCCGGTCCATATCATAAATGATCACCAGGTGGGGAAAAGAGAATATGTTGCTTGTGGTCACCAGATGGTGTTTCAGTATGTGCTGCATGTGATCACCAGGTGGGGTAAGACCACATTAAAGATTCGTCCACCATTACCCACCGAAAGAGTGCCCTTGAAAATGCCGTTTTGGTGTGATGTGTGAATTTTTGTTAGCACTTTGACGTGGCTCATGTTAGTCCAGTGAATACTGAATGTACTACTGCATTTGATCTTTCATGAGATAGCATAAATTTACCCTAGTCGCTCACGTATTCGCACAGTGGCTATTTTGCAGAACGCACCAATATTTCAAAATCCGTCACCAGATTGGGGCGAAATTGAGGGGTGTCAGGTTTGGGTGGATTTTTCTAAAAAAAACGAGGTATGAGAATTTCACGAGTTTTCCACAGCACTAGTGTCAATGGAGGTTAAATATGCTGTGAAATTTTCAAGAAAATCGTAAGACAAATTTTGCAGGAAATGAAGGAAAAGTTATAATAACCGCCTATGTAAAATTTAAATGTGGTCTTACCCCAGGTGGTGTACTGGTGTTGCTGTCATGTAACCACTTGGGTTGCTGTCTCAAGTGACTTGTGCAGGGTGTTAGTGTTGGTGTGGTCTACAGAACTCACATTTGCAGCCTAACAGAACTGACGCCGTGATGGTATCTTACGCAACCATAGAACTACAGAAGTGGCCATAACATGTACATTTCGCTATTGTCTTCCTCTGAGTGTCAATGCTGTAACACCCACAAACCAATTGGTTTAATGTGCTTGTTCTAATTTCTGAAGCAGCTCGCCGTGCAAACTGGAATATTGGTTGGAACTAGCGAGACTGTAGAGCGGCTGATTGCATACAGACAGAATATTTGTGAGCATTGCACTTCAGATGTAGGCTTACAGGGGCGGATCCAGAGAGGGCAGTCAGGAGGGGCACAGAAACCTCCACTGGCGGCCGAAAATTTGTTGCTACCGCACCGCCGTAACTTCAGCTTCTCCATTGTCTAGGCTCAACTGTGACATCAGAAGACGAGGGGCAGGGTGCTGTACAAAAATGTTCGCAGCCACATCGGCATAGCTTCATCTTATTGTAATCTGAACAGGGGCACATTTCCATGGGTCTAGGGGTAGCATGGTCATGTAGGCCCATTCAGAAAGGTCTACGGGCACGCCGAAGGTTTAGAGGGCACCTCCCACCCAGCCCCCCTGGATCTGCCTATTGCTTATGATCTATACTTGCATGACAATTAATAAATGTTCACTGACAGCTTTGGTAGATTTTTATATAGAATACGTGTGCAAATCATGGTTTTATGGTATATATATTTATGTGCATCAGCAGCAGAACACTGGGTCAAATATTGTTTCAAATATGAAATGTATGCATTTAGTCTAATTGATCACATTGTTCAGTTATAAGTCTGACTTATAACTACACCATTAATGTACCTTAGTATGATCAGACTATGTTTCAAATATGAAATGTATGCATTTATTCTAATTGGTCACATTGTTCAGTTATAAGTCTGACTTATAACTACACCATTAATGTACCTTAGTATGATCAGACTATGTTTCAAATATGAAATGTATGCATTTATTCTAATTGGTCACATTGTTCAGTTATAAGTCTGACTTATAACTACACCATTAATGTACCTTAGTATGATCAGAATATGTTTTGAGATAAATGCTTCTGTTCTCAGAATATACATACTGTAGAGTATAATATTATGTGCGGTAAATTGTGACAATGTGAAAGTCATTTATACAATCTGAACTTGACAATGTCCTCATTGGTGAGAAAAATGCTATGATTGTGTTCACTTTCACGTTATTGCAAAGTGGTGCAAAAGGGTACATAAGAAGAACCATATTTGTAATTGTGTTGTACATAAATTTGTGTGATATTTACAGTAGTGTTTTATTATATTTATTTGTAAAAGCACTGTATCTCGCACAACCAATAGGGTAATCTAGCACAACCAATAGGGTAATCTTAGTGCAAGAGTTTTATTTTGTCAGGACATTTTCACTTCATACAGTCGCCATATTTACTTCACTTTGGACATTGGTTTGATTTTGTCATATACCATCCAAATGCTAAGTGCATACTGCACCCTTCAAAACTAGCATTGAGAAAGTACATTCATCCAAAATTAGTAAGTATGCCACAGTGATGCAGGATAAACAAAACAATGGAGTAATATACCTGCCAACTTGTTTTAATTCTGGGAGATTCATCAGCACTTCAGCACACATCCCATGTCGTGATGTCTCTTGAATCTTGACATCAGAAGACGGGGGGTGCAGTTGAAGATTTCTCGTCAGAACAACTGTTCAGAACATCTTAGCACATCTACCATGGTGTCGCGCTGTCCCGGATGATGCCACTGGATGATGGGTGGTGTTGATAGAAGTGAAAATCAAGAAGATTTGCCTAAATTCCAGTAGACCAGGAGATACACCCAAAATCAGGGAGACTCCCATAAATTCTGGGAGAATTGGCAGGTATAGAATAATGTTAGAATTAACGTACATGTATTGAAGTAGTTTCCAATGGCTATGTTATTGAAGCAACCCACAAATCCAGACTAAAGACCACCTTAAAAGAACAAGTATAAATCCTTTATGAAACAAACAAAACTGTTAACTTTGTCTAAATTTACAGGGCTTTTTTAAAATCCAACAATGAACAACAATGGTTTTACTTAAATTGTGTTCACTAAAAGATTTCCTTATTGAATATTATAATATATATGTAAATTTGTTCATCTTCGATTACTAACGTTAGCCTGTAATTATTATCTTCTTCCATAGTTCCTCCTAGCCTCAACGTGCTGAGGATACAGGCGGTTGGTGGGCGAAAAGGAACAGTGCTTTTATGTACAGAGTGCAATTTTGTTTGTTATTTAACACAAATAACATGCAAATAACAGGAATGTGTGCAGAAGAGCTTGGTGTCTAGAAAGTTGGGTATATAGGCCTACATCAATGTCTTGATATTGTTTTTTTGAATGTATTCACATTGTTTAGACTAGCAATGTATTGAGGGAGGGATTTCCAAAGGTGAATGGTACCATGGAGAAAAAGTATAAATGGTAGTTGCACCTGGAGTTACGGATTTGGGATGATAATGAATGTTGTTGTCAAGTTACAACATTTATAATAATAGGGTATTGATTTGTTGGTATTTTAACTAAGCCATTAACTGTTCTGTACATCATACAAACATTATTTTCTCTCTAGTCTGCTACAGTTACAATAATAGCAGACTACTTTATATATTAATGTACGGTATTTCGAGTGTTAGAAAGAAAAACTACCTCATCGTTTTGTTATTGGTAGTAAAACGAACTATACAGTCTGATTACATATTGTTGGAATGAGAATTGTCATGGTAACATAATCTAAATTATCCTTTCTTTGGATTTTGTTTTGTACACGTAAAACGAAAACAGGACATAGACCGCCAACTAGTGTTTATTTTTATAGCGAGTACGGGATATGGGCAAATTTGTACCCAATCTATAATGACATTTGTTCCGCTCAAGTGGTGTAAAACAAATAAAATAATCAATTGGATACCGATTCAACGAAAACGCAATGTTTAAGCCACCAAAGACGCACCAGTTGTGGAAGGTATGGGACTACAAAGCCCAAAAGAAAGGTCTACGGCACACGGTGTATTCGGTAAACGAAGATCAATACACAGGAGAATGGTTAGACAACAAAAAAGATGGTAAGCATTCGTTTTGCGAGCCTCGAAAACATAGTTATCACATATTATCGCTCACTGTTTAAGTTAGATACGTACGGGTGACAGCTTGGCGACTGCACAATGGGGTTCATAACTTATTAGTGTTAACTTATGTCGATTGCTTCTCGCATTCCTACCTTACCTGATATATACTGTCATAAATAATAATATGCATTACAGTAATCATTTAACGAGGTGAAGCTGCCATACTTAAATAAACTAGCGTGATTATCATTATGTCATGATGTTATAAATTTGTATACTTTTTTTTAAGTATCCCCATGTGTTGAGAATTTGTAGTGGACGTTTGACGAAGATTATGTAATTTTGAACAAACAAAACATGTATATGCCATTGCGGACAATTGTACAAAATTGCACTCTAAAAACAAAAACACTTTTCCTGTTCGCCTGCCATGCCTGTATCCTCAGGCTCAGCATGTTGAGGCTATGCGTGTACTGGAAGAAGAAATTAACCGTGAATGCTAATTAATTCATATAATATTAATAACTGCATACAATTCTTTGCAATGCTGTACGTGCATGTTTTCTTTAATTTCCAAATTTATAGAAGGTGTCAAATAATGTAACATGGATAATATTTAATAATACATGTTAAATACAAAGTCTAGGGCCTATAAAAAAGCTATATACAATATATGCAGTACTTGCAGTCAGTTCTATAATATATTTGAACCAAAAATATAGTAATCTCCTACTCTGACATACCTAAATTGAACCACTATAACAAATCATCCTCGCAAGCCAGGGATGTAACTACGTACACTGCCCCTGGCAGATCTCCTATGCATTGTATGGAAGTTAGCTGAAACTCATAATTGACTTCTACATAACACCCGTGAGAACAGTGCAGACACCCGTCCGACTTGCGCTACTGTTCCAGGAATCCCAATATAATTACCCATTCGACCATTCTCACGAGCCACTGAGCAGTATTGTGTATTCAAATGATTACGTCAAATTCCCAAACAGTCCATGAAGATCAGTGGAATTTGCCGGCAAGCGATACTATTGGCTGAGCTTATATTCCGAGTTTCGGCGAGCGATCTGCCAGGCTTGCAAGGATGTAACAAATTACCAAGTTAATTATCCCATCCAGAAGATGTTTTTTTTGCTAGCACCTGTAATCTAGCTTTGACAAGTGCCCATGTGATTTGATTGCATGCAGGAAAAGGCACATACATTTGGAAGGTGACGAGTGCGATCTATGACGGCGACTGGAAGAAAGACAAGAGGTGTGGCTTTGGCACATACAGCGTGAAGAAGGAAGGTGGTGATTATGTGAAGCAGTACGCCGGCGGCTGGAAGAACAACATGAAACATGTAGGTGTAGCCTCATTGCATTGTTGCAGGTATCTTTTTTAAAATGAGACAATATCTCTTCTTCATTTTTTAATACAATCTTAATACTAGAATGAATATGTAAGCTGTGTTTTAAGATTCAGCTCACTCAGACTCAGTGCAGATATGCTGCCTGCAAACTGTGTTTAATAAATCCAAACATAGTTTCGCAATTTGAATATTTGGACTGCAATATTTTCATTAAAAAAAACATTTAGATTATGAAAGGCATAAATAGCAGATGCCAACTGGTATAACTACAAGGCTCTTTGATGTTCAGTGTTATTGTTCCCACACTCAATTCAATGAACTTCCTGTCAATGATTACCACCCTGACTGATACCATGTAACTGAACAGATAACATCGTTTTTAAGGTGTTCCCGCCTTAATTCAATTGTTTTCACGTATCTTGTCAAATTGTTTAAATTTTTTACTTGAATCTTTCTGGAGGATTATCTATTGACCGAAAACCAGATATGTAACTTGGATTCATATCATGGTGGAAGGTTGCAAATATGTAACCCGCCACCGGGTATTAAGTACATTGCACATGTCTATTCAATAAACAAGGAAAAAATAACTGTCTACGTCACGTTCCATCAATAATACACATCTTGGAATCTTATCTTTCAGTGTCTAGTTTATTCTCCTCAATAAACACTCAAAAACTTACAAAATACATGTATTTAAGAACCCATATAAAAACAATATCTAGACAATAAGAGTCAAAATTACCACATTTCTCAAAATATCACTTTTTAAAGTGTGCTTCGATTTTAGCAATACATCAGTAACTACTGAAGGTATTTCAATAAGTGAGGTATCATTTTAAAGCTCGTGATCTGTGGAATCAAAAAGGTGCAAAACTCTATTTAAGAATGTTGGGACTTAATACCTACTTTAATTGCTGTGGTAAGTCACACATATATGTATTTGACCATAACTCGGGTGATTGGTGCAGGGGTACGGAACACACTTCTACTCGGACACAGAGTACTATGAGGGCGAATGGTACCAGGACAAACGCAGTGGCTGGGGACGCATGTACTATGCTGATGGCTCCATCTATGAGGGCGAATGGTACGACGACGAACGCAGTGGCATGGGCTTATACCGACTTGGTAAGTTTAGTCTGTGGTGTTTTTGTGGTGCAGTAGGTAGATCATTGGTATCTCGGCCGAGAGAACACGGGTTCGAATCCTGTGCTGCCGTGTCGAACCTTGACCAAGTTCGTTTACTCTATGTTGCTCCAGTTCAGTTAGCTGTATGAATGAGTACCAGGGAGTAAAGTATAAAGCATTTTGAGCAGTCCCAAGGACTGGATACTGCGTTACATAAGAACTTACCTTTACGTTTTCTCTTGATGTTCCCACTCAGCGGATGAGAACCGATACGAGGGTGCGTGGAGGAACGGAAAGAAGAACGGACCAGGGAAATACTACTACATGGACAAGGGACAGGTGTACCAGGGGGTGTGGGTAGACGACATACCCAAGTGTGGACAGATGGTCGACTTTGACCGAGACAACGCACCAGAGGCCACACCCTACCCTATACCATCGGTAAGTGTCAACAAAAAGAGGCTGCAATCTACATTGATAATTCGCCTATCCATCATGTGACTTGTTGCCTAGCAAAAGCTCTGTCAAGCCATCAAAAAATGGATGCCAAGCACATGGTGCTTTTGTACATCCCATCGTATTTTTTGCTGAAATTCTGGCCACAAAGTGTTTCTTTATGACAAAAATATCAAGCAAAGTTCTTAAAGTGACAACTGTATGCAGGAATGATTGATTTATGACATATCATGCAGCCATTTTAATGTATTTCGACATATAGCCGTCAAATGGTCTAAAAAGTGGCAAATGTTATTCAATTTTGGGAAATGTACAAAATGATGTACAATATACAATGGTGGGTACTGTACTAAGTACTACTGTAAAAGAAAACGGCTTAGGGTTAAACATTAGTGCTGATATGAAGGTTTCAGAGCAGTTCAGAATTGCAGCTTCAAAGGGAAATCAAATCATTGGATTAATTAGGCAAAATATAGAGAATAAGGAAAAAGAGCTAATAATACCGCTGTACAAAACAATAGTTAGACCTCATTTAGAATGTTGTATACAAGCGTGGAGGCCATATCGCAAGAAGGACATAGATATACTAGAAAGAGTACAGAGGAGAGCGACTAAAATGATACCAAAACTGAGGGATCTTAGTTATGAAATACACCTAAAAGAATGTGGTTTAACAACACTAGAGACCAGGAGATTGAGAGATCAGACAGAAGTGTTTAAATTATTGAATGTTTATGAAAATATTGATAGAAATATTTTTTTCTCACTTAAGAAAGATAGTTACATTAGTAAAGGAGCAGTGTAGATTATATATAAGAAAGTTCTCATTTTTACAAAGGACTGTAAATGAATGGAATAGATTATCTGCTGTAGCATGAATATGTTTAAAAATAAAATCGACACATATACCTCAGAAGGGTGGGATACAAGTAAATAAAAGGGTTGGACTCACGATAAGCCAAAGGGCTTCCTTGTCCACCTGCCATCTAGAGTGAATTCTTTGGGTGGCTATATTGTTCAATCTTGTTATCAACATTAGTGGCAAAGCAAAGCTTGACGGAGGTCACACACAAGATTTTGATTGTGATATAGAAACTGTGACATGCTGGATACATCGACTGACCTATTCAGTACGTTGTGGTTTAATTGCCTATGCCACAATCAGAATCATGAGCATGATCTCCATCAAGCTTTGCCTTGCCAACAATATTGGTAACAGTCATACATATATATATATATATATATGTGTGTGTATTACACAATTATTAGTGCAGCATGACATCTGTTAAATTAATCTTTCCTGTATGTAGTTTTTGCTTGCACAAATTTTCCGTATGTTTTTGTTATAAAGAAGAAGTTTTGGGGTCCGAATTTTAACAAAATATATGATGGAATGACTGGACGGCATCCAATTTTTGATGGCATCACATATCTTTTGTTAGGTAAGAGGTCACGTGATGGATTGGTCAACTGCCTTTTGTTAAGATATTATACCAATGGGAGTTAGATATTATACTCCCAGCTCTGTCCTTACCTTGTAGTAGTAACCAGATGGTGTATTTGTGTATTTAAAATACATCAATCTTTTTCGTTATTACAGATGCAAACAACACACCATTTTGAATGGTTTGTTCTATGTTTAAACAGAAATTGGATGGTGATTATATAGAAATTATGGATGTGTAACATTTTGGGAAACCCCCCTTCCCCCCCTCTGTAAGCAGTACATATCACATCATGCCAGTCTGACCTCCTCCCCGGTATGCAATATGCTTATCTTGCGTACTGTGTGGAGTAACGCAGACTCCTCCCGATGTGCATACAATGTACACAATCACTATTGTCCCCAACTTGTGTACATAATGTGTACATTGCCCCTGTTCAACTTCAATGATTAATTGTGGAAAAAACTAGAAAAAACTTGAATAAAACAAGAAATTTGTACAATGTCAATTATATAGTTGACTATCTACGGGGTCGTTGATAGCTGTCGACATACCAGGTATTTACTTTTTCGCACAAAATGTACAGAAATGATGGTGAAGGCATCTTTCAAATACTTGTACAAATGTTGGTCTCATATGAATAGCATAACATGTTCTTTCGTGTTCATAACACCATTACATACCCATGCAGTACCTACACTACTTTCAGTCTTTCAATTATCAACTTTTTAAAGTACCAATTCAGGCAGGAAGGTATCTGAGAATTAATTAGTATGCACTGTATGAATAAATGTCAACAACTGTGAATAACTGTGATGTTATGCAATTTTGTTGTAATTGTTATTAATGTGTCTTAATACTTTCCAGCTGGAGTTGATGAGCCCAGAAGCCGTACTAAATGAAGCGGAGGGGGAGTTTACTACAGAAATGGACTAAACTCTTCACCCAACAACATCTAGTGACCATGGGCTTTCTGTTCATCACATCACGGATCCTTCTAGTAACATGTAATGGATTTGGTGTAGTTGTTATGCCAACCACCAGGTGACAAGATGTTAGAACCTTAATCACTAGGTGGCAGGTCAGTCACTTTTCATCTGGCACTCGCATTTCTCATGAATTGTTATGGGGTGTTTTAAACTCCTACTTCGATTACAATCTGTTAATTTTGTTTTAGAATCCAGAGGGTCTTGATGTGTCAAGGTAATCCAATCGGTAACACGTTGTATTTTATTTCCATATTTCTGACAACTGTTTTAGGAGGTACATCTAGGACACCAAGACTTGAAGGTCTGATTTCAATATAACTTACAGTGTATGTGGTTTTGAAGGTCTTTATAAAATTCTGCAGGTTTCGGATATCTCTGTCCTGTCTGTAGCTAAATCTCCATCAGTCATCATCACAAATTTTATCCTTCTTTTGACTGCATACTTATAATGTTTCCTTCAACCCATCTTCTTTCTGAATAATCTCTTCAACTTTTTCTTTTCTTGTTTTTCGATGTGTGTGTACTAATTCTTTTATGACTAATTCTTCTTTCTCTATTTCAGTTAATTCAATTTCTGTACATGTTATTTAAATTTTTGTTATCCCTTTTCTTTTTCGGTCTATTTCTAGATCCTGTCATGTTTGGACAAGGCTTCTATGAAAAGTTAATTTGGTAGTGTAATTTCCCAATAATAATATATCACTCGGTAGACTGAAAGACGCTTTGTGTGAAACGGTTTACACTGTTTAACTCATATTTTACCCACAATTCACCCACAGTGCGAGATGTACAGTTGAGAAATGCCACCTAGTGAGATCGCTGTTAGGACAAACTGTTTCCTATATGGTCAACAGTGCAGAATGATCGATAGACACACCTTAGGTTTTTGGTGCTGGGTAAAAATGACAGGTCTGTGTAAATATGGCAGGGGAAGAGTTGTAAAGAAATTACATTTTTGTGACATGGATAAACTGAAATATGAAACAAATAATTTACATTTAGCTATGCTAAAAAACTCGAAGATTATGGATATATTTTAGAATAAAAACAACTCATTTCAAAGCAACCGCAAATAAAAACTAGATTCATTACATCTTTACATTTCCTCCATTGCCATTTTTACCACTGCCATTAAAAAAAACAGGATTTTTATGTTTACCACTGCAATGGATTTGCTTGCAAATGGAAGAACCAATCAGATGGTTGGTTAGAACATGTCCTTCCTTTGCAGAAAATGTGGCTCCATAGCAGTCGAAAGCATTGGGAAGATAGTTCTGCGTTATTACTGTACAGTATTTATCAAAGGTTGTAGAAGTTGTGCCTTTATATTTATTTTCAAATACAACCAACCATTGAGAAATGTCTGTAGACGAGTGAGGAGCGATTGTGACATTGGTCTTGGGGGTGATAATACAAAATGTGTATAAAGTGGATTGATAATTTGCATTGTCATGTAAATCATGCTATATGTAATGGGTGACCTCGTTGATGAATCATTTGCAAATAAATATGCTTTGCTTCAGGACTAGAGAAGCCAATAGTTACTAGTTGTATTGTGTTGCTGTTAAACTATCAAAATCTCAATCGAGAGAACCCGGGCTCGAATCCTGTGCTGCTGTGTTGAACCTTGGGCAAGTTCGTTCACTTCAGTTCATTCACCTATATGAATGAGTACCAAGCTATATAAAGTGGTGGATATTTGTGTATGTGCATTAATTGCAGCATGGCTGAAACCTTCCCAGAGAAATTGAGGTGGTGTTCGACTGAACAGGTCTACCAGGGAGTAAAGTATTTATAAAAGCACTCTGAGCATTTTTTTACTTAAAGGGAATAAAAACATCTATGGCTTGAATTCATGTTATATTACATCCTGCTATCTATTTCCATGTCCACCAAGCCAAAAACAATCAAAAAAATCAATGAATTAGAATTTCCACATTTAATGCTGTACATCCGGACATTTTTGAATATGCATATTTTTGGCGCGCTTTTCGGGATGCCGAGATGTGACGTCACTTATGACCCACACTCGCATCAGGCCGACCCTTTCCATGCATTCAGAGCATGTTTACAAGTATAGCTTTTGGGTCGAAACGAGCGTCAGAATGAGTTATTGTGCAATATTCTGATGAAATACAAACACTAGTCATCATAGAGGAACACGCAGTTATCTTACCGTTCCACATGAATCGAATTTTATTCAAAACGATGAATGCGAATGTGCCTACAAGTCGACTAGGTTTCGCCGAGCTTGGGCTCGTTTTCAGAATAATTATATTTATTTTTTTAGTGTTGTCAAATGTTACATACAAGGTTAAACTGTGTGTACACACGGAAAAAGGATTTTAGCTAATGCCTTATTTTTATTTCCTTTAAACCATGTGACACCTTTGCACCTTGGCAGGTTCCCAGTCCACTATGTGGTGCCACAAGTCAGACCCACAACACCCTCACGTTATTGTTCGAAAAGGTGAAAACCACAGCATCGTAATCAGTACTTGGTTCAATCGTAAATGCATCAATTGTTGTTAACTATCCCAGATTTCTCACTTGTATGATCACAATATTCCACCAGAACATCAGTAGTATTGACAAGACTGAGAAGAAATCTACAAATGGAATCATGGATATCTTAATCAGTCAGAATTCTAGTGAACACAACATTGTTGCTATTGATTTCTTGATCCACGACAGACTTTACTCATTTTCACTGACACCGTTGTTTTGGATATTGCTATCAGGGAACTGATTTTATTTCAACGGAGCAACTTCTTTCGACCAGTTAAACAAATGTATGCACTTATTATTAAATCGACTGTGGATATTCTCTAAACAACATACAGGTATATTTTGACATATAAGAACCGGATTTGCAATGGGCTGCCAGTGAGGAAGCAGCATTTCACATACAGCAGTACAAACAGAAACCTTCAGTTCATACACCACTGAGGTTCCTACACACAAAACTGTAATGAAAGTAACATTTGAACACATCCTATTACATTTTAACACATCCTATTACAATCAACCCAGACAGAACTAGAGACACTGCCAGAAGAATTAAAAACTTTACGCTGATTTCCACATTCCAGCATCCATTGCTGTGGGAAAGCTGATGCTTCAGTTATGTGTACGACATGTGTCTAATACTACCGTTAATTTCACCAATGATCTGATAGCACGTCAACATCGTTTTAGAGGGAGGGTGTCTGTTTCTTAGTTATTATATATTAATCAATAAAGATGTTCTTAAGATTAGATTAAATACATTGAAGGTACGGTGCCCATAAAATTGCTTAAATAAGCCCGGAACAGTGGTCACAATTTGAATTCTTCATCTGCAAAATGTAAATAAAATTTCATATTATAAGCAAACGTTAACGGAACAGACAACCTCCCTTAAATACTGGGTTTGTAAAGTGATCAATGGTAATTGGAAGTTCATATGTGGAACTGATATACCGTTGCATTTATATCACAGGTTCTGTGAGAACAAACAGAAGCAGGGCGTTTACTCTCAGCAGTAGACAATCTATACAATTACCTATAAACACTGGTGACATCTTCAGTTTGTCATTCTGGATGGCAATCTTGTTGAATGTCTTATAAAAAGAAATTGGACACATGAATGCATAGTTTATAGTTTCATATTCAACACAATCGCATCCGTACTAGGCATCCTCGCACACCAGGGGGCTGATTACATCGGTCTCCCTTTGGCAGATTGCCTTGCAAAATGCTGAAGTTAAGCTCAGCCAATCGTATAATTTGCCAGGCTATTCGGCTCGTTTTTGTTTCTACCAATGGTACGTGGCTATGTTGTACGTAATGTTTGGGAAGTAGAAGCAATTATTTGAATACACAGTACTGCTCACAAAAATGGTCAAAACAGGGAAATTATACTCACACATTCTCATGGTTCCACAGCAAGACCAATGGAGACAGATACTCATTGGGCACGGTTCAGCTGTACAACCAATTCACTGAACTTCCGCATTTTGCGTAGGATATCTGCCAGGGGTAGGGTATCAGTATGCCACCACCCCTGGCTTGCGAGGATGGTATTAGGTATAGTTCACCAACATTCGACAGGTATTTCACACATTCCTAGCTGATGTTTTGTAACGACAAGAAGCACACACCAATGTAGCACAGGTCAGTAACGACAAGTTCAACAACTACTATAATGGCAGAAGAATCTCGCAAGTTTACAATACATGATATGGAACAATTAAACGGGAATATAAAAGAAGTCAACTGTTCTACCATCAAACTAAAGAATCTATGAGAGTTTGTTAAACATATATTTTAATATCAGACTTGTCAGTTTTGACATGAACTGGCCTAAGTTGGATGAACAGATAGCAGAATAATAGCAACGTATATGTCATCTGTTATTTTTAAATAGTTGGTACACTTTATCAATGACTTACTGACCAGATGATTACAACTATTTGGTGCACTATGAACACTCGTGCGTTTAGTATAAGAATCATAAGATATGACATACGGTCCACAGTGCTAAATTATAACCAGAATGCACAACACACGTCTCACTACCATGCTGGAGTACCATAAACGATGGTCGGAGTATAAAGTTTGCACGATGTCCTCCAACTGTATGTCTGTGTCTGAGATTTCGACCACACAATGTAGTCCCTATTGAGCTGCCCTGTCACAGTGCAATCTCCATGCACCATACACACTGCATGTACTACTTTAGTTAGCACCATTTTCTTTAGCAACAATCTCAAGTATAAATGTCAATATGCCTGCCCGGCACCTGTTTCGCCTTCTAGTCAATGTCATGGTTGTGGACCAGGCAAAGTTACAGTTCTTGAACAGCACCGCTGCACCACTTTAGGTGGCATCACTTTCGCTGGGGACAGTCCACGTATAAATTTTAATCTGCTGTCTTTTGGCTGCTGTTCAATGTCAAGGATGTGGAGTAGACAAAATAATACTTCTTAAGTGTCGGAACCATTGCACCACATCGCATGCGCCACACACCACCACCGCACCACTTCACAAGGCACTGGTTTTATTGGTAACAACCCGAGTATAAATGTTACCTGCTGTCTTTCACCAGTTATTTGATGGCATGACTATAGACCATGCAAAGTAACACTTCTTGAACAGCACCGTCGCACTGCATGGTGCATGCACCGCTTTATGTGGCACCACTTTCATTGGCTTTCATCTGCTATTCAATGTCATGGATACCACACTTCTTGAACAACATCTTTGCACCACACACCGCATGCACCACAACACCACTTCAGATAGCACCGCTTTCTTTAGCAACAGTCTGAGTAAAATTTTACTTTGTGCCTTTCGTCTGCTATTCAATTTGATGTCTATAGACCATGCAACGCAACACTTCTTGAACTGCACCGATGCACCACGGCACTGCTTCAGACAGCACCGCTTTCACTTGAGACATAAATATAAACTTTACTCCACGTAACCACTGCTGGTTGTTCAGTGTCAGTTCTTGATCTGCATCGCGCAGTGTATGCGCCACACCCTGCACCACTCCTGGCTCTCTTATGACAAATGCTACGTAAATATCACAATTCCATCTCATCGTCGTCAATGTCACATATCTCCAGCCTCATGGAAACATTGTCCCCAAGGACCGGGGGAGTAACCTGCACTATGTCGTCACCAGCACTACTGGCGGGGCACCATCTAAAATGTCAAGGAGTTGTCATAAATATACATATACAGCCTGTATAATACAGTTTTACACATGTGGTTTTTATGTCCTTATTGTTCTTACTAGTCAAAATGCCTGATTATTGACATATTATGAGCACATTATGTTTTACGTTCCGAACATTATGTTTTACGTTCCGAACATCTGAAAAGATATAGGTCTTACGTCATATTCATGGGGTCGCAGACTAATCGCTGAAAGTTTTGCGTTCTATGTTCATTGCTGAAGCCGTCTAAGAGGGAAACGTTGACTTACCCGCATTCATACACTGATACATGTTTCGTCGATTATAATTAGTTTGTTCTTACTGTTTTATTATTTATACATATTGTGTCTGTTATCAGTCCTGTTACTGGGTCCTTGGTCCTGGTGGAATCTGAATAAATACAATATAATACATTGAAAACAAATGTAAAATTGTGGGTTCGTATTTATAAAATAATATATAAAAATTACATTTGTAGGAGCCAGGGCAACATTTTATATGTTATCTATGTGCCCTAACGATCTAATTAAGGCTTGTTTGCACAAAGCAGTACATTCGGTTGGGACTGCGCTCACAAGTTATAATGAGTACCAGGGTACTGACAATTTTGCATATAGGCCCAAAAAGCTGTTTATTTCTATTTGAGGAATACATTAAGTACTTACGCAACAGGAGTTGCTTTGAGTCCAGTACGCAGGTCTAACGGCAGAGATGTCACGTTTGTTCCAGTCACATTGTTCATCAGTTCGACATCCATCCCTCCAGAATCTGATGCCTGTTTCGTGACTTCTTTCATGACATCACAGATCATGTCCCCTGGTGGCTTCCATAGTATCAACTGCATGCATGGCTTCTGTCTGTAGTAAACAAATACAAGTAAATATCAGTACCGTTGTGCCACACTGAAACGAACATTAAAAGCCAGGCACATAATTATTCCTTGTATGCAAGACAAACTCACAAACACAAGTTGTATGAGGCGCCTAGTACCCCCCCCCCTCTACAACTAGTTGGCCATTGCTGTTGTACAAGGCGCCTACAACTAGCTGGCCATTGCTGTTGTACAAGGCGCCTACAACTAGCTGGCCATTGCTGTTGTACAAGGCGCCTACAACTAGCTGGCCATTGCTGTTGTACAAGGCGCCTACAACTAGCTGGCCATTGCTGTTGTACAAGGCGCCTACAACTAGCTGGCCATTGCTGTTGTACAAGGAGCCTACAACTAGCTGGCCATTGCTGTTGTACAAGGCGCCTACAACTAGCTGGCCATTACTGTTGTACAAGGCGCCTACAACCAGCTGGCCATTGCTGTTGTACAAGGCGCCTACAACTAGCTGGCCATTGCTGTTGTACAAGGCGCTTACAACCAGCTGGCCATTGCTGTTGTACAAGGCGCTTACAACTAGCTGGCCATTGTTGTTGTACGAGGCGCCTACAACTAGCTGGCCATTGCTGTTGTACAAGGCGCCTACAACTAGCTGGCCATTGCTGTTGTACAAGGCGCCTACAACCAGCTGGCCATTGCTGTTGTACAAGGCGCCTACAACTAGCTGGCCATTGCTGTTGTACAAGGCGCCTACAACCAGCTGGCCATTGCTGTTGTGGACATTGCTGTTGTACAAGGCGCTTACAACTAGCTGGCCATTGTTGTTGTACGAGGCGCCTACAACTAGCTGGCCATTGCTGTTGTACGAGGCGCCTACAACTAGCTGGCCATTGTTGTTGTACGAGGCGCCTACAACCAGCTGGCCATTGCTGTTGTACGAGGCGCCTACAACTAGCTGGCCATTGCTGTTGTACGAGGCGCCTACAACTAGCTGGCCATTGTTGTTGTACGAGGCGCCTACAAACAGCTGGCCATTGCTGTTGTACGAGGCGCCTACAACTAGCTGGCCATTGCTGTTGTACGAGGCGCTTACAAACAGCTGGCCATTGCTGTTGTACAAGGCGCCTACAACTAGCTGGCCATTGTTGTTGTACGAGGCGCCTACAACCAGCTGGCCATTGTTGTTGTACGAGGCGCCTACAACTAGCTGGCCATTGCTGTTGTACAAGGCGCCTACAACCAGCTGGCCATTGCTGTTGTACGAGGCGCCTACAACTAGCTGGCCATTGCTGTTGTACGAGGCGCCTACAACTAGCTGGCCATTGCTGTTGTACGAGGCGCCTACAACTAGCTGGCCATTGCTGTTGTACGAGGCGCCTACAACTAGCTGGCCATTGCTGTTGTACGAGGCGCCTACAACTAGCTGGCCATTGCTGTTGTACAAGGCGTTTACAACTAGCTGGCCATTGCTGTTGTACGAGGCGCCTACAACTAGCTGGCCATTGCTGTTGTACGAGGCGCCTACAACTAGCTGGCCATTGCTGTTGTACGAGGCGCTTACAACTAGCTGGCCATTGCTGTTGTACGAGGCGCCTACAACTAGCTGGCCATTGCTGTTGTACGAGGCGCCTACAACTAGCTGGCCATTGCTGTTGTACGAGGCGCCTACAACTAGCTGGCCATTGCTGTTGTACGAGGCGCCTACAACTAGCTGGCCATTGCTGTTGTAACGCAGAAGAACCAGTGTCAATATTAATTTTGTGGACACCGACTCATGGCAAGAAAAACAGAAGGAACCAGAAGAAAATATACACCAAGCTGATCTGCAAAAACCTTGATGTTAAAGAGATAGACTTTCCATCATTGATGAACAATCGACCCCTGTGGAAACAGCTCATCTATGGTTCAGCCCCGATGACGATGATGCAAGGTTACAATTCATTTTTTTTTAAATTATACATTCTGATGTTTGTCTTGTTTAAAAAATCAACCTGGAAGAAGCTGCCTGTGACCCTGTGTCAGTGATTTATCACCAAAACAAGCCAGATTCAGTCTTCAAACACAATAACGGATTATTCCATCACTGACATGTGCATATGCAGCAAACTAGAAATGAAAGCCTGTGGCCCTGTGCAGAGAAAAAGTGCTGTCATCTGCAAATACTCTCTTCTTGCTATTCAAGAATAATTCTTTCAATGTGCAAACAATTTTAGAAAAGGGGTACTGTTTAAAAGTTACCAGCACTTTATTTGTCTACTCTGAACATGGAAATAAAATAGTGATCTTTTCCCATGTAGCCGTAATGAATGAACCAAGTGCTTCTGGAGAATTCTGAGTTTCAACCAGTGGGATTATCAATTTAATTAATGCAAACACCTCAACTGATTTGTTTACTTTGGAATCCAAATGGAGAGACAATGTCAAGAGATCTAAAACGGGCAGGGATGAACAGCCGAGAGTTGTAGAAAAAATGGAAGAGGATCATCAAAGATGGTGTCATAATAATGATGGTGTTTACGACATAATAATGATATAGAAGATGATCATTTTATTAAAGTGATGTCACCATGGTGACACTCATAACAAACCACTGTAACAAAAACAATGGTCATTATGCAGCCAGGTTGTTTGAATATATCCGCAGTAACTTCTCGCCATTTCATTGACAATACCAAGAAGAAAACGCCATCACCACCACACTAACACCACCTTTCAACTTTCTATTTTCATTCCAATAAATGTATAACATTTCTACATCCTACTGCTATGTTCATTAGTTGTCGTTATAATCATGTAACCCATTACTGTTGGTAATAACAATGAAAATTAAACAAGCAAGCAGACAGTCTGAGAAACTTGTTACCTTACAAAACAAACGCACAACTTACAAGTCTTCAATGAGAGCCTTTGGGAGGATTTCATTCGTGTGCAGTCCCAATTTTAATGTCTTACTCAGTTCAAGTCTCTTCAGACCTTTAGTCTTAGTCAACTCCATCTCACTCTCCAGTTCTTCGTCTTCATCTTCTTCATTCAGTCTGAATACACAACAAAGACCAAATAAAATCTCAAAAAAGTAACTTGCAATGTTTACATATATGCAAAGACATATACTAATTAATAACTGTTAGATCAGCCAGGATTAACATATTGATTTGAGCAACATTCTCTATCATCGCAGTTGTTTGTAATTTGGCTAACAGTTGTAGATTTTATATTATATGTGAGCCATTTTGTTCACACCATTCTGTACATGTCCGATTTCATAATCATAACTGCACCATTGTATCGGATGAAGTACATTAAATGCATATATTTAGTTAGTCTTTGGTGGATCCACTACGTCATTGTTTGTCTGTTACAAATCCACAATCAAAATTATGCATGTGACATCCATCAACCTTTGTCTCATCAACAATGTTTCCATAAGTAAAATTTTGAGCATTACATTACTAGGACAACATTACATCTGCTAAATCAATCTTTCCCGCATCCAGTTCTTGATGAACAACCATGTCTTATGTTATTGTCATAAAGAAAACCATAAAATGGCCAGAATTTCAACAAAATATATGACGGACAATCCACACGTTCCACTTGTTTGCCATCCATTTTTTATGGCTCGACAGACCATGTTGCTAGGCAACGTGGTTAGGTCAACTATCTGCGAGATTCCAACCTGCTTTCGATCTCCTGCAATGTCCTCGCTCGTCGTCGTGGAAACCTGTCCTCGCGGTTTGGATGCCAGTTGAGGTTATTGTTGTCTAGATGGAGCTGCTGCATGCAAGCGGTCATCCTTTCTTCGTTGATGTGAACTTTGGCATGCGGTGTATCGCGACTGGAATATATAGAAATAGACACCCTTTTTACATTACAGTCAATGCCTATCCATTACTTGCCAAACATTAATCGTAATGATAAGTTATTTTCTGGCAGTTTTCTATAATACACAGTAAATAATGACTAATAAAGGTTATTCTCTTGAACACTAATGTTTATTTGCTTAGAGAAAGAACAACTTTGAATGAAATGTTCTGGGTACCATAACACAAAATGTAATCACAGTGCTGGAATTGAACAAAACGTGTTTGTACTATGATTGCTGAATGTTCATCATACATATTCATTTATTGTCACGCAGTATATATATACTCTTTACAATAAATCTATAAAATGTATTGTTCTTCCAAATTGGCATCAAACGGATACAATATTGCTCTGACAGTTTAGGAGAAATACAAAATTACTGTTATAAAAAAACCAAACTTTAAATATGATCTATATCCTCAAAGTAGATTTTGTATTGTTCTTCAATTAACCATTCAGTGTCAAAATCAATAATTAATAAGTATTAATTAACTTACTCTTCTATTATGTTTGCCCTTCTTTTGAAGCATCTCATTCGGGTCGGTCTCACAAAACTGCAAGGTTTTGGTAAAGTTGTACAGCTGAAAAAAGATAAAAATCCACCTAAATTATTTCGACAATGCTGAAAACATAAATTCATGATATCGGATATTTATCAGAAGATTCATAGATTCACTCACCAAACGTGATCTAAGTCTGTATGTATGTCAGTAACACATTCACTATTTCAGTAACATTCACTATTCCAGTAACATTCACTATTCCACCCATTTCATTACTGTTCTACATTTACTTTGGACAATTAATCATAATATAGACACCCTAGGTAGTAGCTACATCTTTCAATCAGTTTCCTAGAAGCGTAAGTTAGGGACCTGCCGGTTCTAGCTATGCATAAACTAATTATACTTGTAAGATAAGGTTTAGCTAATCATTGTAATGTAAAATTCGATCACTGAAGTTGTTTGAAAGTTAGCAAATAAAATCTGACGTCTTCATAACCAGTTTCTGGGCGCGGCAGCTGGCCGCATTCAGTCAACACTGCGCTTCGCTGTCGGTTGCTACGCGACTACCGGCTGACTAAAACTGGGTGCAACCCTTTAACCATGTCATCGTGGATAGTTTGTCATGTAATTTAATTCTGTCTAAACTTGTGTTTATGTTCTTTAATCATTTTATACTATAATGCACTGTTTGTAAATTATTTTTATTTTTTTAGTAACTATTTATTCGCCACAAAAATGAAAATATGGTCATTATATAACAATGTTTCTCAATTTTATTTATCCAAACAAATATAATATAATGGATATATAATTTATTAATTGTAAATATATTGTATGGTACTATATTGTAATTATATATGTGAAAACAGATTGAGATCTGTCTGGATAAATACAATTTAGAAACATCGTTATATATAATGACCATATTTTCATTTTTGTGGCAAATAAATAATTACTACAAAAATTTTAAAAATATTTACAAACAGTGCATTATAGTATAACATGATTTTTTTTATATTACTTCGTGAAAACATAAACAAAAAAGTGTAAAGAAAATCAAAGGTTTGCATGCTGTCAGGATTGAACCGGCGTCGCCCGATTGTAAAATAAATGACAAGTAACCAACGCGCTTACCCACTGAGCTAGCGGGACCAACGGAAACTCTCTGACTGATTTAAGTTGTTATGATAAATTGTACAACTCCGTCATATATCGATATTCTAGTGATATTATGAGATTATACACGTTACTTTATGTAGCTGGATACAATGTATGTTTGCTATGTATGTTTATTGGTGTAGATTATCTCCCGTTGGTTGCATTCGATATAATTATTCTGAAAACGAGCCCAAGCTCGGCGAAACCTAGTCGACTTGTAGGCCCATTCGCATTCGTTGTTTTGAATAAAATTCGATTCATGTGGAACCGTAAGATAAATGTTTGTTCCTCTATGATGACTAGTGTTTGTATTACGTCGGAATATTGCACAATAACTCGTTCTGACGCTCGTTTCGACCCAAAAGCTATCCTTGTAAACATGCTCTGAATGCATGGAAAGGGTCGGCCCGATGTGAGTGTGTGTCATAAGTGACGTCACGATACCACGTGATCGCCTAGCTCATTAAAATTTCATTTTCTGCGGGAATCGCTTCACAGACGGGCTTAAAATCGAATTTATGCTACAAATGTATTTTTCTGTATTTGTTTAATGTTGTCAAATGTTACATACAATGTTAAATTTTGTGTACACACGGAAAAAGGATTTTAGCTAATGCCTTATTTTTATTTCCTTTAAGGTAGTAATATGAAAATATCCAAAAACGTATACTTTAGATAATTATAAAGCTCTATGTGTTTAATTGTCACATTGAGCGAATAATCAAATGTTACATTTTATATTATAATTACTCGATAATTACATAATATGAAGGATATATTCCCTGTAATATATCCTGTTCCTTTTATGATGGGAGGAATGTAGTGCTGAGTAGCACTGTAAATAGTTCACACACCCAAGATAAGTACGCACAACCGCATTACTCCCTCCCCCCAACAATACACACATGCACACCCTATACATATACCCATGAAACAAGAATAGACGGCAGTATGAATTGCTGCCGCTGTGATCGCCCGTCCCCTGAGACTCAGTCCCATGAGCCCTTCGGCCTCATAGATCTGTAATTTCGTCTTCGCAGGTCTGCACATTGTGCCTGACTAGCGAGGATGTATCTAGTCACCTCTAGAGTTGTCTATAGTAGGCCAACTTACCTGCTGTGTGTAACACGGCAGATATCAGCTTGTGGAGTCCTCCCTCCTGTTAACACAGCTTCCTGGCAGTTCCATGGTGACAATTGTGGTAGTGCCGAGCTTCCCGACACCGGAACTGGCGCCCTGTAGGTGGGGCTTGGAAATTGGAAAGGCGTGTATGATGTCGTAAATGGGGTAAAACTAAATCCCCCGCCACTTGTTGGTATTGTAGGACTGGGAAACATAAAACTGTTCGAGGCAAAGTTAACCACATTATGCGCTGGCATTGCCATCGTGCTGGCAAGTGGCACGGACTGTACTACAGGGGTCCCGTCACCAGACATTGTTCCAGACACCGGAATGGATAAAAGCATTCCTAGTTCGTTAGGAATCACACTGGTGTTTGTTATCACTGGCCCTGGTTCATGAACTAATTCAACGGGTGTTGGACTGGCAGCAAATTTGTCTACTCCATGGTATGGGTGCATCGTACCCTCAGGCGTAGGCTGCCAAACCATCAGTTGGTAAAGGCGGTGATAAACTCCAACTTCACGACACTTGTCACTGGCACTAACATCTACATATCTCTACAGACATATATGTCAGAGACATAGTACAGTCCAGATCCATCAACTGTAACCAGTGGAATGTCTCAAATTCTGATTACGTAGCCTTTTACTTCGTCCGGTAACAAAAACAAACTAGTGTGCAAATTTCTTAAATTTCATTGTCAGTGATTGTGAGATTTGAAACCCACGGCAGGATAATGCCATAAATACAAAAAACGAAGGTGCTAGCTAGTACTAGCAGTTTTAGTTTTTCCAGAACAATTGAGATACTAAAATAGAGCCAGTTCTGTGAACCACACAAATTCAATATCGCTGTATTGACGACATATTTAGATGTGTGAGTGTGACATGTCATTCAAATATTAGTCGCTGTTGTCTCACTGCGACCACATTTGAACTGTGAGTTTGTTGTATTTACAATGAACAAGTTTTCGTCCAAGTGCGACATCTTTTGTCGCCTGTCGCAAATGTGTGTGTCGCGAGAAATGTTCTGACTTCACTTGTCGGTTGGTTGGTTCTTCGCCCAATGTGCGGCACCACTGTAGGCCTACTGGCTTCGGCGCCGATGAGATTGCGGCGTCCACACGGCAATTAAAACATGATCAAAAACCCATGTGTGCACCCGCACGTACTGTTTTGTTCACGAATTATCATAGTGCACTATCAAAAACACAGCAGACATATTTCCCCCAGAAATACATGATCCACGGATCACCATAGCGTGGGGATTGAGTTTGATGTTATAAAAACACATCTTATAAATTATAAACCATAAGCAATATAACATGAAAGTTGCTTATCAGTCTATCCATTCCAATTTTGTTTTGTCAACACCTACTACATTTATTAATGATATATTACAATTTTCAATAATTGTATATGTGTAGGCCCTATCTTTGTCCTAGTAATTTATTTTGTACAATTGCTATCAATGAATTATTATTATTATCAGTAGCCCGATTTAGCGGAACAATGTCTGTCCAGCAAAGGACATAGAACATATCAGATCATGGTTAGTTGAATGTCTTAGTACGATTGATCTGGTTACTAAGAGATCATTCATCACCAGGCCCTTAGCCGGGACTTTAACATTTTCCAGTTTACCTGGGTTTTTTTATTTACCAGTTGTGCTCATGAAAACCCCCGTTACATATGCATTGGTCGTTGGCGTCGGAGCGTGGGGAATGAGACGGAATGTTGCACGCACGTGTAGTACGTCACCATCGCGGGGACGAGTCCTCTCTATAGTCTCCTGGTTGGCATCCTTTCTGCGTGGTAGTGTATAGATAATAATAATAATACTTATTAATAATAATTATTATTATAATTATTATCATCATCATCATCATTATTATTGTTATCATTATGTTATTATTATCGCTATTGTCATTGTTCAATGGTGATACCTGTTGTGCTTGGATTTTTGCTCAATGAATGTAAGCGGGTAGTGTTGAGCTGATAATTCTAATCTTGTAATTAGCTAGTTATAAACACGATCATAAACGAATAAAAAAATAATTCAGCTAAATATGCATGGCCTAATTAATGTTACTTAATTTAATTAATTTTGTATTATTTACTTGTATTGCATGTATACATAGGGACTTCTGTCTGAGATAAACCTTATTATTATTATTATGTCCCTTCTTAATACGCAACTGAATACAACCGGCAAAATGTGGCGCATTTTATTTTGATAAAATAGATCTATGGCATTTAAAGTGAAGAAGTTGTAGGAGATATTTTATCTGTTTGTGACACATTTTGTTTGCGACATGCCGTAATCCCGTAGTGCCCTTTAAAATCGCCCGTCGGGAGCACGTTAATAAGTCTGATAAGTAAGTTATGGTTTGACAGGCTGTTTCATTGGATTTGAACAATTAGCAGTATATTGTCAGGTTATCAGGTTCAAAACATTGTGGTAGTCATGCGTAAAACCCAACGTTAAAAGCACGATGCGTGCAGTTGCTCATGAATGATTTGACCCTGTGACTGAGTGAGGCTGTGTCAGTGATCTATCAACAAGACGCACATGTCATGGTCAACGTCAGCGCTAGTGCCTCAGTGACAGTGTCGATCATTGGTTTCAAACTTATTTCACAAGGTAATTAATCTGTAATGCCAAAAATACAGGTCATCCCTGACCCTGCAGTAATACTACCACTTTGATTTTTTAAATGCATCAATAAAACGCATGCTTTTGTTTTGACTTTGTTAGTTTTTAAACTTGAGTTTGACGAGCTGACTGAATCTTGGAAGTTTGAGTGACACTCGCACAGACACAGTGTCACACAGGCCATAACATTAACAAACAGTCAGTTTCTAGCAGGCCTTACAAGGTATTTTCAGTGTAATTGAGCCATTATACTTTTAGGCCATCAATTGGGCTTTGAAAAAACGAAAAAAAGTAAAACGAAAATTATATTTGAATAACAATAAGTTGGATAGCACATGTCAGATGTCATGTATGCACATGGTTGTACAGGAAATAGTTATGTTGAATATGTAAAACTTGTCAAAATTAACATTTTAAGAAATTGACTACAGTGTATGGCTATGCTACATGCTGGAGCAAAGCAACTCAATAGACAATACCGTTACCATGCCTATGAAAAGAAGTGTAGCACAAAGTGCATTAAATAACATCATTATCATAACTATTTTGACTGCTTTCTGTTGTGTGCACCAATGCTTATATTAGTCTAAATAACCTCACATTATTTTTTATAAGTAAATGAGACATGTGTTAGGAGGAATTTTCAAAATTGTTCTGCACCATGGTAGCGGTATTGATAGTAACAGTGTTGAGAAATTAATAGTTTTCTGGGTATTACACGAAATCTGGTGCTTTATTACTGCCAATTGTTTCTTTATATCAAGGTGTTCCACTGTGGACTATCTCACTATATTTTTGATTTTGATAAAACGCTGCGTCTTATATAATAAATGTTGGTAACAGTGTTGAGATTGAATAAACGTATGGTGACATTTTAAAATTTTGTATCTAATTTATGTGCAAACTACATAAGTTACACAGCAAACGCCGTGTCCGTCATGACTTGGTTACCATAAGCAAACAGTGGTGCCACATAACGACTGAAGAAGCATTATTCTGTGAGCTGTGAGTGGACATAAACTAAATCGGTAATGTGGAAAATATTTAAGGACAAATGTAAGGGGGGTCACATCCTACTGCCAAATCTTACAATAGAAAATCAAACAACTGTCAAATATAGCTCATATATCGAACTAACAGAAACATATTACTTTGGTTTGGATACCTGTCAAACTAGTTTGATTACAGAGGCGTTTTCAATGAAGAATGCCAACTCGGACAGCCATTTCTGGCCTACCTGGCTTAATGGATGACCCCTTAACGAAAAAAATATTTGACAAAATATCACTGTTTTGCTTCCGCCTACACTGTATTGTACATGGTCACACTCTGCAATACATCATTTTGTTGTAGTTTCATAAATATAACTTTCAGTTACTATACCCTGGACAGCAGTTGATGATCAGGTCTAAAAGTAGAATGACTCAATTAATCTGTGTAAATAACCATATTACTAATGACAATGCAATTGTATTTATATATTACTGGTATATATTACACAGCCACAGCTAGGGTACAATTTGGTACATTGTTTTTGGCTAAAGGAACATGTACAAAACTGATAAATTTTTATTTAAATAGGACAATTATAATGATATAATCTTGTGCAGAAATGCAATGACAATTGACAAAGGCTTGCATGTTTGCAGAGTGTCGGCGACATGGATTTCTACGAGTTTCTAAAAGAAGACGAAGCGGCGGAATACGTGAAGCGAGTGGGGATCGAATATCGCTTTGACTGTTACCATGAGAACGTCATAGAAGGCTGCCATCGATTGGCTGATTTCTTGGAAGCGTTCGATAAAGACTTCTGGAAAGCGAGACTTGTGTATGAGAAGAATTGTTTTGAGAATAAATACGGCCACAGCTGCTTCAAACTTGGAAACTATACAATGATCGGGCGAGGCGGAGATAAAAACCTTCAGGACGCTTATAAGGCTTTCAAGCTCGGTTGCGAGTATGACGACGGCGCTAGTTGCCACAATGCGGCATTGATGCACCAGACAAAACGACGCGAAGGGAAGGAAGATTTCGTAGAGGCCGCTAAACTTCTCGAGCACGGATGTGACCTAGACTACGTGAATAGCTGTCAGATGCTAAGCACTATGTACATCACAGGAAAACCCGGCCTCGAGAAAGACATGGCCAAGGCGTTTAAGTCCGGATTCAAGGCTTGTGGGGGTGGGCACATGTATGCGTGTGCAAACATTTCGCAGATGTACAGTCGTGGGGATGGCGTGCAACAGAATGATGAATTGGCTGCAAAATACAAAGAAAGGGCAAAGGAACTGTATCAGAAAGTGACCGAATTTGACCAACAGGAACTGAAATTCGGGGAGTGATATAACTGGGTGTTGTACAAATTTTATAGGCCACGCATATTTTTATGTATTAATAATGTCATGTGTCATGCAGCCTGCATGCTGTAAAACTTAGGGTGTCGGTAATACATGATGGCAGCAAAATGGATAGTTTTATAATAATTGTATATTGTGAATTAAACCCAGTAAACGATGCACATGCTATTTTAATATCTAGTAACGAGGGTTTTATTTGGTTTGGGAAGTGAAAGGTGACCTAGCTTCGTCCTAATGATTAATAAAAAATATAATAATACAGATCATACGTAAATATTGTCTAGTTTTAACATTAAATTATACGTATTAATAAAGCTATCTTCTGCCCCTTAACTAGAATTCGCGTGTTCACAATCCACCATGCGGCGCCACTGCTCTGGTGAATCGGCTTTCTTGAAACACATGCTAAAGCTACGATTCCACGTGTGCGGATGCAGATGCGTTTTGTCGTGCGGATACGGATGCGGCAAATTGAATCGCTCCATGATTGGAAATAGAAAACGCACTGCGTTCCGCACGCATGGAATCACGCGAAACGCATGACGCATCCGCATGCCGCATCCGTATATTAGATGGAATCTTATCTTAAGTCGGGTAATGCCACACTGCGCAAAATAAATTTTGTATCGCCACTACCGGTCGGTTTTAATAAAAACTGGTCACTTGCAAAAGCAATTTAATAAAAATCGTATAATTTTGGTTTCGATAAAACCAACGGGGAAATGCCCTCTTTCAACAGGCGCCCAAACAAACCTGATCCTATCTCCGTAGTTCGCAGTCCAGTCGTGGGGTTAATTCCAACTTGTCAATTCCAATTCTAGTCAATTCCGAAACAACAATTCCACCTTGCAAAAGTCAGTTCCAAATTACCAGTCCCAACATTAAAAATCATAAAGAAAAATCCAATTCCAAATCGATTAAATACCGTTTTGTTTGAAATCGTGTGCACATTCATTATAATCGGATATGATAAAAACATTCACTATTGTTTATTCAACGTCACTCAGATAAGTCGAGTTCATTGGGTCATGTGCTCATATGACGACTTTTTTCGGCGTTTTTTTATTCACTGCCTATTATTACATGACTTAGCTAGTCGGACGTGTAACGACAGTAGTTTAATTGAATCGCTATTTAAAGTTGAGCTGGATCCTGGAGTTATGGGATGGGACCAACAAGTGGAATGAAGTATAACCGATGCAGCGAATCTAGCGAGGGTAGTCTAATCCAATTGTGTTGGCAGCGCTCCGGTTTGCACCAGCCAACGCTGGACATGGTGCTTTCGAAAGCTGCCTGCCGTGGCAACGGGTACAGTACTAAACCGGACCGCTATTTCAACCAATAAGTGTCAAGAAAAAGTGTTGGTAATATCTGCCACGCAAAAGCAAAGTGAATAATTTCACCTGACCATTTTACATTATGATCTGACCTTTGACCTTGAAGTGTGTTGCCGTCTCAGAAACACCTGCTTTTGGTTTCTGTGATTTATTTTATTTTCTTCTTGTTTTTATTATTTCCCCGTAAATAAGTGCACGATATAATTATTACACTTACGTTTATACGACAGATTTTACAATCAAAATATTAAATGGAGCCTCTACCCGGAATTGGCGGGCGTAGTAATTTGTAACAGGAAGTCTGCTGTGTTAAACGTGAAAAAATGGGAAATCGTTGAACATTAAAGGGTGTTGTTAACTCAGCCCGACTCGGCCCATATTGCCAGTAAAGCTTGTTTTGAAGTTGGATATGTTCCGTTTACTATTTGAACGGGGCCATACCTTCCAAATTGCGAACGTTATTACGGGCTTACAAAAGACAATTTGGCGGCAGTATACCTTTAACATAGTATAGTCTTAAGAACATTATTTTAATTAACAAATGAAAAACTAGGAACAGACTGCCTTCTTTTAAACTTAAACGCATTATCATCTTAGAAGCAAATAACGCTTTTAACATTCTGACACGGTCCTATTGTGCGCCTACTTCAGACACGAGTCTATTCTCGCCCCACGACAGGTATTTTCATGTGCCTACCTTGCATACGTAATTATTGTATTATTTATTGATATGATAGTATCAATGGCAGTGTTCCTTTGCCCTAGTAAAACCAAAACAATCCGTCCCTGGGTGGGCTTGAACCACCAACCTTTCGGTTAACAGCCGAACGCGCTAACCGATTGCGCCACAGAGACGAGATATACGGTTTTGTCTTTCCAGGCTGTTGAACAAGAAATCATTTCGTTTAAAGTTGGCTATAAAGTGACACGGACGGCACGAAAAGGTCATACGCCAGGGGCGGATCGAGAGGAGCGGATGTGCGAGTGCGTGTCCCCAGCTTTAGCCTCAAGGGGAGGGTACAGTAGAAGGTTTTTGTTGAATCACAAGGGGTGTAGTTAGAGTTTTTTGTTGAACCTCAACAGGTGCAGTTGGGTTTTTTTGTTTAGCCTCAAGGTGCGCAGTTGGATTTTTGTGCAATCAAGGTATGCCAGCGAGAATAATTCCCCAACATACATGCATTCTGCAATTGGCCTGTACAATCCTCGTGACGTCATGCGAATGAAGAAGACCCAGCGCCCTACGACGCCTGAAAACCTTCATGCGGGCCAGTACGGGTCAAGAACGTCTCTCCTGGCTTGCACTGATGCACATTCACTGTGATGTCCCTGTTGATGTCAATCAAACGGTGAATTAGTTTGCAGACCGTTTCCCAGGGAAACTGCAACTATAGAGTCTCCTGTATGAAAGCTAATGTGCCACCGAGGCAGCTGAACACTTTCAAGTGAATCAATCTGAATATGCCAAGACCATCTGTCTTCACTGCCCCTTCTGCTGCACATTAATTGTGATATCTCTACTGATTTCGATGAAAAGCAATCATTTTCGCATATCGTGCCATTAAAGAACCTCTTATACGAACGTTGAATGTCGTTACAGTTGATGTTGTTATTTTTGCATATGTAACAGTAGGTTTGTCGTTTATTTGTGACATCACTCACATCAATATTGTGGAGAAGTCAAGTATATAATACTTTGGTCTGCTTAAAAATATCCGGCTACCTGTTGCGGAGCTATATACGTATCTGGTTACTGGCCTGCTGTACATATACAATAGCCATGGGAAACTTATACAAAAGAAGCAGGTGTGTACAATATGAAAATATAATTGTACTAGTGGTATACATGTATCGGTGGCATGCGAAATATAATAAGAACAATGTCTTAACACATTAAGAAGCAACTACATATAGTATATGTTATATAATATATTCTATAGGATTTATAAACTTTTTTTTAAGTATATATTTTTCCATAAAAATAGATGTGCCCTACACAGTAATCTACTGAAATTATATAGAATTCTGCAACTAGAAACCAATGTGCCCATAACAAGTTTATAGATTTTCTGTAGAATTCCATAAAATTCTATAGAATCTATCAAATTTATATGGCCTCATAATTTTTTTTAAAGAATTCTACTGACATTTTGTAGATTTCTATAGTTTTTTTTAATAAAACTATATAGAACTATATTCTATATAAACCAATCTCCAATCCCCCACCAAAATATTCGGCCACATTTGGGTGGTTCCGCCCACCCCCCTTCCAAATTCTCCCTCCGGTTCCGACGCCTATGACTACATTATATTATAGGCCCTACCAAAGCATTTAGATAACCAAGCATAGTAACTCGCGCAGCGCCCTCTGTTATTCAGGTGTGAATGTAATTATATTGTATACGCTACCAGTTCATATTCAAAATGGCGTATCAAGATTTAACAAGATTGCCACCCAGAGAATTAACTCTAGGTGGACAAGGAAGCCCTTTGGCTTATCGAGAGTCCGACCCTTTTATCTATGTGTATCCCGCCCGTCTGAAGTATGTGTCGATTTTATTTTAAAACATTCACGCTACTAGCACCCACACAATCAGCAGGTAATCTGTTCCATTCATTTACAGTCCTTTGTGAAAATGAAAACTTTCTTATATCCAATCTACTCTGCTCCTTTGCCAATGTAAGTTCATGTCCTCTAGTCCTATCTTTCTTAACTGAGAAAAAATATTTCTATCAATATTTTAATAACCCTTCAATATTTTAAACACTTCTATCTGATCTCCTCTCAATCTCCTGGTCTCTAGTGTTGTTAAACCGCATTTTTTAGGCGTATTTCGTAACTAAGATCCCTCAGTTTTTGTATCATTTTAGTTGCTCTCCTCTGCACTCTTTCTAGGATATCTATGTCCTTCCTGCGATATGGCCTCCACGCTTGAATACAATATTCTAAATGAGGCCTAACTATTGTTTTGTACAGCGGTATTATTAGCTCTTTTTCCTTATACGTTATGTTTCGCCTAATTAATCCAAGGATTTGATTTCCCTTTGAAGCTGCAATTCCGCACTGCTCTGAAACCTTCATATCAGCACTAATGGTTAACCCTAAGTCCTTTTCTTTTACAGTAGAACTTAGTACAGTACCCCCATTGTATATTCTACCTCTTCGTTCCCATGTCCTGTATGGAGGCATTTACATTTCCCAAAATTGAAGAGCATTTGCCACTTTTCAGACCATTTGATCAACCTGTCAAGGTCATCTTGTAAATGCTGCCTATCTCCATCACTTTTAATCCTTCTAAACACTTTTGTATCATCCGCAAATTTCAACACCTTGCTTGTTATTTCATCATCCAAATCGTTGATATATATTAAGAATAATATAGGTCCTAATACTGATCCCTGTATCGCTGAGTGACTGCTTGGTAATTTAAATGCTTTGGCCCTACGTGTATTACGCCCAACACACAACGCCAACTCGCTCGAGTAATTTGAGACTCCCGGGCGACATTGCTGCCGTGTCGTGTCTCTGTGGCGCAATCGGTTAGCGCGTTCGGCTGTTAACCGAAAGGTTGGTGGTTCAAGCCCACCCAGGGACGCATCCTTTTGGACATCCCGTAGGCCTTTCGGTAAACAAAGCGGTTAGCAAGCGGGGAATTTAAATGCCGTCTGGGCGCTTTACCGATCTTGTCTCTTCCTTTTTTTAAGTTTGAAGGTATATACCCAGAGGTGCCGCCAAACCGATATTCCATGGTGTGTATTTGTTTCCGCTTATATATCGCCATAAGCCGGTGAATGACAAGGTTTAATAACATAATTACACATTTTGAATGCAATTATAAACTCTCTAGCCTACATTTTACGTTGAAAATGCATAAAAATATATACATTTACCCTAGACTTGAACAATTAGCCGGCCATGGAGCGATCCCCTTTTCCGCACGCACTTCCCCTCGCGACGGCAGCGCGAGGCCGTGGCGCCAGATCCTCATCTATCGCCATCATATCATGAAAACCGATAGATCTGCCGCTTTTGGGGCGACATAACTTGGCACCGCTGCATACTGCCCGCAAAAATGTGTTTACTTAATTTTAGTGCTGCGCCCACGCAACATTCGCATCGATACAGCACCTACAGATAATCATACATATTAAATACCCGCTACAGTGAGTGCTTCGGAGGCAGGCGTATTTAACGAGATACTTTCCTGGAATCGCTCTTTGAAGTTGCATGGTTGGTTCCCACAATTAATAAAGCAAGTGAGACGAAGTACAACTGATTCACCGAACTTTATGCAAGTCCAACAATGTAGGCCACATTAACGTCCTTGACTTGAGAAAATGACTTTATGTAACGCAAGTAACAGACAAGGTCGCTTTGAAGGTCAGTAGTATGGGGGTGGATCATGATCCTGAATTTCATGCAGACTGATTTGCGTATCGTGATCCACCCCTATACTATTAAAGTCCACCCCCTCTGAGACATCCAACCTCCCCCACCCCGTTGTGAACGGGTACTATGGGTCATTTCAATTTGCCTATGGTTAAGTTTCTTAACTCCTACATGGTTAAATAAGGCGGTTTTATGAAAGGGGTGTTCGCAAAAAGGATGCTACAGCCCTGAGAAATGTGACGTTAATCCTCGACAGACAACCCCTATCACTTATCTAACTCCTTATTGTGCATGCCAATGGGTTGTCAGCTTATCTCGTTGCTTATGTGCATTGATAGTGTATATTGTCTCGGTAAACGCAAAGGGAAAATTACATGTTTAGGCTCGCCAAAAACACACACATTGATGCTCTAAAAAACCTCAATTTGCATACCTTCCTTGAGTATAGTTATACGAATAGGCCTATTATTGGACACTTCTACACTATTACGACCAGGGCCTATCGATGTACGTGAACTTCACATTCTCTCCGACTCTCATCATTTTGAAGGTACTTAGATTCTTAGAATATCTGCGAGCGCGTTGTTGTGTTTATGTAAAGATGATGTACATGTGTTTTTTTAAGATTTGGTAAAAATTACTACCATGACTGTCTTCTAACAAGTTATCCCGTCAAGAGACGGGCAATTTTGCTAGTCTGTCTGACTCGTTATTGAGCATGCTGACAGCTTGTACGTTTATCTCAATGCCAATCTATTTTTCAGCGATAATGCTGATAACGTATTGCTCCGGTTCACGCGAAGGGAAAATTTAAAATATTTGGTCCCTGTGTGGGCTTGAAACACAAACAGCCGAACGCGCTAACCGGTTGCGCCACAGAGACGCCGTCGATGTCAAACGCCTGTCCAACAATAAATCGACCGCTTTAGTGTCCGCGTACGACTTTATGTGGGACATTAAAGACACGTAAATGTGTGGTGTTGTCCCATATTACTGGTATCAGAACATGGTGAATATTAGGGGGCTAAAATCTATAAAAAAAAAACTCAATTTGCACTCCCCCGGCGAGACTTTCCAAAAACCTACAGTTGCACACCCTGAGACTCTCCAAAACACCCACCTTGACATATCTGGCCGAATCTAACTCCTTATTCTGCATGTCGACAGTTTGTCAGTTTATCTCAATGCTAATCTATTTTTAGCGCTAATTCTGATAATTTATTGCCTCGGTACATGCAAAGGGAAAATTTAAAATAAATCGTCCCTGGGTGGGCTTGAACCACCAACCTTTCGGTTAACAGCCGAACGCGCTAACCGATTGCGCCACAGAGACGCTGTTGATGTCCAACCCCTGTGCAACAATAAATGGGCAGCTTCAATGTCCGCGTACGACTTTATGTAGGACATTAAAGACGCTGTAGTTTGCGTGGTATCCCATGACACGGGCGTCCGAACGTGGTAACTATTGGGGGTGAAGCTCTCCAAAAACCTCGATTTGCACACCTCCCGCCCCCCGAGGCTCGCCAAAATACCCACCCGAGGCCCTCACCCACCTCCATTGAGGCTCGCCAAAAACACTCACAAAAACTGCAGTTTGCACCCAACCCCCGGAGGTTCGCCAAAAACCCACCTTCAGGTTCTCCACAAACATCTGTTTACCCCCCACATGAGTGACCAAAAACCTCAAGTTGCCCCCCAAAAAACAAAAACAAATCCACAAACCTAAATATTGAGGAGCTAATCCTATCTCCAGCCGCCCCACCTAAATGATTGGAGGGTTGAGCCCCCGCAGCCGCCCCACCCGGTTCCGACGCCTAAGCACAATGCTACAGGTGGTTTCCGCTAAATTATGTCCGTTATACGGTCCCACGTTCACCCGTCTACAACGTAGGCTTTAGTTCTCATTTGGCTGATAATTACGGCCTACCTAGTGTACTTACAAATATAATTGACTAATGGCGGACGCTTGTATCAACCGCGCATAAGTTAACAGCGCGATAAATCGGCAGAAACACACGATAACATATGGGCAAGGATGGTGATAAGAGAGGTAGATCTTACGTGCGACTACATTAATAGGCTACATGATATTCTTTCTCGTCTAGCGCAGACACAAAATGGCGTCACGTAGCAGTTATGACTGGTAATGCTTTACACAGGCCACTGCATTTTGCGTGCTGTGTGCCTGCAGAGTTACACATATCGAGTCTTGAGTTCAACCCAAAAAAATAGTAGGTAGACAAAATATATACGCAACCACTGTAATAGTATAACGTTTGCGGAAAGGCGCAATTTTGGACATTCATCGTTTGATGGTGACCTTGTTTGACCACAACTCCACACTTACTGCACCAATTGATCACTCCCCGTCGTATCGTATATTGACGGGGAGACAGTAAGCTTTCCAATGGTATATGGCCATGAGTAGGCCGGTAACATAAATGTACGCAACCATTAATATAATGTATAACGTTTGCGGGATGGCGCAATTTCGAACATTTATCACTCTGATCGTCCACACCTACTCCATCAACTGACAGCTCCATGTCATATCTCATTTTGACGGAGAGAAATCGTTCTTTCACATATGACGTATACATAGAAACGAGGTAGATACAGAGTCATTGTAACTTTATGACGTTCGCGGTATTGCAAAATATCGAATTTTCATAATTTTACGGTGACCTCTTTGACCTCATGCACACTTACCATACCAGGTAACGGCCTAACGTCGTGCCTTATTTAGTCGGGGAGAGAATAAACTTTCCAAAATATATGACACGGCCGTTTTGTAATTATGTAAAGTAGACATGCAACCATTGAAATATTACGACTTTTGCCGAAATGAATAATTTCGAAAAGTCATCATTGACGATGACCTAGTTTGACCTTAGATTCACGTTGACTGTACCACTTGACAGCTCTATGACAGGCCTCGTTGGGATGGGGAGACGTAGGCCATTCAAATGATAAAACACTTGGGTGTGTATAGAGTGGGGGGTATTTAAGTTGGTCCGTTGGGTAGTGCCTACCGCTTGTTTACACTGTCATCATGGCTTCAACCATCAAAAGCGGCGCGTTGCTTTGCAAACAAACTGCTACCGGCCGAGACACGTTTCGACAATAATAATGACGGTTAATTAAAAACACACGAAGCGGTCATTATGTTATGATAGATATAGTGTATATTATATAACACGATCTTACGATAAGGACGAACGGAAAACGTGTCTTTTGATATGGATTACCGGCGACGCATTGCATAGTGAATCGACCCTAAAAGCGTGCACCATTTAACCCGCACTGGAGACCCTATTGTGGGCGGCACACTGATACGTACATACAGTTTAATTAACTGCGCTTTAACAACATGTTTATGCTTCACGTCAAGTAAAGAGTTTCTTGTCCAGGAGCTCGTCTGAGCACAGTCTGCACTAACACGTCTCTGTGGCGCAATCGGTTAGCGCGTTCGGCTGTTAACCGAAAGGTTGGTGGTTCAAGCCCACCCAGGGACGAAATGTTTTGTTTCTGGTGACAATGGAGTTGTTAATTGGTGCAAGTATTGTTAACAGATATAGATTATAAATGCATTCGTGAAATACTGAATATCACAAAGGTTTGTAACTTCTTCAAACTGATATTGTGATATGCTTCTTAAATAAATGAATAGAATAAATTCGGCAATATTAGCGATAACGCATGAGCCGCGTTTTGCCTCATTAAAAGTAGCGGGCATTATATGTATAGACAATGAACTGGGGGGCTCAACCACCAATATTTTGGGGGGAAGACTATAGATATGACCCCCTCCCATATTTAGGGAAGTTTGGAAGATTTGGGTGGTGCAAATTGAGGTTTTAGAGAGCCTCAGGGTAGTGTTTTGGCTACTTCAATGGGAGTGCAAATCAAGTTTTGGAGAGACTACATGTGGTGTTTTGGGCTAGCCTCAACGGGTGGAGGTGCAAATCGAGGTTTTTTTAGAACGTCAGCCCCCCCCCCCCACACACACACACAATTATATATTCATCACGTTCCGACGCCAGTGTTAGGCCTACAATAGTATATGAAGTGTCTAGGTTGACCAGCGGGTTCCTATGGGGTTGTCTATGACCAGCTAGACAGAGGCTTTTCGCAGCCAACGGGGTGCGTGTGCAAAATATTTCACAGAGCCTCGATAGCAGACAAAACAGTAGGTTGCCAGCGAACCAGTAGAGGGCGTTGTGCGAGATTGCCGAGGATATCCTGTGCCAATGACTTGCCCCAGCTTCCGACGTCGGAAAGTAGCATTTGCGTATTTAGGGGATATTGATTCCTGGCAATTTGTTATTATTTTTTACTGTGTGACTTATTGCGTCACAACATTTTAATATGGAAGACGAATGGGTGACTAAGCTTGCCATTTGGCCGCTTTTCCGATATTCTAGACACGTCACTAGAAGGCACCGAGCCTGACCCACTCTGATGACGTCATCTCCCACGTGCCACCGTATGGGGTCTGCACCGTATGCAGAGTGCACCGTATGCAGTATGCACCGTATGGAGTCTGCACCGTATGCAGTGTGCACCGTATGCAGTGTGCACCGTATGGGGTCTGCACCGTATGCAGTGTGCACCGTATGCACTGTGCACCGTATGCACTGTGCACCTTATGGGGTCTGCACCGTATGCAGTGTGCACCGTATGCAGTGTGCACCGTATGGGGTCTGCACCGTATGCAGTGTGCACCGCATTCAGTGTGCACCGTATGCTGTGTGCACCGTATGCAGTGTGCACCGTATGCAGTGTGCACCGCATGAAGTGTGCACCGTATGCAGTGTGCACCGTATAGATTATGCACCGTGTGCAGTGTGCACCGTATGCAGTGTGCACCACATGAAGTGTGCACCGTATGCAGTGTGCACCGTATGCAGTGTGCACCGCATGAAGTGCGCATCGTATGCAGTGTGCACCGTATGCAGTGTGCACCGCATGAAGTGTGCACCGTATGCAGTGTGCACCGTATGCAGTGTCACGTGTGCCTCGATAGCAGACAAAACAGAAGGTTGCCAGCGAACCAGTAGAGGGCGTTGTGCGAGATTGCCGAGGATATCCTGTGCCAATGACTTGCCCCAGCTTCCGACGTCGGAAAGTAGCATTTGCGTATTTAGGGGATATTGATTCCTGGCAATTTGTTATTATTTTTTACTGTGTGACTTATTGCGTCACAACATTTTAATATGGAAGACGAATGGGTGACTAAGCTTGCCATTTGGCCGCTTTTCCGATATTCTAGACACGTCACTAGAAGGCACCGAGCCTGACCCACTCTGATGACGTCATCTCCCACGTGCCACCGTATGGGGTCTGCACCGTATGCAGAGTGCACCGTATGCAGTATGCACCGTATGGAGTCTGCACCGTATGCAGTGTGCACCGTATGCAGTGTGCACCGTATGGGGTCTGCACCGTATGCAGTGTGCACCGTATGCACTGTGCACCGTATGCACTGTGCACCTTATGGGGTCTGCACCGTATGCAGTGTGCACCGTATGCAGTGTGCACCGTATGGGGTCTGCACCGTATGCAGTGTGCACCGCATTCAGTGTGCACCGTATGCAGTGTGCACCGTATGCAGTGTGCACCGTATGCAGTGTGCACCGCATGAAGTGTGCACCGTATGCAGTGTGCACCGTATAGATTATGCACCGTGTGCAGTGTGCACCGTATGCAGTGTGCACCGCATGAAGTGTGCACCGTATGCAGTGTGCACCGTATGCAGTGTGCACCGCATGAAGTGCGCATCGTATGCAGTGTGCACCGTATGCAGTGTGCACCGCATGAAGTGTGCACCGTATGCAGTGTGCACCGTATGCAGTGTCACGTGTGCACCGTATGCAGTGTGCACTGTAAACGGTCTACAGCCACAGATGCACTTTTAATACGTGTTATTTTCTTCTGAACAACGTGGTTTTCTCCAGTGGCATAGCCAAGACCTGGGAATGAGGAGTGTCGTCTCAAAAATTACTGTCACCTTATTCACATGCCATCAACCCGAAAGTAAATTCGTGGTCTGTTCTCAAATGACTTCTTCTCGTCGTGGTGTTTCTTTTGTGAATGTTAGGTCTTACGTTTGTTTTCGTTGATGTTATATTATACATCAATTTGACGGGCACTTAGCTAGTGCGCGCCGTTGACGCTCTACCAGGAATTCGCTGCCATTGGCGATAACGGCGACGCCCTTGGCACTTGTTGCATAGTGGCGACTTATCGGTAGAGTTGTGACTCTTGTCTCTGAAATCGTGGAGAGCGGCATCCACTTAGATCACGTAGAGCCCGTGATTTACGATTATATCAACGATGTTTATGGGCATTGTACAATGGCCCTCCCCTTCTCCTTTCGCTCTCCCACACCTGCTTGTCATTTATTCTTGACGTCAAAACGTAACCCCGAACAGAGGCGGACCCCGAGTGGGGTATTCTATGGGGCCAAAACCCTCCATTTGCAACAACCCTCTACAGGGTCTCAAAAAAACTCCAATTGCATCTCTCCCAGAGACTCATCAAAACAGGAGAACATTCCAAAGGCCCGGGAGGCACGTTAGGCTACCGAGGGCACAGCGCCGGTACATTCAAAGGGTAGTCTTGGAGGTAGTTGATTCCCAAAATGGTGAATCCGTGGTTGATCTCGTAAGGGCTGCACTGTATTCTCGGTTGTGTGGCCTTGCATATACACGTTAATGAAGAATGTCCAAAGTGGGTATAGCTATACACTTAGCCACGTGTGAATGCACCAACTCGATTAGCACTAGTGGTAGACGTCCTAGCTCTGTCAGGGGGAATCGTTAAAGCAGATATGTACTATTAGGGAATGTTAATATGTCCACTTCTGGCGCACATGCATTTCAGCTTGGTCTAACTATGTTCAGGAAAGGTCGATGTCAATTATTTAAATTGTATAATTATGCACACAAGACAGCTGACTGATTAGACGCTACTTGGATTGTAATTAGATGTGCGTGAATGTTTGTAATCTAGCGAGTTCTGAGGCTGTATATTACCACTACATTTGCACATTAACAATATGGTGGAGTATATCACAGGAAGATCAACATGTCAGAAGACCCTACCTGTACGTGGTATAGATCTTGTACAGAAGAAAAGGTGTACACTTTATTTGCAGAGGCGCCACTTGTCCTGTTTTCTGTTAAAAGTGGCTGCAGTTACTTTACTGATGCCCTCATTATTCTCATATTTCCACTAACTATGTAGTTGTATTGTAAAATCACATTGCAAACCCGAAATGATGTGTACGGGGCAATATCGATCTCTTTCTATTGTGTAGCTTTCATTTCAGGATCCAGTTTCTACTTGAGACTTTCTTGGTTCTTATTCCACACTATCTGATTTGTCAGTGGTTCTTTCTTTTCCCTCTTTCAAAGTATAGATAGATACGAATGGACGTCGACAGAGCCAAATTGACGTCAACGCCTGGTGTGTAGTGTGTGTTAGTTTAGTGTATTAACATATAGATGTTCATTTATATTCAAGAAGTTTGTTTATTAGGCATTTGAATATGTAGCTAAAATAATAGAGTAGAATGTTCTACGTTCGTTTTGAGTTCTGGCATACTTTTGCTGGCCAGCAAAATGTTGTCGATGTTGCGGGGGTGGTGCTATCTCAGCCGCTTGTAGCAACGCCCGCAATATTCGGATATGCCGATATGTTGTATGATGTATGGAGGCTTTTTACCCTTATCCTGTTAGCAATGGCAAAACATCCGTGCTATCGTTAATATTACTCGTGCTTTCACTGAAGGTTCTCTGATAATAACTGTTATTTTCAGCTACTGTACTAACATGTTACGTTTTCGACAAAACAGTTTAGTTAGTTCGTAAACTTGCTTAACTGTTTTATTGAAGAGTTACACATTAGTTTATATGTTAATGTGACACAAAATCTTAAACGCCAAGTAACATTACTCACGACGTTTATCATAATTGTTCATCCGCGGTTTTAGCGTCAAAAACACCAATTGTCACGCTTAAATATGAGGTGGCGTAGGGTGGTACTTGTTTATTTTGTCACTGCGTGATTCAAAATCATTTTTGCAATTTAACTTTTAATTTTGTCTGTGACACTAGTGTAGAATTAGTGTCAACGTATTGCACTGTTTGCTTAAACAAACATTTTATAAATTGTCACCACCAACGCTGTTAAATCTTGTACTTAAATTAGTTGGGCGATAATACAGGTCGACTTGATTTTCGCGCTAGCAGGCTTACGTACACAACATACTAAGGTAGGGGCAGTCCCCTTATAAACTATATACTAACAGGCCTTTTTCAACAAGACGTTCTTTTTAAACGTCTTGTTACTTTGCACAGGCCTGCTGAGCGCGAACAATCATACGACCTGTAATATTGCCATTGATTATCGCCAACCCACTCTTTAATAACCTAGAAATTTACATTATTTTTAGTACAATTATACAGTTTTAGAATATTTTTTTATTTTCAATTATTTATTATTTTTATGAGACATTATCATTTTATTCTTCACCATTTCGAGGAAAGACAATGTCACCAGCATTTTTATTGTGTGTTTTATTTTTGTCCTGTTCTGCTGCTTCGAGAGGTCACGATTTTACGCTGTGCAAGCCACTTAGTCCCCAACGGTCGGCTGTCATTTTAACAGTTTCTCAGTACATGAGAACACAACATTCCTTGTCACATCTTCACAGTTTGCCATGTCTTAATCTTTGCTTTAATAGAAAGTTACAATCCCCCGCTCTAAGCCAACGTTTAAATTGGCAATTATTTTACTACTAGCAGGAGATGTAAGTCTTAATCCTGGACCTGCTATCAGGTGCAATATTCGAGTAGCCACCACTAACGTTCGATCTATTCGAGACAAAACAGCCTCGCTTACCGATTTATTAACTTCCAAGACAATAGACATCCTTGCAGTCACTGAGACCTGGCTCAGACCACATGACACAGCTGCATGCATTGCTGACATTTCTCCTTCCAGTTTCACCTTCCATCATCGCCCACGTTCAGTTGGACGAGGTGGTGGTGTTGGATTTCTCGTCTCAAAACAGTTCAAATTTAATTTGCATTCAAACCCTGATTACTCCAGCTTTGAGGCCACCTGTGCCGAAATTTCCGATTCATCTTTCTCTGCTTATTTTGTGTGCATTTATCGCCCTCCAGGACACCATGCCCATTTCTTTGAAGAATTCCAGGATCTACTTGAAAATCTGGCAACTATTTATTCAGAATTTTATATACTCGGTGATTTTAATCTTCATCTGGACACACCTTCATCAACAACAAGTACATTTAATGACATTCTGGCATCCTATGACATGAAACAACACGTTACCTTCTCAACACACATACATGGCCACTGGCTCGATCTCTTAATCACCCGCTCAGATTGTAACAATATTCAGACACCTACTGCTTCAGATGGTTTATCAGACCACCACACTATCATTGCTGATCTCAAAGTTCCTAGAATTCCCGTAGAGTCCAAAAACAAAGTGTTTTACCGACCGATCCATAAGATTGACATTGCCGTATTAATGACAGACATCCTTAAATCCGACCTCATCAGTAAACCCAAAGAACATCTGTCAGATCTGTGTCGACAGTACTGTCAAGTACTCAAAGATTTACTTAATAAACATGCACCCCTGAGATCTAAATACGTGTCCCAAAAGCCACATGCTCCATGGATGACTCCTGAAATTCTACAATCTAAAAAGCGCCGGCGCTATCTTGAACGTGTATGGCGCAAATCACGCTCGCCTTTGGACAGATCACGATATTCTAAACAGTGTCACTACTGCAACAGACAAATGGCCAAAGCTAAATCAAATTATTACACAAACATGGTCTCGAGTAACTCTGATAACCCACGTCAGCTATGGAACTGCATAAATCATATTTTACATAGACGGCCGCCTCCATCTCTACCTAGTCATGTGTCAGTCAAATCTCTGTGTGACTCGTTTTCTAGTCATTTCAAAGATAAAATAAGTCTTATACGTTCTGCTTTTCCATGTCACACTTTAAGTACTGTAAATGTGGACTCCCCACAAGTAAATTCTCCACTTGTATTGTTTGAGCCAGCCACAGTTGATGAAGTGAGGAAAATAATAATGTCCTCCCCAAATAAGTCATGCGATCTCGATCCATTACCAACGAATATCATAAATTTATCACTAAGTTCGGGTAAATTCCCAGATGATTTTAAACACGCACATGTAAATCCTGTTTACAAGAAGACTTCTCTGCCAAAAGATGATTTCAAAAATTATAGGCCAATTTCTAATCTTAGCTTTATTTCTAAGATACTTGAGAAAGTCGTAGCAAGCCGTCTAAGGCGTCATATTAGCTCAACTTGTTTATCCAGTGTGCTCCAATCAGCATACAAACAATTTCATTCTACTGAGACTGCTCTCCTAAAAGTACACAATGATGTTATATTAAACATTGATAAAGGCAAAGTAACTGCACTTACCTTGCTTGATCTGTCTGCCGCCTTTGATACCATTGATCACAACACTCTTGTCAAACGTTTATCATTGTGGTATGGCATATCTGGCACAGCTCTGACCTGGTTTTCTTCATATCTAACCAATAGACATCAATGTATAAAGATAGCTAATTACTTTTCAACCTCACTCCCCACTTCATGTGGCATTCCCCAGGGTTCCGTTCTTGGGCCTTTGCTTTTCACTCTCTACACTACGCCACTCAGCTCTGTAATCCAAAGTCATAACTTGGATCATCACCTTTATGCAGATGACACACATATCTACATTTCCGTGGCCATGGCCGATACAAGTCATTCTCTAAACCGACTCAATGATTGTCTCCAAGATGTTTTTTCATGGATGACCGATAGTAAATTAAAGTTAAATGCAGACAAAACTGAATTCCTCATCATTGGTACTCCAATGCAGCGAGGTAAACTAAATGACTTTTTTCCAACATGCATCCTGAGTCAAACTATCACACCAGCAGCATCAGTACGGAATCTAGGAGTGACCTTTGATTGCGACTTCAATTTCAGACAACACATATCCCAAACGTGCCGTTGCTGTTTTTATCATATCCGTGATCTTCGCCGCATTCGCCGACATATGTCGCTTTCTGTCGCTAAGACTATCGCAACAGCTCTTGTTAGCAGCAGATTAGATTATTGCAATTCCCTCCTAATATTAGATTATTGCAATTCCCTCCTAATATTGCTATCAAGGATATTGCAAAACTACAACGCGTCCAAAATTGTTTAGCAAGGGTAGTCACACAATCTCCTCGATTCTCCCGCTCAGTGCCACTTCTAAAATCACTGCATTGGCTCCCCGTGCGATATCGCATTATGTTTAAGATCTGCACAATCACCTACCAAGCCCTTTCATCCAAACAACCTAGTTATTTACACTCAATGCTCACACCAGCCAAACAAGCCAGATAACTTCGGTCGTCTAGTTCGAAGTTGCTATCTGTTCCTAGAGTTAAGACAAAGGCTGGAACTCGAGCTTTTTCAGTTGCCGCGCCAACTATATGGAATTCGCTTCCCGCTAATTAGCAGAAAATATTGTTACATTTCGTCGTCACCTCAAAACCTATCTTTTTAATATCGCCTATCCTCCCTAGCTTCCTAGCACATCCATCCATTTGTTGACGAATTTCGCCTAGCACACGAGTACGAGAATGCTTAATCCTTTGGTTTTGGTGCGCCACTGAGCTCGGATTGTCTGAGGATATTGGCGCTTAAGAAGTTATTTATTATTATTATTATTAAATAGTAGAATAGTTTGCATTCCGTTTTTCATATGTATACGACTTATTTATATAAAAACGTGTCCGCCGATATTTCATTCTCCCAGATTTTACAATAATGTTTCTTTTTTTGCAATGACTAATTAATAAGATTCGCATTATTGTGCGAACGTGATGTCAATATAATTATTCAGGAGCGATCACATATTTGTTGTTGCATTATGTTAACCCTTAGCAAACCAATCTGTAGAATTCTGTTGAAAATCTGTAAAATTCTGTAGAGTTTCAGTAGAATTCTACAAGTAATGTGGCATTAACAATCAACATAATTTTTATAAAATAGTATATACAATTATACAAAATGTCTATAGCCATTTTTATTTCTACAGAATTCTTCAACATATTCTATAGAACTAGAGAAATTATAGAGAATGTTTATGGCTAGATACAGCTTTTATATTATTCCACATAAATTCTATAGAATTCTATAGCAAACAATAATTATATAGAACGTTTCTCTCAAAAATCCTATAGAATGTATCCTGTGACATATAATATTCAACATATATTCTATACATTTTTACTATGAGTTCGGCGACCAGCGGACCTTTAAATATTAGTTTGGTTTCCCGCGGGCATTCAGTGCCCTTCAGCGGCGCCGACCTATTAGAGCTGGCCACGCGAGTGTTGTTACGCCAGCGGTGTCGGCGGCACATGGCGGATACTATTCCTAGAGGAGAGCGCGGCTGAGTAAACAGCTGATCACAGATGAGCACGGTTCGCGGGCCTCGCAGCAGCTGGGGCGCTCGGCGGCGAAACCGTGGAACCGGCAGCATCGCGACTGCCGTTGGCGTCGGTCGACCCTCGTTCTCAGCAGACAGGTGGCGGCCGAGTATATAATTATAGCGCCGTAACCCGACTCACAATCATACACATTGCGCCCCCTCTCTCGCCTTCCCGCGCTCGCTAAATAAAGCGACACGGAAGCAGAATCTGCTAGTTGCCGTCTGCGAATTCATCACCTGGAACACCGCGACACTGCGCTGCTTATGAATGCGGTGACACCGACCGGTTGACGTGTCCCAGTCGAAGGGAGATGTTTGCAATCAACGTTTCCGCGTGAGCAGTCTCCGTTCGTGTTGCATTGTTAACGCGGGCCGGCGTTCGCGCGCACATCCAAGTCTACCGTTCACGTAAGTTTACGTCATATCGCTATCGTCTTCTCGTTCCCGTGTGATGTTTTCTTAAGATTCGTAAATCTTAGGTGCGATCAGTTGATGTATCGGCGCTGTTTCTGTCGTGATATATTTGTTATGTGTGCATTAGACTATCGTCGCTGTATTCCGCCCACTAGACAGCGATGATAGACGATAACACCCGCGCTGAAGCACTCAGCGCCACAGGTGGTCGTCAGTACAGTCGACTCCACTTGCAAGAAACAATCTTGTCTGTTCCTTCTGTATTAAAGAGAGGCAGTCTGTTCCTATGTCCAGCGTAGTAATTTGCGACAGGACGTCTGCTGTGTTGAACATGGGAAAATGGGACATCAATGAATATCAAAGGTATAGCACTTAACTCTGCCCTCTTCGGCATTATTGCCAAAAAACTTGTTTCGAAACTGGATGTTGTGTTTACCACTTGAACACGCTCCGAGTTCGTATATGTTGTTCTGGACTTAACACAAAACACAACTTGGCGGACAAAATACCTTCAACTAGTTATTATAATCTAAAGAACATTATTAATTAATACACGAACAACTAGGAACAGACTACTTCCTTTTAATATTGTATTACTACAAGAATAAAAATGCCCGCCAAATGCGTTTAGTAAGCCAGAGCATGCAGTGTTAGCAGGTTGAATCTCGCGATCAAATTGTAAACAAAGCGGTCAGCTGGTACCTATTGCTCTCAGCCATGACCATTTCATTCTGTCTTCCTTCCGTCGGATGTCAAGTCATCTTTGTTGCAAAAACTGATAGCTGGCCGTGTTTTATGCGCTGATGTGTATAGGGAACATCGAATATACGATGCGGAAACGTTGCCATGATGTACTCTTAATTATTATTACGCAACCAATACATGATTATCGTTTGTTGACGTTTATGTTCAGTTGTCAGACTTCAAGATGTTCCTATATTAACTATCCATGGTGAATTCGTTGCACTGCAAACACATAAGTCTATGTTCGCGAATGACTTCATCTTTAGAAATCACTTCTGCGCATGAATACATTTACTGCCGGTTGAAAAAATTTAAATGAAACTTAAACGCATTTATTCACGGTCATTTCGATTACAATTACTATGTAACCGTAATAATTGTTATGCACACGGGGACGCCAATGCTGCTAGTATAGTTCCGGTAGAACCGATTTTTTAAAGGTGGATTATTCTGGTCTGTGTTTGCAGAAGCGCCATCTAGCGACCATGGACGGCGTGACGCCCTACTACGCCGCCGTGCAGCGGATCCTCTATGGCATCACGTGTGACACGATGCGCACGTTCTCGACGCAAACGACTGATGCCGACCGCGTCAAGTTCATAGGCGGACTCGAGTGTGTGCGCGGGATCTTCGACGTGACTCCACCGCCGTCGGACAAGTCCGCCGCCGAGTCAACGCGAGAACGTGAGCTCGGCAACGAGAGCTACCAGCAGCGTGAGTATGCGCACGCGCTGTCGCGATACAACCGCAGCGTTCTGTTGGCGCCTCTGTCGACCAAGGGAGTGAGTCAGGAGCTCGTGCTTGCGCTCGGTAACCGCTCGGCGACGCTGTACCAGCTGCAGCGGTACCGTGAATGTCTCGCAGACATCGAGCTTGCTGTCCGGCATCGCTACCCGACCGCGCTCGCCTACAAATTGTTCGACCGAAAGGGAAGGTGTCTGCTGGCGCTCGGGCGCACTAACGAAGCCAGCGCCGTCTTCCGGAAAGTGTGCGACTTGTTGGCGTTGTCGAACCTTGACGCCAGTCGGCGCCAGTCACTACAGGAGAGCACGGCACGCCAGATAGACGCTTGCGCCTTGTCACCCGATGATAACGAGGCTATTTCCGGTCTGGGCGATGTCGGCAACATTCGGCATCCTCCGGCTGTCTCAGGGTACCGCAGCCGGATCTTCCCGAACGCTTCCGACGCGTTCGACATGAAATACAGTCCCGACAGCGGGCGCTTCGTGACGGCGTCACGTGATGTGCGCGTGGGAGAGTTCGTGCTGGTCGAGAAACCGTACGCGTCCGTGTTGGACAGCAAGCATTACAATGCCCGCTGCTTCCACTGTTTCGTTGCGGTTAAAGTCCCCGTGCCATGCACCAATTGCGCCAGGGTGCGCTACTGCAGCGAGGCATGTCGCAAGGCATCATGGGACGCGTACCACGCGCGCGAATGTCGGTTCCTTCCTGTGCTCATGGCTTCCGGGACTGGGAATCTGTCGCTGCTGACGCTACGGTTGATGCTAGTGACGGGACTACGACGACTACTGAAGCACAACGCAAAACCGAACACCGGAAGTGTGTTCACCGACGCCGCGGGGACCTATCGTGGCGGCTACAGCGCCGTCTATAATCTCGTCACGCAGACGCAGTTCCGGTCGTCCAACACGCTGCTGCAGTACACGATCCTCGCGCTCTTTATCGTCGAAACCCTCCGCAAGATGGACTTCTTCGGCGACGTAAGCGGGAGTGACGATCGTACCATCCGCGTGGGTGGCGCCATCTTGCGCTTCCTGCAGATCGTCTCGTGTAACGGTATCGAGGTGACGCAGCTCGAAGTCCAGCCGCAGATACTCAAATCGACGCCGGACAGAATCGGTCTGGCGCTGTATGCGACGGGCGGGCTCGTCAATCACTCGTGCTGCCCCGGCTTGGAGGTCGTATTCTATGGGAACACGTGCGCGATGCGTGCCACCTGTAACATCGCCTCCTCGGACGAACTAACGATCGACTACGGCTACTTGTACTACGCGACACCGTGCGAGGAACGTCACAAGTTCATAGCTGAACAGTATTTCTTCGAGTGCCTCTGCTGCGCATGCGTCAACAACTGGGGCGTCAAATCGACACTCCCTAGCGGCAGCATCCCGCCGCTGAAATGCGTCAGGTGTCAGCACCGGTTGTCGCTGACGCAGCGGGAGGGTAAGGACCCAACGAAGGTGAAGTGCCGAAAGTGCGCACTCGTGCAGAACCCGTTGGCGTACCTGGACCGCCTGCAGGAGTCGACCGCCGCCGTGGAGAAGACGCTTCAGACAGCCAAGGCGACGAATCCCGTTGAAGCCATCCCCGCGCTCGAGCGACACGTCACGCTCATGGACAAGTACGTTATGCCCCCGTGGAGGGACTACGTCACGTACACGTCGACGCTGAAGCAGTGTTACAGAATGTTTGGCAACGTCAAAGTGACGCAAACCACTGATACCACATGATCCGGCGTACATTGACAAATTATGATTTCTGCACAATTGTTTGTACTACTCCTACATTGTGTAAGAAACATCCGCTTAAAAGACAACATTGAAATCCCCTTCTAACGTGCACTTTGTTATGTATCCATGGATATAAAGAACATCGGATATATGGAAGAGTGTAACCAAATCCCAACGTGTTCCTTATACACAATGCAGTAGTTAATAGCTTCCCCTATTCGAATGTTACATTCCTTTCAAGTCCAGCGCTACCACAAAACCGTGACATTTCTTATCGTGCTCGGGACATGTTGGCACCAAGCAGTAACATTTGATAGTTTTGGATAAATATTGCCGTCGACTAGAACGGAATATCGCTAGAGACAACTATTCGTAATGCGTTGTTTTATTGCCACGATTTCGTAGTAGATCAATTCCCAGTGCGATGTTCGTGGATTGCTTCAAACGGCCGCTTACTCTCGTAATGAACGCACGCCACTGAATTTAGCTTGAACGTATGCAATTAAATTCAGCACGAAAGCGTTACTCCTGCACGAAATTGTTGGGTTTTGCGTTGTAAACCCAAATAGTCTAACAGCTGGATACTAAACCGTGTCCCAACGGATGATTAGTGTTGTTAAAATATTTTTAATTTGCTGCGGTAAGGGGTCATCTCAGAATGCCGATGTCTGGCCTCAGCCTCCCCCCTACAACCCATCAGATGAAAGTTTGTAAACAGTGATATTATGATATAAATATATTAAAAATATCGGTCGATCTACGTTGATTCACTCTTTATCATTTGCCTAAAATAAGTATTGACCGATAAACGTTTACTCTTATTTAATGTTTTACTTTACAGTTAGTCTGAGAGCCAATTATTTTATAATGTATGTATGTATGTATGTATGTATGTTATATATATATGATATAAATAAATACATATATATGTATAATATATAAATGTTATGGACATTCTTATACCTCGTACAGGAACTGATATAATATATTATATATATATAATATATATATTTATATATATATATACACCCCTGCTTTAATAGTGTTGTTAATGTTTCAGCTAGGAAGTATCTGAAGGTTAAATGATTTGTTATTTCTTCCGTCTTATATCTAACATCGATGCTTTCAGATGGACCAAACAAATATTTGCGGAATTATTGTTTTCGTACAATTTATAAAATAAAAAATGTCGTCCCTGGGTGGGCTTGAACCACCAACCTTTCGGTTAACAGCCGAACGCGCTAACCGATTGCGCCACAGAGACTCGGTGTGCCGTAGTCATAAAATAGTCATATTTAATTTGTTTATTTGATGTAAACACGACGGTACGTTTGATGGTCAACGTAACTGTCGCAAACAAATGAGTTGTCTCGCCGAATTTGGGAAGTCATCTCCCAATCGTGGAAGTCATCTCCCGATTCTATAAAACCAGACTGGAGTCGGCGACAGGGAATCATATCAAATTAAATAAAAAAATCGGCGAATATCTCCAATGCGGGACTGATCCGAGTGATTTTAAAAGGATGGTCCTGTTCTAGGCTGGTCCTAGTTTTTCATAATAAAACTAAAATAATTGTATTAAAGCTATTATGCTGCTCACCAAATTGTGTTTAGTAAGCCAGTAACACTGTTTGCAATTTGGAAGATACGACCCCGGAACATGTTCAAATGGTAAACAAAACATCCACTTACAAACAAGCTTAACAATATTGATAATGATTAACAATTTTGATGATGATTCTCGTAGACTCGACGGGGCGAGACTTCTATAAGCTGAATGGCAGCGAATGCGCTGTCAACATCGTCGCGTCCGCAATGATTACTCTGTCGCAGTGGGCGTGTTACCCGTTAGTCCCGCCTCAGTACCGCCCACGTGTTTACGTTTCGTGGACGAAACATTCAAACTGGCAGCAATGCTTCGAGCTTAGTGAACGCAATTTCGCGGGCATATGCCTATTTACTCTAGTGTTAAGAACATGAAATTAAGAAGTGAAAAATAAATGTGAATCAGACCCACTACCTTTAATTTCCGGTAGCCAATGTCGACGCGATTTACGACGCAATCTCGATTTTCGGGAATCCGTTGGGCAATAACAGCGTTAACGGATCTCCGACAATCGAGTTGCTAGTGTTATTGTAAGAATGCATCTTAACAAGTTTGTTGATTATGCGGTCGTGTAGTGTATTATTTATCAGAATTAGGTCCTACGCCGGCGTAGGAGACGCATGGTCCATAAGCTGGGTCTATGATGGATGCGTGCGCAGACCCCCACGCTTAGGTAAATGGCTTCCGCTTGAGGGAAAAGAGTTCTGCGTAAATAAACGAGTTTCATTTTTGGTGAGCTTCAGGGGGTGCAGTTTGAGGTTTTTGTAGAGCCTTCAAGGGGGTGCAGTTGGGGTTTTGTGAGCTCCACGGGGTGCAGCTGTAGTTTTAAAACCGCACACAAAATTAACCACGCTACGGGCTTGCTTGAGTAGCGGGAATAAAAAATGGTATGCATTAGCGCCGGCGTGACTCTGCAAGGGGTCTTTAGTTATACATATTACAAATACGCGAGGAGGGGATAGTAGAGAATGTCTACAAGCGCCCCGATCTCGAAACGCATCCCTATCCCGGTGTACTGGTCTGGAAGGAGGTTCCGGTCTGAGAGTAAGTTCCGGTTCCGTTTTGCGTAATGCAACCTATTTGCCCCCTACGTTGCTGAACAGGATCGTACATCTGCGTGTGACCACTGTCCACAGGCACATTAGTTAGTATCAGCTAGTTCACATATCTTTTGTTGAGAAAATACCTGTGATGCAGCGGGAGAAAATAGGAGATGAGTACCGACGGTACATGGCATGCATAAGGTATTACCTAGTCACCAAAAAGCACTCGGTGTGTGAAAAGCGAATGCGCAATGCTGTCTTGAAAGCTACGCAGCATGGCAAATATCAATCAAGTAGACGGTGAGTAGACAGTCCACTGTCCAGCCCCAGGGCCAGGCTAATAGTCTGTAGCCTAGCGTATAGTATACTATGCCATAACCCAGTCTATTAATATGGGTCTCTTAAATGAATAGGGGCCTAATTTTTTGACAGAAGTATAACTATGAAACGATGGCTGGACGCAAAGACGTGGCTATTAACACAGTTGCTCTGCAGGCCCACCATTTATTACCTAGAATGGTTATTATTCTTATCTTTCTGTGGGTTGTACCTCTTGATTTCCTGAACCATAAATACATATTCCTTTGACAAAACAGACACGCATGACAGACATTACAGGTTGGTGGTTACTTTTTGACAAATATTAATAAAAATTGCACTCAACCTAAGATGTCAAATGGCTTCAGTCTTATATGACCAAATGTACTGCTAGTTTGTCACTACTTTGTGTCACATAAAATTTACATTCCATGCCCATGGGAGCCAAACCTTAATACACTGGCCCCCTCAATAAGTGCTACTTGAAATTGTTTAATTGTGAATTATATTTTGTGAATATTCTTTCAGCTGAAATTATTAACGCTATTAAACAATCGTTTTACCTTTAAAATGTATAGGCCTAGCCTAGGGGCCTACCACTAAAATGTACACCAACCTAAATACCAATGTATTTGACCATATATAGTGCAATTAATGAATGAAATATATTAATAAATCATGGACAATCACTCGCTATCAGTATTGCATTTAGCACAGGTACTTACATTGTTATTGTCACACTGTACTGTATTTGTGTATGAATAAAATGATATTTCCTTTCTCAGAAGTAGACACAGTGACACATAAGCTTATTGACAGTGTGTGGGAATACTGTTACATGACAGTAAGGAATTTACTAATTAATTGTATCATACTGACTTGGTAGACTTTGTAGTGTTAAATTGTATCAAGTGAATTATGACATTCTCTGCATAGTTTGCTCAGGCCCTTATCACTAGAATTTAGACCCCTACCGCCCTAGGCTATGGCAGTGCAGCATCAGGTAACTTGTGTTGGTAATTTCATCCATCATTTATGTAGTAAGCTTTACTGATAATTGTAACAAGTGAACAGTACTATTTTGCAGCATCTGCAAATTTTGTAAATGGCCTTTATTAAGTTGTCTGTTTTTAGTTGAAACTTGAAACAGTGGTTTCCTTTTTAACATTGTTTATTTTAAATTAAGAGTACACCTGTAGATGCTAATGTCTTGGTATCTGTTGGTGGTTCAAATCCGCCAGTTAAATGCACAAACCTTTGTGCACAATTACCCCTGGCATGGGCTTATTGACCGATATATTGCATCTGCGAGTATGATTATGTTGATATTTAATTAAAATGACTTTCAATGATGTAACAGTTGAAGCATCAGATATAGTCCATTGAAAAAAGATCCAAACAACTTATTTACCCCATACCTTCATTGTCCACCTAACAAGATTGCCACACAGAGAATTAACTCTAGATGGCAGGTGGACAAGGAAGCCTTTTGGCTTATTGAGAGCCCAACCCTTTTTATCCAACCCTTCTGCATCCCGCCCTTCTGAGGTGTGTCTATTGTATGTTTACACATATTCACGCAGCAAACACCCACACAATCAGCAGATAATCTGTTCTATTCATTTACAGTCTTTTGTGAAAAGTAGAACATTCTTATACCTAATCTACACTCCTCCTTTACTAATATAACTTCATGTCCTCTAGTACTTCTATCCTTCCTAACTGAGAAAAAAGTATTTCTATCAATATTTTCATAACCATTCAATATTTTAAACACTTCTATCTCATCTCCTCTCAATCTCCCTCAGTTTTGGTATCATTTTAATTGCTCTCCTCTGTACTCTTTGTAGCATATATATGTCCTTCTTGCAATATGGCCTCCACGCTTGTATACAATATTCTAATTGAGGCCTAACTACTGTTTTGTACAATTTATCTTTTTTTTCCTTATACACTATATTTCACCTAATTAATCCAAGGATTTTATTTCCCTTTGTAGCTGCAATTCCACACTACTTAAAAACCTTCATCTCAGCACTAGTGGTTAACCCAAAGTCCTTTTCTTTTACAGTTATATTTAATACAGTACCCCCATTTATATTGTACATCTTCATTCCCATGTCCTGTGTGGAGGCATATACATTTCAAAAAATTGAACCACATTTGCCCCTTTTCAGACCATTTGATCAACCTGTCAAGATCATCTTGTAAATGCTGTCTATCTACATAACGTTTAATCCTTCTGAACACTTTTGTATCATCCAAAAGTGTCAACACCTTTCTTGTTATATCATCGGCCAAATCGTTGATATATATTAAGAATAATATAGGTCCCAGTACTGATTCCAGTGGTACCCCACTCAAAACTGATTTCCAGTTTGAATCCTCCCCATCAACTACTATCCGTTGTCTTCTGTCAATCAGCCATTTTTTATCCAGTTAATTATACCATTTCCTATGCCATGGACCTATACTTTAAGTAGTAATCGTTGATGTGGCACTTTGTCGAAAGCTTTCTGAAAATCTAAATACATGATATGTACTGGTGATGTCTCCCATATATAACTATATGGAGTATCGTGAAACGACCCTATTGTGGGGGTCGGATATTAATTCCTAAACATTTGGTGCTCCAGGTTCAAGCTGTAAGATGAAAACTACCCACATGCATAATATGCAAGCTTGATTCTAAGTCAATGTTATGCTGGTTTTCACAGGCCTGTTGTCATTAGATGTAAATTCTAAGTGCACATTAGTAGCAGCCAGTGACCCAACTGACATGAAAGCAATTAGTTAGGTTCAGGCAATTGTTTGCACAATCTCAAATCTCCAGCCAGGGACAGTCAGTGACTGAGCTGGGTGAACTGTGAATGTCCAGTGGGTGATAAGGCACTGCAGGGCTGGGTTAAAAATGTGAAAGTGAACACAATCCAGCTATACACTATTTAACTTAAATTCTCATATTGTCCTTTCAAGTTTTAGATAAGTTTGTACAATGTCATTGTGCTTTATTAGCTTGCTTGGCCTATTACAGACATTAGTTCCAGTTAGCCTCTTTAGCGGATAATGTGTTCTTTTTGTCTTAAAATTAATCGTCAGGTGAGTTCAAGTTGATTTCTAATTTAATTGAAGTTAGTTTAAATTGAATGTTAATTAAATGAAAGTTATTTGTTAATTTTATTTTATTGAAAAACATTGGGAGGTTAATTTTATTTAATTGACCTGATAAACGTATGATATTAATTAATTTAACTGGAAAATATCTGAGTTGATGTATTTTAAATAATTTTCAAAGTTAGTTTCCCATGCCTGCTCTCAATATTCTTTGATGTTTCCTCCACTAAATAAGTTTAGGTATGCAAGCATGCCAACCTGTTTTATGTGAAGGAATCTTCATAGTATATTGAGTTACTTTGTTGTAATAAAAGTGATTGATCATAGAACAATATTTTATACTAGGTATTTAATTATTGTGTTGTGTTATATTTTATAAATACCATAATGTGGCATCTTGGCATCCATATTGTTTAACAAATAAGATAATTATACATTAAAAATTGGAAATTCTTATATAGCGCAGTATCCAGTCCTTAGGACTGCTCGATGCGTTTTACACTTTACTCCCTGGCAGACCTGTTCAATCGAACACCATCTCGACTTCTCTTGGAAGTATTCAGCCACGCTGTGATTAATGCGTGAAGTACACAAATATCCACCACTGTCTATAGCTAGGTACTCAGTCATACAGCTGAGTGAACTGAAGCAATGCAGAGTAAATGAACTTTCCCAAAATTTAACACCACTGCACAGGATTCGAACCTGCTTCCTCTCAGCCACAGTTGTGGTGTGTTCACAATGATGGTGAGCATCATTTGAGAGACAGTTAGGTCTTACCATTAATTGTAATTTAGGATATATTAAGACAATAAATTCTGCCAATTTGAAAAAAAAACAGCAAATGTGCCAATCCTCCACATGGTGCTATATACACAGAGACACAATAGTCTGTTTCCTGGCATATTCCTACATGACATTTGCTATGTTATATATTTGAACAGTTTTTCGCAATGCTGGTTACATAAAACGTCCCTCACTGATGTAGGGATGAAAACTTCACATGATACACACTAATTGCCAGCTTGCTTACAGTAACATTGAGCATGTTATCACACTACCAAGTACCAAGTAGGTTTTTATAAAGTATTATACTTCACAGAATTAGCAAAGGAAAATTGTGACCTGTATCTATGTATGTTATTAAGGGATGATATGTTTTCAGATGAGTGTATTATTTATGTAAGGAAATGTTAACATTAATGTGTATCCGTATTCCAGTATGCAAAGGCCATCAGCGTTGGAGTACCACCTCACAAGATACGCCAGTGCCATGTCGATGCTTTCAGAAAGGCAGTATTAGCAGAGTTCCTGCAATACAAGAAACAGTAATGGCACATGCAGCACTGAATATATACTTTAGTTTGTCATCTTACTATTTTAATCTCACCTCATCCTATTATGTGATGGCTCTTAGTGTAATTTATTATTTAAATGAGTTTATTCATTATATATGTTTTAGGTATAATGCCCTTATATTTAAATTGTTTTTTAATTCAATGTACGATTCTTAGTTGTATTGTTTTTATGATACTTAACTTAATATTTTAATGATCTAACTATACAGGTTTGGTATTATGATTGTATTGTAAAGCACCATAGAGCACTGTGTGAGTATGGCGCTATATAAATATCTTATTTTATTATTATTACAGTCATGCAGTCATGCTATATATGAATCAATGATTACTTGTGACAATGGTTTTATTTCTGAATAATTGAATTTTATATTACTTGGCTGATTAAATATTATGATATACTTTATTTGTAGCAATGTTGTATTGCAAGCGATTGCAGTGTTATATAACGGGCTACGTGGGTTGGTTCTTTGTAAATGTATGCCAATCATTTTAGTGTATTCCTGTTGTTTTATGTTACTTTGTTTAACGTAATAACAATCACAGCTTTAGTTTCATAAGGATCTCCTCAGTTTAATTTACATTACATTAGATTGCCTATAATGTGATGTAAATATGTATGACCAGAAAGGCTAATGTTATCTACGAGTTAATAATTATTTGTAACAATAGTTTAATTTTTTAATAATTGCATTTGATCACTTGTCTGATGAAACATCACAGTATTATACAAAGGGCTAGTTTTGATCTGTGTAAATAAATACATTTTTTGCATTTTATATTTCATTTAATAATACTATTTGTATAATTATACACGTTGACATGATAATAAATGTTTACTTATGTAAGTCGTGAATGCATGACCCGTTTCCATAAATGTATTATTAAAGAATAGGTGAGTTACTCGGAGTTGCGTTGGGAAAAACTGTTTGGAAATGATGACCCCCAAGATCCCCACCCTCCGTACGAATTTTGAAGTGCCTCAGTGGGACTTCTAGACTGCACACAAAATGTCAGCCCCATATTTCCAAAACTGATGGAGATAAGTGCTATTTTAAAATTGTGACCCCCAGACCGCCACCCCGGACAAATTTAGAAAAAAATATAAAACTACGAACTATCCCAATGGGTACGCTAGATCGCATAAAAATGCCTGCCCCATATAGGCATGACTGGCCCAGATAAGTGCCATTTGAAAATTGTGACTCCCACATTTTGAATTTTTTTTTTTTAATATCTAGATCTCAATGGGCTTGCTAGATCAAACACAAAAGTTCAACTCCACACGTGACAAAATGACAGACATAAGTGCATTTTAAAATTGTGACCTCCCCCGAGACCCCCACCACCTGGATGAATTTCGAAAAAAAACTATATGTACAAATTACCCCAATGGACACCCTAGATCACAAAAAATGTCAGCTTCATATATGTCAAATTAACAGAGATATGTGTCATTTATAAATTGTTACCCCCCAAGATTCCCACCCCCGACGAATTTTTTTAAATCTAAATCTACGAACCACCCCCAATGGGCCTGCTAGATTATATACAAAATTTCAGCTTCATACATGCCAAACTGACGGAGATAAGGATGTGTCATGTCATTTAAAATGCGGATATTTGTGTTTATCACAAAACCCGCTGTGCGTATAAACATCGCTGAAAACTGCAGCTCTGTGTGACGAAGTCGTAAGATACACAACGTCAACGCTCTGAGGCAATGACATCAAAATAAAATACAATTTCTTTGCAAATAACTACAAGTTATGCTAATTATGAGGTTTTGTTATGTATACTAACAATTACAAAAGTAACTGTCTTATTAACGTAAACTATAATATAACTGGATCACACATTCTTTCGGCAAACACCGTGTTAAGCTGGCCAAAAATAGGCGCTAACCTTTGACATGTACTGTGTGTACGCAAAACGGAACCGGAACTTACTCTCAGACCGGAACCTCCTTCCAAACCATACAGCTGCGGGCCGAAAGTAGGCGCTAACCTTTGACATGTACAATCGCATGCGCACTACGCAAAACGGAACCGGAACTTAACTCTCAGACCGGAACCTCCTTCCAGACCAGTACACCGGTCGCGCCACGCGCTCGGTTTGATTGTTGAACAATTGAACCGCGCGCGCCGCGCGATCGGTATATAAATGCGTTTCGAGATCGGGGCGCTTGTACACATTCACTAATATAGACTGCCTACGTTACGGTGGTATGGGTAATGGATTCTTATATATTGCATATTGTACGCAAAGTAGGCATACTGCGTACAGGGGTATAGTGGGTCATTCCTTATTCTTACGGCGTGCGTACGCGGTGATCTTTTCCCCACGATTCTATGCTGAGGGTATACATGACATGTACACATATTCCTCGGTAACACCAACGAGACCGGTGATGTCGGTGCTACGCTGCGAGGAAATAAGCATTGGAGATCCAGCAAGTCGCTAGGATCCCTGCTCTGCAGCACCAAAGACATGCGACATTGGTGCTTGTTGGGCAATATCGCGTTCCAGTTGTTCAGGAAAATTTGGATGCGTAGGCCAAAAATCCCGATAAACAAGCGAAATATGGTGTGCGATGCCATGGCCGTATCTGTAGGCCTAATGCTGTATAATTGCGGCAGCTGGGCGTTGCCAGCCACGATACTTAAAAAACTGGATGCCTGCCACAGACGCCACCTCCGCTCGATACTGGGTATGCGGTGGCCAAACGGGATGATTTCAAACGAAGATCTGTGCGCGCGCTGTGACACAGAACCGCTGTCACAGCGAGTACGGAGAATTCGGAAATCAATGTTCGGCCAACGCATGACCGAAGACATCCCTGCACAACTGGTCCTGCAGTTTGCCGTTGTCGGGTCATGTCGGTACAGAGGCCGAATCGGCAGGCACATCACCAACCTGCTAGACCTACTGCGCTCGGACCTCAGACTGACGGGCGTCAGGCTGAGGTCGCGCAATGACATCAAGACTCTGAGAGAGCTGGCGGAAGACCGCATGGAATGGAGGAAACTTTGCGGGGACTGATTGCGACATTAAGATGTCCCCCAGACTATGTATGTCGCAGGAACAGTACATAACCATCATCATCATCATCATCATTATCATCATCATCTTCATACATAACATATAGCAACGCGTGACGCCACCGACAGTTTTGTAGCACAACTTCCGGTGAAGTTAGCGCGAACTTCCTGCCCGCTTCCAGTTGATTTTCAAGGTCGAGTGCCCTGGGAATAATCCGGGGTCTGCCACTCCAGATAGACGTAGTCTTGCTGCCGTCCTCGCCGATAACAACTTTCACGCTAATTGCCTGTAGCGGATGCGCGATTAGCAGCGAGGATACTCAACGTATTCTATAACTCCACCTGTCAGACATTCCGAATCGACAGCGACGTGCCCAAACTCTTGTTTCCGTGTGCTTGCTTCGCCCACGCCAAAGTTATTTTTGTTAAGTTGCCACGCTGACGTGATGCAAAGAGACAGAGATAACGTGACCAATTCGTGAATGCGAAAGTCTTGTAGGGCCTATATGGATTTATGCAGAGAGACGCTGTTTATGTGTGTCACGTGGATTAAACGCATTTGTTCCCACGGACAGTAGGCCTACCCACGCCCAGGCAAGCCGAATTACCTTCCACGTGTTACACACGTATTCGTAATGTTCTTATCAATGACATTGTAAATCATTAATGAGAATCGTTGTGAATTATTTTGTTCGGCTGCATGATAAATTCCAAAAATTGTTTTGGGGTACATATCGATCAGTTAGTCATAAATTACACGATCGTTTATGTATGATTGTGGAAATTGAAGGACGACTATAGTCTAGGTCTATAAGGAGGGCGTGTGTGTGTGTGTGTGTGTGTGTGTGTGTGTGTGTGTGTGTGTGTGTGTGTGTGCGGGCGTGTACGTGTGCGTGTGCACGCATGCGTCCATGCGTGTTTACGTGTGTGCGTGCTTGCTTATGTGTGTGTGCGCGAGTGCGCGAGGAGTTTGTGCGTGTTTGCCTGCGTGCGAACTTTTGTGTGTGCGCGCGTGTGTGTAAGCGTGTGCGCGTGTGTGTGGGTGAGTACGTGTCTGTAGCTATCAAAATTAACCTCGTTTATAAAACAGAAAAACTCAACTTTATGGCACATAAACATCTGAACTGATGTTAGTTAATGGCGATGGAGGTATTATGAACTGGACTATTTGACACATGGCGTAAATGTATACACGATGCACAGGTCGTATCATATGCTAGCGCCATTACTAGTTCGCTGACAGACTAACGCCGCGACCTCCTAATTATCTTCTCGGCAGTTCTTCCCCCGATCAGTGATAGTGCCAGTGACAATAACACACAAGAAAATACACATACAACACCATTTGTAACGCCAGTCTAGTTCCGAGTAACGAAATTGCAGAGTTCTCGCATCTGTTGCCGTTGCTGATGCACCGGTGTCGATACAATCAGCCATTAATTATTTAGGCGTTCATGCTACGTGTATTTACGTTTGACCTACGCCGTTTGACCTTTTCTGCTCTGGTCCTCGAAAGCACGGTAGTGTTCCCGCGAGAACGTAGCTGGTTGTGCGATGGCTAAGGATAGTCTGGAACATTAGAAATGTAGTTGAAATAAAGTATTATTTTGTCTAAATGGTATACATAATGGTTACGCTTTATACCATACACTTTGCTTCAATAATCGTTCGTCATGTTGTACTATAATGTGGTAAATATAAAAGCTGACAACATTCCGTTCAGTACAGACAGTAAAATAATTCCCGTCAACTGGTAGTCACAACGAGGCAACCGGTGTCCACAACGAGGCAGACACTGTAGATATGCACGATAAACATCTCTGGAAATAATCGCACGATCGTTGAAAAGTTGCTCCTTCAAAGTTTGTCGAACGAAACCGGCTCGGTTTCAGCTGGATGGCATGGCGAGCATCCGGGAACTTTGTGGAAGGTCACATGGTGGGTCACACGGCAGTGTTCCGGGTCAATTTATTTCCTGTGTACTTTGGGTTCACAGCATTCTCCGAAAAGACACCACAAACACACGCACGCAACGAATGCGGTGCGATCATATCGACTCCAAATAGACCCTGTAGATGTTGAACTTGTCGTCTCGCCGCTTTCCGTACGTCGGAGTCTTCAGCGCCTTCAGCTCGGTGGACGAATCGAGCATGTTGAGGGCGCGTGCGAAGCGCACGAGCGTGCGCATGAAACCGACATTGCACATCGCCGTGCGTCGTTCCTCCTTCAGGGTGCGCGTGGCCCTCAGCAGCGGCACGCCCCTCTGCAGCATGTAGCCAATTGCCACGGCGCCGCTGCGGCTTACGCCCGGGCTGCAGATAAGCACGTTTCCGGCCTGGCTGCGCGCGCGCTCGATGAAGTGGTATGCCTTGCGCAGCCATGGCGTCAGATCGTAATCCTCAGAGTCCTCGATGTACAACCCTTCGTAGCCGCGGATGACGCCGGAGTCTCCGTAGACGCGACGCACATTACGGAAGTGCAGGCTGGTCGGGGTGACACCGCAGTTGAGGATGTGCGTGATGCCCGTCGATTTGAGGAGGGCTAGGTTCTCGGCGTTGGCCGTTGTGCCGACGTAGACGTTGGTGTAGACGAGGGAAGGCTTCGGCGGTACCCCGACCGCCGACGCGCCTAGTGTCGATCGCATCCGGTCGACGTAAGCCTCGTCCTTCGCCGTGTCATCCGAGTCGTCCACCATGTCTAAGGTGTCCGGGTACCAACGGCGGGTGTATAGGTTGCCTGCAACTAACCAATAGTGAAACCATGTCAACCTTTTATAACAAGGTCCGCGTTGTTATAAAATGTAGATGTGGTACGATCCATAGATCGCGGTGAACGCGATCTACTTTGCGTGCCGCGTGCAAGGAGTTACTGGATGACAGGTCGTTTTGTGTGGCAGCCCCAACTCAATATGTGGCCTAACATCAACAGAACGACGGATTCTGTTTTTAAATCTAATTTTAAGACTTAACCTGCAAATTTCACGATTTGATTTTGACGATTACCCAGAAGACACAGGAAAGATAGTTATGGTTTGTTGGACATCGTTGTTTACACAAGGAAGAATGACATCTCAGATCATACTGTAGCCTATGCAGCCAGCACATGGAAAAGCAAGCCAATGCGTACCAGCTTCTACCTTTATTGAACGGTTTGGAAAAAGAGGTGTTGCAAGCAGAATTGGTAAACATTCACGTCTGAAGAAGGTGTTTTGGGGACAGCAGCTTTCGGCCCCAGTTGTCGACATGAGTAAGTTAGCGAGACATTGGAGCAAGACATGGATGGGTCGGGTCGGTGGAAGTGTATTTTCAAATTAAGTGTCAACGTCATTTCTGTTCTTCCCCCATAGTTCTCCAGTGCGTGGGTGAGGTCTAGGTGAGGTCTAGGTGAGGTCTAGGTGAGGTCTAGCTGCTGTGCTGTACTTCCTTGTGGTTCCATGGTACAGGAACGTTGTCTAACACCTGTATTGTTCTTTGGTGCTTGCGCAATTATAATTATTATTCATAGGAAAAACTAATATAGCAAGAGGGAAGAAGACAAGACACAAGAACTCGGCTGTTTCAGGTACGAACACGCTGTTAATGAGGTACCGGCAGGTCACGTTGTTTACAGCGCTTGCGTACGCATGCACAATACACAGTTGCCTACTCCTGACACGGGTGCTATCTAACGGTGCTGCCATCGACGTAGACAGCGAAATAACTATACGTGTTACTTTGCCGTTTCTATACCGCAGTGACACAGGTGTAGCCAGGTGAGAAAACTTACCTGGCGTGGTCCTGATGGGCGACGGTCTGGAGACGATAGGGCGGCGTGAGTAATTCGTGTCATACAGGTCGTAGTCGTCATAGGTCGCTAGATCCAGATACGGCACATAACTGGAGCGGTAGGTCGGGCTCCTTACTACAAACGAGGGACAACGGGTCAGTGTACAGAGGTATTTCGTTAATCTGGATAACGACAATCCGGAATCCTTAGCATCTGGACAGCATTGTACGGAAATTTAATTTTCAGTTAACGGCATTATACCATGTTACGTGCATGGTTCGTTTATACCGAAAATACATAAATCCGCGCGCGCGCGCGTGTGTGTGTGTGTGTGTGTGTGTGTGTATGTGTTGGGAGGGAGGGAGGGAGGGAGGGAGGTAGGGAGGTAGGAGGGAGGGAGGGAGGAGGAGGAGGGAGGGAGAGGGAGGGAGGAGGAGGAGGGAGGGAGGGAGGGAGGGAAAAAGAGGGAGGATACGTGTATGGGTAGGCGTGTGGGTGGGTGGGTGGGTGGGTGGGTGGGTGGGTGGGTGGGTGGGTGGGTGGGTGGGTGGGTGTGTGGGTGGGTGGGTGGGTGGGTGGGTGAGTGGATGGGTTGGATGGGTAAGTGGATGGACGGATTAGTTAGCTAGATGGGTAGGTGTATGAACGGGTGTATGAGTAGGCGGATCGATCGATGGATCGATGCAGTGTGTTGCTATAGTTTAAGTCCGCCATGGGCTTTCTTAACACAATTGATCAAATATTATGGTTTGACGAGAATCTCAGATGTTATTTTTCAAACAAAATATTTGTTTCTAGTTATGTGAGGCTAAGTATATGAATAGTGACCGACACCATATTGCAATTGCATTACGAACTGTTATTGGTACTCCTAACTTCGCTGTCATAGTAACGTCACCAACTTTTACATTTATTCAGTCTTCTAGACGCGACTGTCCACAAAGGTAAGTACCAAAAAGTGACGTCCACTATGTATAATTTACTTATTTCGAATGAGTAATACCAGCCCTTCCAGCGCGGCCAGAATAACCACCCGTTCTACAGCTGTCTGGAGCATTTCCCTTGAGTCGACCCGACCCGCAGCTGACGGGGAGTAAACGCAGATGGCTACGGCGCTACCTTTCACCGGGAGTGTAGTTATTCCCGCTGCGCCCTCGTGTCAGCGTTTCCGCTGTTATTTTTGTCCCGCAGTTGGTAGTTTGTCTACCTTTGCTGTTGGTCGTTTGTTTAAACTTGTTGTTGGTAGTTTGTCTACCTTTGCTGTTGGTCGTTTGTTTAAACTTGTTGTTGGTATTTTGTCTACCTTTGCTGTTGGTCGTTTGTTTAAACTTGTTGCTGGTAGTTTGTCTACCTTTGCTACTGATCGTTTGTTTAAACTTGTTGTTGGTAGTTTGTTTATCTTTGCTGTTGATCGTTTGTTTAAACTTGTTGTTGGTAGTTTGTCTACCTTTGCTGGTGATCGTTTGTTTAAACTTGTTGTTGGTAGTTTGTCTACCTTTGCTGTTGATCGTTTGTTTAAACTTGTTGTTGGTAGTTTGTCTACTTTTGCTGCTGGTCGTTTGTTTAAACTTGTTTTTAGTAGTTTGTCTACCTTTACTGCTGGTTGTTTGTTTAAACTTGTTGTTGGTAGTTTGTCTACCTTTGCTGCTGATCGTTTGTTTAAACTTGTTGTTGGTAGTTTGTCTACCTTTGCTGCTGATCGTTTGTTTAAACTTGTTGTTGGTAGTTTGTCTACTTTTGCTGCTGGTCGTTTGTTTAAACTTGTTGTTGGTAGTTTGTCTACCTTTGCTGCTGATCGTTTGTTTAAACTTGTTGTTGGTAGTTTGTCTACTTTTGCTGCTGGTCGTTTGTTTAAACTTGTTGTTGGTAGTTTGTCTACCTTTGCTGCTGATCGTTTGTTTAAACTTGTTGTTGGTAGTTTGTCTACTTTTGCTGCTGGTCGTTTGTTTAAACTTGTTGTTGGTAGTTTGTCTACCTTTGCTGCTGATCGTTTGTTTAAACTTGTTGTTGGTAGTTTGTCTACCTTTGCTGTTGATCGTTTGTTAAAACTTGTTGTTGGTAGTTTGTCTACCTTTGCTGTTGATCGTTTGTTTAAACTTGTTGTTGGTAGTTTGTCTACTTTTGCTGCTGGTCGTTTGTTTAAACTTGTTTTGGTAGTTTGTCTACCTTTGCTGTTGATCGTTTGTTTAAACTTGTTGTTGGTAGTTTGTCTACCTTTGCTTGTGATCGTTTGTTTAAACTTGTTGTTGGTAGTTTGTCTACCTTTGCTGTTGATCGTTTGTTTAAACTTGTTGTTGGTAGTTTGTCTACCTTTGCTGTTGATCGTTTGTTTAAACTTGTTGTTGGTAGTTTGTCTACCTTTACTGCTGGTCGTTTTTTTAAACTTGTTGTTGATAGTTTGTCTACCTTTCCTGCTGATCGTTTGTTTAAATTTGTTGTTGGTAGTTTGTCGACATTTGATGTTGGTAGTATGCACCTGTACACTTGTGTGTAATTTCTCTAAGCTTGCTGGTATTTTCCCTAAAATTTATGTTGACAATTTGTCTGAACTTATTGTTTGCACTTTGTCTACTATGGATTTGTTATTCGTAATGTCACTATTAAATATTGACCTGGCTGACAGGAAATTAGCGGCAACATACGTGCGAAACACAAAGTTGAATTACTAATAGTCAACTCCTTCAAAAAAGAAATAATAGTAAGGTGAGGCGTTACCTTATCTATCGTTTGTTGTCCACACTTATTTTTGCCAGTTTGTGAAACTGTTTTGTTGGTAGTGCTGTTTTTAAATAACGATTGTTTCATTTTTTGTCTTCAGCAACAGCGTTACACATTTCCTACAGCAACAAGTGGCGACGTTCATACGTAGGCCGAATAAGGGTGGCTGAAAACCGTAGTCTCTGCGGCCGTTGCGAATGCTAAACATGTGTCAGAAAATAAAATGTGATATAAGTTGCGAGCTGAATGATGTCAAACCACACTAGTATGTGCCGTAACACTTCGAGGGTGGGGTGTACCGAGAAGTCGGCGACTTCAAGACCTTTACTAAGCAAGGTGTAAATCGTGTTCCTGCGTCCGCTCCAATCACAGTGACGAAGGCCATACGGTTTACGCAAGTAGTTAGTTATTCCTTAGTATAGATAAACGTTGCTCCAACTAGGCTAATGTGGCGGGTTCACTAGGCGTTCAATTTGAGTTCACTGTGTGTTCACCGAGTGTTCACTGTGGGTTCACTGCGTGTTCATTGTGTGTCCACTTTGTGTTCACAATGTGTTCAATGTGCGCTCACTTTGCGTTAACTGTGTGTTCGCAGTGTCTTCATTGTGTGTTCAATCTGCGTTCACTGTATGTTCACTGCGTATTCACTATATGTTAATTTGCATTCATTTTGCGTTCACCGTGTGTTCACTGTGTATTCAGTGTGTGTTTACTTTGTGTTCACTAGGTACTGACGGTGTTTGTGGGTCGAGGTGCTTACACAAGATATTGACATGTTACAAATTAATTAATATAAAATAAGATTGTAGCGCATGTTTTGAAACGTCTGCATGATACTATGGAGTCGTCGATGATAACAATCTAGTGTGTATATCATTACTTAATAGACCTATCCATCGTGTGATCTGTTGCCTCGCAAACGGTCCGTCAAGCCATCAAAAATGGATGCCGAACACGTGGAGCGTTCGAATATTGTATCACACATTGGGTTGATATTCTGCCTCGAATCGTTTTTCTTGTGATAAAAACACAAGGCAAAGTTTGTAAAGCCACACCTATATGCGGGAATGTTTGATCTAACATACTTTTGATTGCCACGCAGAAAAACCGCGACGTACTGGATCCATCAATTACACAAACGTCATAACAGAACGTTATTGGTGAACTCAGCCATTACGGAAGAACTCACTACAATATAGCCTCGATTACACAGGCGCCGTGAGGTGGCAGCATTTCTTCGCCCTTCACAACTGCCTGGGAAATTAAAGCTCTGCCAATGTTACCGGTAGGTCGGCTTTACCCCCAGATTCAGGTAGAGACGATGATTGGCTCTCAGGCGAACTATGATATAACAAATTAAATAAGGATACACTTTTTATCAGATAATACTATACTACAAAAACTATTCAACATTAAACTTATATTAAAACATATTACACAAAAAATAAACAAAAATGCTTTTTTTGCAGTGGTTTATGTTTATGAGTGAGTTTACAAGTGTTGCCATCTAGCGGATAACATTTTAAAAGCGGCTTCAGAACCAGACTCTCTTCCCGGTGAAGTCACGCAGCGGGGCGAGAGTCGGTTAAGCGAGACTAACTACAATAAGGGTTGAACTTGTCACAAAATTATTATGGTTTGAACTCGGCCAATACGGATTCTGACTATGCGTCGTGTAGCAGTACTGGCGGGAAAGCGACGACGTTATTAATCAGCCGTTCACGTAGTATTCGATCAGCAACGTATACCGTCAATTAATAAAACATTTTATTAATTGGCTGTGCAAGTTATTGAGCGAATACGACGTAAACGGTCGATGAATGATTCTATAATAAAAAAAGTTTTATATATATATATATATATATAGACAACTTCTGCAAACTTCCTGTACAATATATCCAGCAGCATATATTCTACAGATACACTGTATATTTTTTTGCAATTGGAGGGTCTACTTACGCGGGTATCTGCCTGCCAGGTCGTATCTGTCGAGGTCGATGTAGCGACCCAGGCCCGAGCTGCCATAGCTGCAGCAGTATCTGCTGTACCCACCACCCAGGCCGATGTAGCTCGAGTCCTGGTAACCGAGACTATTGTAGCTGCCATAACGTCTGCTGCCGAGACTCGTCTGGGTAGTGGACCTTATTGGGCTGTCGGTGGCAATAAATAATAAGATATTTATGAAATTACAATTTTATTGTTAAATAACATCAGTGTGGGTAATCGACGCTTTCCATATCAATCTCGCCTGTTTTTGGGTCATCCTCCCAACTCCCTCCTATCTTTGTGAGCAGGCTCCCACCTTCTGCCATTTTTAGAGTCTACTCCCCATCAATCTCATTTCCCTCCGGCAACCTCCCATGTATCATTACAATGGCTGGCGTGACATATATAATCAAAAATAGATAAGCGACCGAAACATGCACAACTCAAAATGTGTCTAAAACATTAAATCGGCTGGTTGCTAGCAGCCTCACGGCTCGTCCGATCTCGACGATCTTGGTATCATTTGAAAATTTTCGGGTATTCTAGATACCCCGGTAAACATTCGCAGAACACCTATAAACGGACCTATAATAACGTCGTTTTCGGTGTCCTGTATGATCGATGTTGGCTTCGGGTACTCAGTATACTAATATTTCGATTGCGGCGCTTCCGGGATCATTTGCATAGGATTTACACACTTCATTAGTTCTTGATTTCATGTTATAAACTCCACCCACTTTTAAACTGTGAAACTGACGTGCTTTGACAGCAGCGAAATCGATATTCTCGATATCAACGTGACATCTCAACAACGTATGCTAACCAACGGAGACTACGGATCAAGATATTCTTTACGTTGTTTGGTTGCTATACGTGATTGTGGGGTCACGCCCACGCCGAGAATGCCAGTTTCGCCGCCGTTTAAAAGTGGGTGGAGCTGATAGCATAAAACTAGAAAGTGGCGCGTTGATGGGTGAACCGTATCAACGAACCAACATCGTTATCCAGTGTCCAGGATACTGGAAACGGTATGACTGTAGGTCCACTTATTATAGGTTATTTTAAGAATGATTATCGGGATACCAATCACATGCTAGAATAGCAGAAAGCGTAAACTTTCACACGATATCAAGATTGTTGTGATCGGACGAGCCATAAAGGTCCTAGCAACCATTAAATTCAGTGTTTTGGGATGTGTTTTGGGTTGTACATTTTTCGTTCGCTTATCAATTTTTGGTATTATGTATTAAATTATGTGTCTTGGATATGGCCTGCGTTTTCGGCACATCATTTTGCCCAAGCAGGATGGACACAATATTGTTTAAGCTAAAACATTTAGGTCTGCGTTTATTAAAAATAGATAACATAATTGTTGTGCCGTGTGTTCATCATATATTTATACCACATAAAAAATGATAATAAATGTTCAACTGATCATAATTACAATATACAGTGTATAGCGCGTTACGCTACAAAACAGTCCGTGTAAATAGTAATAACAAATTATGAAGAAGTTGCACCTGTAGTACGATGATGATCCGCTGTAAGCGCCACCAGCACTGAGGACCGGCATCCTGTTCGGCTTGTACGAATATATGGCATCATTGACGCCGAAGAGATCTAGGTCTGCATCATAGTATCGGTGGTATGCCATGCTGCCTGAAACACCAGCTCGCTGTCTATATGTCAGGCATATGTAAATGTACCACTAACCTGAACGCGAGCGCGCGCGCGCGCACACACACACACACACACACACACGCACACGCATCTCTGTAGCGACTGTATAGAGAACTACTTTCTACACTCTTTGTATATTCACTATTTTCTCCATCGCTAAACACATCACATATTACAGGGGCCTATTTTGCACGAATTTTGTTCGTGCTGGCGTGCATGTATATGTGCGTGTGTGTACAAGTATACGTATGTGTATGAACATATGCATGAGCGCGTGTGTATGCGTGAGCGCGTGTGTATGCGTGAGTCTGCGTGCGTGTGCATAACACTATATGTGCGCGTGTGTTTTGTGTGTGTGTGTGTGTGTGTGTGTGTGTGTGTGTGTGTGTGTGTGTGTGTGTGTGTGTGTGTGTGTGTGTGTGTGTGTGTGTGTGTGTGTGTGTGTGCACGTGCCTGTGTATGCCTGGTGTGCGTACAATTACGAGTATGTGTGTGCGTGCGAGAATGCGTGTAGACCCGATCTATTTGTGAGTGCGTATGTGCGTGCGTGTGCGCATGCGTACGTTTCATAGCAATTTCTCCCAGCTCTCAACAACAGTTTCTGTGGGCCGCTTCACATACCAACGTGACCTAAATCGTTAGTGGTTATTTGGCCAATCTGTTTGACTTGTCTGAACGTGTTTAAAATCCCGTGTGTTTCGCTCCCCGATGACAACAATTGTTATAAATTTAAACATGCATTGATACACATTTCTCTTCTGCTTTGTGTTTTTTATTGCTTTACTTATTCAAACTGTTTATCGACATGACTTTCCCATGGTGCACAGCGCGGAACCACTCCATAGACTATACATAGACTTAGTAATATGCAGCAGAACGAAAGATGTCAACATAATATTTTTATAAATGTTAGTACATCCTCCAAATGTTTTCGAACTCTGCACAGGCTCTAAACATCCGATCCGGCGTAGAGATGCATCTGCCGCAATGTTTAACTCAACGTCCTTGTTTGGTGGCGTAATTCGGATTGATCCGTCTCAAATGCCACTCTAATCCATTTCTGGTTATACGGACTCTTATTCTCGGGATATTGCATACACCGGTTACTTTCCATAATTACTCCATACTGTTAAACAAACATTACGCTAGACTACATAAGCAAGCAACATGATATGGTCAAGATGGCTGCAACATAGACCAGAAGAAACAGCTGACCACATTAAATTGTTGACCACCATCATCATACCTGTTATTTGCCTCGCACGCCCCGTCTACACCGCTGTCGCTCGAGTCTCGATCCTCGCGAAAGACGGGACCTCGTCGATCGACGCCGAGCAAGCGGGCCACGTCACAGGGGCCAGGCTTATATTTGTCCACACCTGTTGCGGACCTGTTTATAACTCGGACCTGTATAGCTTGGAGGCGTGTTGCTTTCGCCTACTAGCCAGTGCATAAAGCATACGGCAAAAATGGATTGTCTCAATATACCGGACGAGACGCTGGATAAATAGTTGTGATGGAATGCCTCGGGATTTGCTGTCCGGAGCCTTCTTCTTCCATTACGACTGCTGTGGGATTTTGGGTGCAGGCAGGATTGTTTCCCTTTCCCACACGATACGTGGTTGTAGAATTTGGTCTGTATCGCCACTGTACAAGATCAAAAGCATAACTCGCTAATTCAAAGTAATACTCAGTTGACATAAATAATTCTACGCTGACCACACGTGTAGGTAGATTGTGTAAAATTGGTGCTATTTTCGCTGAGGTAAACTTATCAACCTTCTTCATAAACGAATAACAAGCGTCAATCAATAAAGCCTCAAATTATTTCGGACTCAAATTGTTGTGGTTCGTATAACAAATAAAATTAACCACATATTATACAAGAGACAGACAAGAAAATGATTATTAAACTATAAACAAAACACGTTTCAACAGGCCATGTCGTACTCGTATATATCTGAACTCGATTATCCAATTTACATTGGGGAAGGTGGGGTAAGACGCCCCAGTCTAAGAGGTCACCCCCTTGTATCTCAGCCATAAGGTGTCGTCGCATTTTGCCGATCAGATGCCACGGTTCCGACTTTCGGTCACATGCAATATGACATTCCACACGCGGCGATGTTTGGTTGTCGGAAAAATTGAAATGTCGATTTTACTTCTCGCTGATCTATATAATATAAGATGAATATCGCAACTTCGCAAGCCATCATAAAATGTATAAATCCAACATAATTTGTGTTTGGGAATACAATTGATTACTACTCCCTAACGGACAGTATGAACTCAATTAAAGTTACGGTGAACTTGCCCAATTTCGTCCAAGCCGGGTCAGTACGATATCACGATGGTGTAAAACGGCTCCTTCTGTGGTGCGATGAAACAGTACACGTGGCCGTTTTACCCCAAGTATAACCAACCATACATACGATTGGTAGTTTATTATATATAATATTTCATCAATAGTATCGGAAGTATTTTTCTACTATGCAGTATTTTATTTTCGTGAAAAAACTGGTTTTCTGGTTAATATTGTTGGGTGGCCGAGTTACCCTGACATATGTGTTTGATATAATTTTATTCTACTTAGGTATTATACCATTGCTGAAGCTTGGCATAACCGCATGTTTTTTTTCTCGCAAAACTATTTCTGTGAACATTTATCATCTAATATCAATGTTATTAAATTTTCTTATATGTTCTATTGATTATAGCAACGTAACCAACACACTACACGTGAAATCATTGTTAATAATAGTTACTTTTGGGATGACGGTGACTAGTTTACGTAATCATTATCATCTTATATTGGAATAATTAAAACAAACTGGTTACAGCCTTAATTGGCTCCCCTATCAACCTGAAATTGTATATCATTTTGACAATTGTTTTACGGATTGTTTATATTTGTATGTATGATTAATACAATTCCAAATAAAACCTACTACTACTACTACTACCCCACGGTAGGGGGCCGTTTTACCTTTACTGCAGGTAAACCGTCCCCCGGTGACGACAATTTTTTTGGTGATAAATAAACAATGAGTTCCCCAAGAAAGTTCAATATAGTTCAGCGTAGTCCTACATAGGGGCCTACTTTACAATCGACGAAGGGCCAACTTATTTGCATAATATATTTGTTAGTTCACTATTAAGTGTCCAGTGTCACGATGACGATACATTCTGGATTTTAATCGTTAGAGGGTTCTTCAGAGAAGGTTGTATTCAAAATGTGAAGGATCCAATCTGAGCAAGAGTCACTGCAGTTACGAGTTCCAACTAGCATTACACCGGGAATCAATAATTTCTCACGCGCTTAGCAAATTTGTTTCCTAAACAGAGTTGAATAGTTACGTGGAAGTAAGATGAAAGTCGGTTGACTGTATTCGCGGCGTTTCTCTTGACCACCTGTTTTAAAGCGTTGGGTAACTGTTCATGTGACCAAGAACGTGTCACGATTTGCATATAGGTACCGTCGATGATTACCACGCTATGTGCGCTAGCAAAGTACCGCGCGGAATAGTTTTCGATCTAGAGTCATCTGGTGATATCGACTCCATTTACGCCAGCTTAAATGATAGGGGTATGTTTTGGGATAAAAAAAACAAATTTCATTATATGACCGCCGTCGACTGCTGCCTGGCTCTTTTTCAGCATTTTAAATTTCCCTGATGTATAATTCATATAAAACTGAAGTGACAACGCCATAACACATTTAACAAAGCTACAATAAACCGATAAACTAAACGTCAACAACTGTTTCTTGGCTTCCCCAATGGTAAAATCAGTGGGCAATAATTGTGCATGTCGCCAATCGGCTCCACTCGCGCGGAATCTCGCCATGTATTATGACATATTTACAGGCCATATACCGCTTTCCGTTGAGGTTTATCGTACCCGTTGACATTTATACTAGGCCCGTAAACATGTATTAATAGGCCTAATTATCAGGAAGTTATAATTCGTCCATCTTGTGGATTGGCATGTGCGAATTACTGCAGTGCCACTTCATAGGCGTTGGAACCGGGGAGGTTTAGCCTCAAATATTTAAGGAAGGGATGGCACTTCGTAGCGTAATTGTTTTGGCGGGGGGGGGGGGCTGTAGGAAGGCTTAGCCCCAAATAATTAGGGAATATGGTGTGTATTATGTTTGAAATGGAAGTTTGTAGAGAGCGAGAATGTTTTTTGGGAGGCACAAGGGGGTGCAAATCGAGGTTTACGGAAAGCGTGAAGAGGTAAGAAATATTTGTTGATGTCGCCAAAAATGGTTGAACAGCACCCTGCCCCCTTGTAGTGAATTATAAATTATATTGAATATAATATATTAACGTCAAAAGGACGATGGCCCGTTTTGGTTAGAGGGTCCGTTTTGCACGTTGTTCCCGTATATGGAACCACCTGGAGAGATATGATGAATGCAGACAACATCATCAGGGTGTGTTGGAGAGGCGTCGTTTCGGCCTTATATGCTCTACTCTGAGCGAAGAGGAATAAGTAAGCAAGCCATGTTCTATTCTGGTTACTGGTAGACAAACGTACTCACCCTTGTTCGATACGGTATTTGTTCTTTGTTAAACGTCCCTTACTGAGAAGGACGCTGAGGTGGTATGATCATGTTACAAGATCAACTGGCCTCGCAATGACCATCATGCAAGGCGCAGTGCCAGGAAAGAAACAGAGGCAGACAGAGGAACAGGTGTGACGATATCATTCAGGTGTGGACTGGTTTGACTTTCGGCATCTCACAGAGAGCGGCGGGGAATCGAGAGATATATGGCGGGAGCTGACAGGAAACCATCAGTGATGCCCATACGACCGCATGGTTACGGGAGACAAAACGAAGAAAAAGACGAAGACGGATAAGAAGGAGGAGTCCCACGTGAACAGTCTCCATCCTCTGCCACTACCTCAGGATTACAATACATGCAGCTCTTTCGATCATCGGTTCCCGTCCGTCTCATTGTTGTTCTAACTTACTGTCTCCTGGTCACGTAATCCTTTCACACGTCTTCTCTCCTCTCCTCGTGTCACCTAGTTTCTTTTCTGTCAACTTCCACTTGTCTTCTTCTCTCTTCTATCCACAAGAACACCGTCTTGGCCGCTTCCCTCCTTCGACTCCTCGCTTTTCTCCTGCTACATTCCCTTGCCTCTTTCCCACGTATCCTCTTCCCTCCTCTCAGCCGCCTTCCACCTCTCTTCCCAACTGCCTCTCCGTACCTCCAGTCTCGTTGTCTCTACTCCCTGAGTAGGCTGTATAAATTGTTGTGTACAAAATGAACTAATAGTAAGTTGTTAAGGTAATGCAACTTCCTGATTCAACTGTAACGAAATAATACTTTTGACAAAAGTTTTGTTTATGATGGAACTTGTTGGCGCCCTATAGACGTGTCTCGTCTGCATATACAGTTGTATATATATATATATATATACATATATACACACACATATATATATATATATACATATATATAATTATACATATATATATATATGTATAATTATATATATTTATATATATAATTATAATATATATATATACAACTGTATATGCAGACGATATATATATATACACACACACACATATATATATATATATATATACGTATACATATATCTATATATATGTATAATGATATATATTTATATATATATATATATAATTATAATATATATATATATATATATAATCATCATTGTGCAACCGCAGTATCCCGTGGTTGGGCGAAGGCCTTAGCACGTCGTTTCCAAATCTGCCTGTCTTGCGCTGCCAGATGGTGCCGTTCCAGTACAAGTCTAGTTCATCTCTCCACTGTCTCGCCGGTCTTCCTCTAGATCGTTTCCCTTCGTAAGGTCTCCAGGTTGTGATATGCGATGTCCACCGGTTATCTCGTAGTCTGCTGATGTGCCGTGCCCAGGTCCACTTCTGTCTTCTGATTTGCTCTATCACGTCTATGACCTTTGTTTTCTGCCTTACCCAGATGTTTGTTTTTCTCTCCCGATATGTGATGTTTAACATACTTCTTTCCATCTTTGTTTGTGCGGCTGATAGCTTGTTCTTTGCCTGGATGGTGAGTGTCCATGTTTCCGCGCCGTGTGTCATCGCTGGAAGTACGCATGAGTTGAAGACTTGTCTCTTCAAGCAGGTTCCAAAGTTACCCTTGAAGATGTCGCGGTGTTTGGCGAATGCTGTCCAGCCGGCAGTGATCCTTCTTTGAATCTCCTTGTCTTGGTTTTTGTCTTTGAAACTGTATCGCTGTCCCATATAGACGTAGTTTTCAACGTTCTCTATCTGCGTCTTTTCATCTTGAGACCTTGTTTTTCAATTTCATCAGGTAGCTCCTGCAGCATGCTTTGTAGTTCTTGTGGTGTAGTAGCGCATATGAGGATGTCGTCGGCGAAGCGAAGATGGCTGAGATATTCTCCGTCTATCATCAAGCCTCTGGTTTCCCAGGAATATGCTTTCCGAGTGTTGCCGTGAACAGCTTGGGCGAGATTGGGTCACCCTGTTGTACTCCTCTCTTGATGTTGATCGTGTTGCTCTTTTTGTGTAGGTGGACTGTCACCGAGCTGTTGGTGTAGATGTCTTTCAGGAGATCGATGTACACATCTTCTATCCCCTGTTCTTGAAGGGAGGTCAGCATTGCTTGAGTTTGCACCGAGTTGATAGCCTTCTCGGAGTCGACGAAAGCGATGCAGAGCGGGATATTATATTCTCGGCACTTCTCTTTCAGTTTGTTTACGACGTGTATGTGGTCTGTCGTTGAGTACCTGCGTCTGAATCCTGCTTACTCTCGTGGTTGGTTTTCGTCCAGTGTCTTCTCTAGTCTATTCGTTAGTATCTTTGTGAGTAATTTGTAGATGTTTGATAACAGACATATCGGTCAGTAGTTCTTTAAGTCTTTCTTATATCCCTTCTTGAAGACTATCATCATCTTTGCGTTCTTCCAAGCGGTGGGTATTCGTCTTTCGTATAAGTATTTAGTATACAGCTTAGCCAGTGTCTTCGAGATGATATCTTCTCCTACTTTTAATGTTTCAATGTTTACATGGTCGTTGCCTGATGTCTTCCCATTCTTCATATCTCTTAGCGCAGCTTCCACTTCCCATGGTGTTATCTCTGGTACCTCTTTTGGGTCGGTGTGAATTATGGTACTCTGTTCACTGTCATATAGCTCGGTATAGAATTCTTCTATTCGTTCCATGATCATATCTTGGTTTTGTATTTCTCTATCCTGCTCATCTAGAAATGTAATCAGTCTGTCTCAGCCTAGTGCCAGCGTTCTTCTTGCCTTCTTCAGGCTCTTTGATGACATAATCGTTTAAAGTATGATCTCTTGTTTGTACTGTCTGATGTCCTCCTTCGCTTTGTTTTTGATGGTCTTGCATATTTCTGCGTACTCTATTTGTTTTTTACGGTCGCCGTTATCCCCTATTTATCGCCGTTTATTCATTAGTGCTCGTGTCGGTGACGATATTCTCGTCACTACATGCCTGTTGATTGCTTTGGCTACACTTGTTGCACTTAGTTGCATCATCTCAGTGATGTTTCCGCTCATGGGGTCGATGTCGTTTAGTTCCTGTAGTGTCCTGTATTCCTTGACGTCTAGTTTGATGTTACTCATTACTATTCTGTGGTCACTTCCAATGTTCACTTGGTTGATGACAGTTACGTCAGTGACCATGTCTGGCTTGTTTGTCAGGATGCAGTCAATTTCGTTCTTCGTTTCTCCATTTGGGCTTTGCCATGTCCATCTCCTCCTTGCTTTCTTCTGGAACATGGCATTCATGATTTTGTACTTTCTTGATGTACAATATATATATATATAAAACTGTATATATATGTAAAACATGTCACAAGCACGCTTTGTATGAATTCGACATCTTTATTCAAATCCGAATAAAAGGAGGAACGTCATTGGTTAATAAAACGACAATCATGATAGAACGTAATAGGCATAGCGTCATGATACTACGTAGCACAATTGCAGTGTGTCACATCTCCCTTTCGTCGAAGTAATTAATATGGTTATATAAAGTCACGAATACTAACTGCTAAAAACACTAACAACGCAATTAACGCAAAAACAGGTGACCAGCCTCATTGGAGTAGACTGTCCTCAGCTGGTCTGGCATATTCAGCCGACGTAATCACTCAACCACCCTGGGCGGTTTGCGTTGCGGTTGCTACGTCGCAAAGGAGCCACGGCTTCGGGGACAGCCTGATGATGAGGCCTTCCTTGTGCCTCCGGCTCGTCGATCGCGGTCGGCGGTGTCGGGAGCGGTGGCTTCTCCTTCGTCTTCAGGAGGTCGCGCCGGTTTCGTCGGTATGCCTGCGCGTTTTCGTTTGTCACCGTATATAAGCGAGGAGTATTCTCGACTCGGCTCACGACGGCTCGCTCCCATGTTGCACCGGAGCGAATGCGTACGGCATCGCCTTCACGCAGTGGAGGTAGCGTACGCACGCCACGGTCGTAGTGGTTGGCGTACGTCGCCTGGCGTTGTAGTAGTTGAGAAGTTGCGCTGACTACCCGTGGACGCAACGCCGACTTCGAATCAGGCAACTTCGTCCTCAACGTACGGCTCATCAACATCTCAGCTGGCGATAACGTCATGCCAGACACCGGCGTGTTTCGATACTCTAAGAGCGCAATGTATGGGTCACGGTGATCGAAATTCGCCTTCTGCAGCATGCGCTTCAGCGTTTGAACGAAACGCTCGCTCTCACCATTTGACTGTGGGTACCGCGGACTGGATGTTGTTCCCTCAACTCCCCACTCGGACAGGAACGCCTTGAAGGTGGCACTGTTAAATGGCATGTTGTCACTGATGATTTCGCGAGGTATGCCGTGCCTCGCGAACACCGACTTGCAGTGCACAACCAAACTGCTGGCCGTCTTACTGTCGAGCTTGCATAGTTCAGGGTACTTGGAATAATAATCCACAATCACTAAGTAGTCATGGTTGTTGTATGTCATGACGTCCATACCAACTTTCTCCCAAGGTAGACTGGGGATGGGATGAGGCTTCAGCGGCTCACGCTGTTGCCTTGGTCTGTACCTCAGACACGCTTGGCACTTCGACACGACTTCCTCTATGTCGGTGCTCATGCCCGGCCAATACAAGCACATGCGCGCTCTGGCCTTGCACTTCTCAGCACCGAGATGACTTTCGTGGATGACTTTCAACATTTGTTGTCTCAGAGATGCTGGCACCACTATCTTGTCGGCTAAGAACACGATGCCTTCAGCCTCGTGCAGCTCGTCTCGCTGGTGCCAGTACTGTTGGATGACGATCGGCGCATCTCGTCTATACTCAGGCCAGCCATGCCTGATCTGTTGTCTCAGGATCGACATCGTCTCATCGGCTGCGGTCGCTGTCTGTATCTGCTCTCTTCGTACAGCACTCATCGGGATGTTTTCCACCAGTGTATGCACCATGACTTCCATGTCGGCATGTAGATCGTTCGTTTCTTCCTGTTTAGGATTGTACGCTCGCGACAGCGTGTCAGCGAGGTACATGAGACGACCCGGCACGTACTTCACATTGATTTCGTATCGTTGCAGGCGTATCATCATACGCTGGATGCGAGGTGATGCCCGTGCGATCGGCTTCTTCAGAATTGCTTCCAGAGGTCGATGATCTGTCTCGACCTCCACCACCTTTCCGTAGATGTATTGGTGATATTTTTCGCACGCGTAGATTATACTCAAGAGTTCTTTCTCAATCTGAGCGTAGTTGCACTCAGCGGATGTCATTGCCCGTGATGAGTATGCCACTGGCTGCCGCTCTTGGATCAATGCAGCGCCAAGGCCTCGTTGCGATGCGTCACTCTGTATTTTGACGGGCTTCGTGACATCATAATATCGCAGCACTGGTTCACTGGTCAATATTGTTTTGAGTCTCTCGATGGCTGCGTCATGTTCCGGATGCCACGCCCACTCGACGTCCGTTGCCAATAACGATCGGAGTGGCGCTGTAATGTCAGACTCGTTCCGGATGAATTTCGACAGGAATTTCACCATTCCAAGGAACCGTCTCAGTGAAGTCTTGTCTTCAGGTCGAGGCATCTCAAATATGGCTTCCACTTTGTCGATGTCAGGTTTGAAACCATCTGGCGTCTGGATGTGACCGATGTACTTCACCTGGTTGACCTTGTATTGTATCTTCGATTTGTTGAATGTCACGTGACTTGCCTGCGCACGTTCCATTACCAGTCGGATGATCGCGTCGTGCTCTTCGTTGTCGACAGCTGCGATAATCATGTCATCGCCGATAATATGCACATTGTGGATGTCACCAAACGTCTCCATGTTCCGCTTCTGCATGACTTCGCTGGCTGAGCATATGCCAAACGGCATTCTTAGGAAGCGCATTCTACCCCACGGTGTGTTGAACGCTGTGAGATATGATGATTCGTCACTCAAACGCACTTGCCAAAACCCATCCTTGAGGTCAAGCACAGTGAATATCTTCTTCCCAGCCAGTTTGGCCTGGACGTCAGCGACTGTTGGCATTTCATAATGCTCTCTCTTGATGGCTGTATTGAGAGGCTTCGGATCTAAGCACACACGCATCGACCCGTTCTTCTTCTCCGTTATAACGAGGTTGCTGACCCAATCCGTAGGACGATCGACGTCATCGACAATTTCTCTCTGCTTCAAGTCATCAAGTGTCTGTTTCAGTTTATCGTGACGTGTGTATGGGATTCTGCGTTGCGGCTGGATGCACGGCCTGACTTCACTCGATGTCTCGATGTGATATTCTTTGGCAAACATGCCTGTGCCGTTGAACACTGCTGGGTATTCGCTTAGCAGATCTTCTTTGGTGAGCTTGCCCTTCTCATTCGTCTTCACTTCATCGATGTTGTGGCGGGACACCAGCTTCAAGCGTTCGCATGCGTCGTGTCCAAGTATTGCTGACTTGATATCGTCGACGATGTAGAATGAAACCGCATGTCGTTCATCACCGCTCGTGTGGGTTAGCACGACTGTACCCATAGGCCGTACCTTGGAGTTTCCAAATGCCGTTAGAACACAGCTTGTCGGTTTCATTGGCACGCTGCTCGCAAACTTTGAGTACACATGATATGGCAGCACGTTTGCCTGAGCACCGGTGTCAAGCTTGAAACGAATGCGTGTATCATTAAATGATACGTCTGCCTGCCACTTGTCTTGAATGTCACCAATGAACAACGAACCAATGAACAGTTCGTTTTCGACGTCACGAACATCGCAGTCTATTGCTCGCACCACTTTTGACTTGCAAACCGCTGCGAAATGGTTGCGTCGCTGGCATTGACTGCAGACTTTTCCAAACGCGGGACATTTCTTTGCTTCGTGCGTTTGCCCACAGTACTTGCAATCGCGTATCAGTTTGGTGCTCTCTTTAGCTTTATAATTGTCAGCTTGTCGGCGTTTGATGACGTGAACTTCAGTGCTTGTTTCAGGGTTGCCACTCGTTGACATCGTTTGTAACTGTGCCTTGCTAACTTCGGAAGCTCTGCATATGGACAGTGCCTTACCAAGAGTTAGGTCAGTTTCCTTGAGTAATCGTTCTTTTATGCGTTCGTCACGCACGCCGAACACCATTTTGTCTCTAAGCAACAGCTCCTGTTGATCTCCAAAATTGCAAGTCGACGCACGAGTGCGCAAATCAGTGACCCACTGATCAATGCTCTCGCCCTCTTTCTGGTCTCTGCTCCAGAATTTGTATCGCTCGTAGACGCTATTCTCGCGTGGAATGCAATAGTTGTCAAATTTTCGTAGCACAACTTCAATGTCAGTTTTGTCTTCATCTGTACCATACGTGAACGTTTCATGAATTTCAACCGCGTCGAACCCCATGCTGTGCAGTAGAATTGCGACTTGCGTAACGGCTGCTTTATCGCTCAGTTCCGCAGCTTGTCGGTACACATTGAAATTTGCTTTCCATCTTCGCCAAGTTACCGCTAGATTGGCCGCATCAAAACGCATAGTATCGGGCCTTCGTAGCGATTCCATAGTTATAGACTAGTGCGGCATTTGTGCGCAAAAGTACAACTTACTTGAGTAGGCGTAGTTGTTTATATTTCTGACACCATGTCACAAGCACGCTTTGTATGAATTCGACATCTTTATTCAAATCCGAATAAAAGGAGGAACGCCATTGGTTAATAAAACGACAATCATGATAGAACGTAATAGGCATAGCGTCATGATACTACGTAGCACAATTGCAGTGTGTCACAAAACATTATTTGTAAAAATATCAGTGACCGTTCTAAAAAGCAAAACACCAAGGGCAGCAATGATCATAATTGCAATATTTTAAAGTTAAACTCGTTGTAGTGACCATTTAATTTCCGATGTAAAATTACGGCATTGCGAGCAGCAGATGATAATTGTAACATATCTCCACATTGATACCACCTGCGGGAAAGACTGACAGCTCAATGTGTCTACTGAAAAAAGTAAATAACTCTAAATAATATACCTGCCAAGTATTCCAGGAAAATCCGGGATTCTCACGGATTTTTGGTGTGTCTCTTCGTCTCTCGGAACACAGGCAAATATCCCAGATTTCGGCTGAAAATCTCCAACAGTACCCCCACCTCACCCCACACACCTGCGTCTTCCGATGTCGTGATTCGAGCCGAGACAGCGGAGAAGCTGAAAAGTTGAAGTTACGACGGCGCGGCGGCGAAAAATACGGCGGCGCGGCGCCGAAATTTTTTAACAGCAAGATCCGCCTGTGGCCGTCCTGTAGTGGACACTGTACTTGAAGTAGGTGCCCAATGGTCATTACCGAAAGAGATAACTGAACATAAACGTCTGGGAGGAGATAATTAATATACTTACAATGTTCCAAAGTTAGCGTATTAATTATAGCTCGAGCTTTCAATGTGTAGATGTTTGGTTCGCCAGATGGCAGCACACACCATCTTGGGCAGACATTTGACTCATCGAGCGATGTCATATTTTGCCTTTTATGGTGTATTGTAGAGTCGCCCAGTCATATTCACTGTCTTTTACTTGTTGTCTTAGAGTTCACATATATGTTCTCATAATCAGTGTATGGAAATGTACTCGTATGAAAACAGGCAAAAAACGGCAAATATCTGGTGTATTTATAGTAAATTCAACTGATAGTATGTTTTACCCAATATTTGCCTCCCTTACATATACCACAATGATTTATATTTTTAATATTATAAGTTATTTATTTCTGTGATAACCATTTTGTTGTACGCGATCCTGTCGTATGGGTTTTACGTTTTCCAAATAGTAGAAAGAATTACTAAAGTTTTATGTATTCAATGTACACTAGTAAATTCGTTATTAGACACCGGCATTTGTCAACGGAGGCGTTCTATTTAGTAACATGGCTGCTAACGTTACGAAGCTTCCCCCGCGGGGCTCAAGAAAACTCGATGAAAAAACAATTATGCGAAATCGGTCGTCGCTGGATACATTGCTGCAGATGGGGTTTCCAAAAAATAGGATGTGAGTTATATCCGTGCCAACAAAGGCTGCTGATCGTGACATATTTGTTGTGGAACGTAAATTCAACGTGACCGTCTGTCACTGTCAGTACTAGTCTACGGGAAACGCCTCATTCAATTTCATCATGTGCCCATGACTGAGGCGCATGACTGAGCGCCACTCATTCATTCAGTCAATACTTGCATTCGATATCAGAGAAATACGTAATGTTTTACTTTCACTTCACTAGTGCGCGATGACGTCACGGCTTCGTGTCGAATCAGTACAATAGCTAATGCATATTCATCCTCTTCCAGAATGGAAATATATCAAGCCATAACCAAGGGAATTTGTTATACTGTCAAATGTTTGATAGTGATAGCATTGCAAAAGTCCATGGCTGCATCGGTGGGCATTGTAAATCTAATACAGCCTTGGCGGAATGAGAGCAAGGGCTCTGGACATCGTCCATATTGTCGCACACCACAACGATATTTACATCGCCAGTCGAAAAGTGAAACGGAGCCTCAGACACAACCAAATCTAAGAAATGCCGAGGACAGTCAGCTAAAGTTTTGAGCCCTGAGGTGATAGTAGGTCTATATAATGTCACATTGCAGGTTTAGTTTTACAGTATTCTTTGAAGTTAAACTGACTTTATTATGTGGTATGTACACACAAGTGAAACAACATTGACAGTGACTGTTGGCATTTGTGCCTATGGTTTATTTGTATTGGTGTAACAAAGTGTATAAATAAATGTGCAAAGATTGTGTATTGCGAATGATGCCTCAGTCTCAGATCTTGCATTAATAGCCATGACACCACGTATGTAAATGTACACAATCTGCAATATGTACAAAACGAGTCATCTGTACAAAGCATCAAACATGACATGAAGAGAGCAATCCTGTTATAGGGCAATTCTCACTAATATTGCCAATAAAAACTTTGTATTGTTGATCATGCGCTAATCAGGGCACCATGTCACCTAAGTCGGATGCTGTGTTTAATAATCCTGGGGTAAATGCAGATCGAAAGTATGGATCCATTTTGAAGTTAGAAAACCCAAGGATTGTGCTGTCAATGGTTGATATGCTGAGTGCAGCGCATAACTATTAAGCTGTGTCTGCAAGAATTTGGTTCGATATATCGAAGTATCGCGATACTTGTGAAAGTTCTATACCGATACTTCGTGGTATCGCGATACTTCGATATTTTGGTATCGAACGGCCACACTTCGATATTTCGATACTTTGTCGATACCTATACTTCGATATCGAGTCCATTCGACGTCGATGCGAAGACGTAACATCGTTTTCGAAGACGAAGTTACGGCCGGATGTACGGAAAGTACGGCTACTCCGCTGCGGGCTTCGCTTCCTAACTTGACAGGGTTGACTATGTTGTATGTATTAGGCCGCTTAGGCGTGGTTCTTTTTCAAAAAACATAATAAAATGTAACATCTCAGTGGTTTTATAAAGCTTTATTGTGAAGTCAGTTTCCAAAAAAGTCTATATAAATAATTATTTGAGTGCGATCTCAGCTTAGCCTCGATTATTCAAGCCTCGTTACGACGTTGGGTGGCACTACCGTTTGCTTCACCACTTTACCTTGCCCACTCTACAACGTACCAAAAACACACAGCATTCCAGTAATTTTATAGAGTGTTTATTGCACGCATTAGTATTCATGAATCTAGTTTAATATAAATAATTATTCAAGCGCGACACACTAGACTCGTTTACCCAGGTTCCGTTTGGTGGCGCTATGTTTTGCTGTTTGATGGCGCCACCGTTTGCCGTACTCGCTCAACCAAGATGAACGACAAAATGTCAAAACGCACGTCGCCAATTTGGCAGTTTTTTTTAACAAATACAGAAACACTAGAGTGTCTAATATGTCAGAAACGCTCCCCCCAAACTAGTGGGGGAAATACATCGAATTTGACGAAACATCTGTCCATCATCCAAGAGACTACCAAAACATGATGATTTAAGGAAGTCGTGGTAACACTAACAACAGTAACAACGTCAACGAGAACGACGTGTTCCATAAAAATTGTCATCAGAAACCAAGCAATGGACATTTAGTAATAGTTACAGTCGAAGTGAATCGCCATCGGTTGTAGAGTCTACTGCGGCGACAGCGTCAAGAAGTGACGTACCCGATGTGACTACCAGTTTTATTTATTTATTATTACTAAGTATTCTATTGCTATTGTCTGTAATACTGTATTGTTTTAATGTTACATTACAATTACTTTTACAACATTAATAAATTATAATTAAACAATTACAATTTACAACTGTTATTTGGTTATTGAAATAAAATGAAAATTGCATATTAATCATTGTTTGCATAAATATATCAATTAGTATGTATCAATGGTTAAGTTGAAAATTGAATAGGTGTACCGTATAGACTATTATAGTTCCCAATAGACGCTCAGAGCGTGTGCTAAGACTATTTGTTTCTCAAAAGTAGTACCAGGCAACACTTTTTCAAACACACAGTCAGCAGTGCACATATACCAAACTGACTGATGCAACATCGACACATGACAAGAATGCAACATGTTGCAGCTAAAGGCACACACGCACACTATGAATGACCTATCAAGCATCTGCAAGGTGGCGCTAGCAACAGTATTGCCATCAGTTATGTCTAGCATGCATTCATTCATGAAAAATCTACTTTTATACATGTTTCCCTAATGAAAAACAGTGTGTGCTTCTATGCCATTAGTCTAGATGGATAGTGTGTTTCTATTGGGATCTATACTGTATATGAATTAGACTTACAACGTAAGTATCGAGTATCGAACAAAATTCTGGTATCGATCGATATTGAAGAATTCTAGTATCGAACCAGCACTACCTCAGATACACTACTGCCATGTGGCAGTCATAATAAACACTGTCTACAACTGTTCATGAGTGCTGGCCACTGTCCACAAGTGTTTACAACTGTCTGCAAGCATATATTTTAATAGCATTTTTCAGTGAAATTGACCGTATTTCAATTTGTACTCCAGACCTTGCTATTACATGCATTGAAATAAAATTGTAACCAATAAAAATGCCAATATGTTGTTTGTTGTTGTGTGAAATTTTGTTGTGATAACTCAAAAACTACAAGTTCAGTAGGCTTCCAAACAACCCATGAATTAATGATTTATAGGTCGTGGCGACATGCTGCCTGTGTTAAGATGCTATGTTGTTATGCTCGTGCCTTGCTGTGCGTTCCTGTCAGGTCGAAAAACGAAGCGTAAATCACGCTTCTTCACAGATCTCGCGCTGCGTCAATATTAGTCCTAGTCAGTCAGAAAAAAAGTTTATATTAAAGAGGAATAGTAGTTCAAACGATCGGTGATAAGCTAATCCAATCAAATAAAAATATGCCAGCTACATACGCATGTATCATAAGCTTATGCGTAGCTGTCATCTTTTGCTAACAACTTCGCTATTTCATATCAGATTGGCTAGTGCTTATCATCAATCGATTCGGCATTAAATTTGGAATCAAAGTCATGTTGTGTTGTGAAGATTACATTTAGTTTGTGACCGCGCCGACACTTAAAGGGTGAAATATTTGCGAATTTCCAGTATCGATGCTTAGTGCGGTTTCAGTAGTTCTCTACCATTCTCTGCGTGTGCCGTCAGTTAAGTTGCTAATGTTTTTGTGCAGGCTATTTCGGCATATTGTGGTTCCTAATTGCAAACTAATATGATCTATACAATAAATAATATTGCATTGATAACTTGTAGCAAATAATTTTAGTATTTGTTTATCATTAAAAGTGGATCTCCCCATCGCGATAAAATAGGCTGATCCACACGATCTTTAGTTCGAGGGTTGCACATACCTGTCGTTAACTGACATTTTGCTAAACGTTCTTTATTATATTTTTTTCCCTGTGTGTTATCTCATTTTACATAATCGGAGATGTTTTAAGAATACTGTAGCATATATGTGTTTATGTTAAAATCGATTAAGGAATTACAAAATATAGTAAATAAATGGAATGTCGGCAATCGGCGCTGCTAAGCCTGTGTCCGACCTGCGAGACGTTGTCGTGTCGTTGCCGACTTTCAACCTGCATTTACGATCTATGCCTATGGATACGCATGGAAAATCATATTTAGTATAACTATATGACTCTACTTTAGAAATAGTCTACACATACGTTATAAGATAATATAATAAAATATTGTTGATGGTGGAATGTAGGCCAAAATTGATGACAACATAATTCAGTTAATTTTGATAACAACGTATTTTGGTTGTTGCTTTTGCTATTTTACCAAATAATTTTGAAATGTACAATAAAATAGTATATTTTAAAATGAATATTTAGATTTACAAAGAAACAGTGTGTTAAATATGCGATTACAGATAGTTCAATTTAATGTTATTTTATAATTAAAAACAATTGTACTTATACAAAGTAAGCTATATTTTTGTTACAGAAGTTAACTCTGTAATAAAGGGGTACATTAGAAATTACAAAGTTATGAAGTTGTAATGGTTGTTCTGGTTTCAGATCCACTCCAGTGCAAGAAATTTTAGTTTTAAAATTTTCCCTGACTCCAGGCGATCAGGGAAAGGAAAACCAGTCACAAAAAGCCATATAAAAGCCAAAGAACATGACATAGCTTAATGAAACTTGTTTTATTGTTCACATATCAAATTTATCTTCCATTTTTCATATTTTTATTTCCCTAAGTTATATTTTTCAATTTTGTGCTTATCTCTTGCCAAACTGCCAAAACAATATATTTTCTCATTTTCAAAATAAGATATCTCGAAAAGTATTGTACACATCCATCTAATATTTTGCAGACTTATAGGGTGTGTTAGTGTCCTTAGACAGGTGTAATATTATTAGATTGATGCCATTAATTCAAAAGTTTTATGTTAAATTTAGCATTTTTGTAATTAACAGATAATTGATCCCCACATAGTTTGATGCATCGTTTAGATAAATATTTTGAAGAAAGTCTGACATAGTCTTGCATATTTTCTTTGACATTTGTGTACTTATGAGCGAGATTGTGAAAATGTAAACATTGTTTGCAGAGAGAAGGCTCTGGCCGCCACCGGTGACAAGGGCATTCAGCTGGCTTCCAACTGGTACGTCATCAGCTCCGGTGTAAATACACATATTTTTGCACCATTTTAGAATATAGTATTAAAAATCCAAGTGTTTCACAAGTGGACAAGGTAGCTAGGGTTGTATTGATATGGTATCCTCCCAGTATGATACGGATCATAATATAAGAGTCATGACGTGATCCATATCGTGATACCTGCTAAGATTAAAGATTAATATGGTGTTGGTTGTTATAGCTGTTGTAGATTTCTCAGGATGGGGTAAATTGATTTGGCGATGTGGTGGGGTGGACAAAGCGGGTGCTGACAGGGGTCTGGGACGTTTTTAATACTAGCTTCAAAATGGTACATTTGTACGACTTTAAACTTTCCCCCCAATATACAGAGACTATTTTAGTATTGTCGTTGTTACATTGAAAATAACCAAATCTTGTACAAACAGTTTCATTCGTTCACTCGGTGTATTTCAACAATTTTTTATATTATGCCATTATGGTGTTTAACGTATCTCAGAACTTTGCAAACTTATAGCATTAAGTCCCATTGCCTTACCGAATGCTTAACATATTTTGGAACTTTGCAAACTTATGCAATGACCCCGTAAAGCCCATACATTCAGCAAATAATAATTCATAACATTCTTTTTTTACTCTGCCATTCACATATGATGCAGGTGGCGTAAAACAAACATTAAGGATTCGTCTGCCATTACCCAGAGAAAGAGCTCTTGAAAGTAGCATTTTGGTGTGATGTGTGAATTTTTTTCAAGCATTTTTACATGTTAATCGAGTGAGTACTGAATGTACTAAGTACTGCATTAGATCTCTCATGAGGTAAATATGCGCTAGTGGCTATTTTCAGGACACACCAATATTTCAAAATCTTTCACCAGATTGGGTTGAAATTGATGGGTATCAGGTTTGAGTGGATTTTTCTGAAAAAATAAGGTATGATAATTTCACAAATTTTACACAGTATTTGTGTCAATGGGGGTTAAATGTGCTGTGAAATTTTCAAGAAGATTATTAGAGAAACTGCAGGAATTGAAGGATATGTTATAATGGCCGCCTATGTAAAATCTAGTGTGGTCTGACCCCAGGTTGATATCCCACGTGAATGACCCAACCTTGGACGACCCGATGCCACGAGACTACATCCTGTATATGTGTCCTGTCGGCCTCCTTCAACAGGAGATGTTGGACTTCTGGCAACAGTCGTACATCGCCGGTGACTGGAACAGGGCTCACAACTACTTCCCACATATCACGCTCTGCTCATTCTTCAAGGTAAGGGGCAAGGATGACTTAACCCGTTAGATCTCACATCAGCTAAACCTGCCCATAGACATACTCTTCAAGTCCGCCAAACCTAGCCCCAAATAATCGTGTGTTGCTGTATTTTGTGGTGGTGCCACGTAGTGGATAGTTGGGAAAACAAACTTGAAACGGTGTTGAATGTATGGACATCACATTTTCATGTTTTGGGCCAAATAAGTTGGTAATTTAGGCCTTTAAAAATGGCTGAGATCTAAATAGGCGTCTGTTTTTAATGTAAACTTGCGTTTGCGTAAACATATAAAACTGTTTGCCACCATCTTGTACTTAACGGTGAAAGTAACGGTCCTAAACAAGATAAATTTGGTAGTTATAATAAATTTAATAGTTATAATAAAATGAGAGTTTTATTTCTTAACCAGGTTGATGTTTGCCAATACTTTCTATGTTGCCTAAGCTAACAGTATCACCCAGGCCGACAACTTCCACTTTTGTGTCTATGTGTCAGCCAGGTTGAAAACTCCCACGTTTGTCTGTGTCACCCAGGCTGACAGCTTCTGCTTTTGTCTGTGTCACCGAGACTGACAACTCCCACTTTTGTCTGTGTCACCCAGGCTGACAACTCTCACTTTTGACTGTGTCACCCAGGCTGACAACTCCCACTTTTGTCTGTGTCACCTAGGCCGACAAAAAGGCGACAACTTCCACTTTTGTGTGTGTCACCCAGGCTGGTGACTCCCACTTTTGTCTGTGTCACCCAGACTGACAACTCCCACTTTTGTTTGTGTTACCCAGGCTGATGACTCGCTCGTGTCGAAACTGACCCATACACTTAAGACGGTCGCAGACCAGTTTGACAACATTCCCGAGAGCATCCAGTTAGAGTACTTCTCTTCGACCAACTTCATGGGGCTCTTTGTGTCTGACGAATGCGCCCTTAAACTCCGCCAAATCACGGCCGACTACGCAGTAGCTGTGAAAAAATTTGGTTAGTATCACAATATCTTGATCACTACTACCTGAGGTAGTTGGTTATCCTAAATATTGCTCTGATGTTGTCACATGTGTAAAGAATCTGTGGTCTCTCATCTGTTGGTATGTACTAGAAACAGAGGCTGCACCAAACTTATTCACAGCTGAGTTTGCAAAAAAAAAACTTTGTTCAGCCTCGTCTTACCACAAAGCGCTCTCTTCACCTCGCCTCGGTTTTGCTGCTTCAACGGTAAATATAGGCGGCTACCGCAGGATGTTATTACGTCGATTTTTGACATACGATAAAATTGACATTCTTAACTATATAGCGATATTTGAAGGAAAAGGTATAGAATGAATGCTGTGTTACACAGTTGTTCAAGATCAACCTGGAAAGGACTCCTATTTCTGTTATGTCAACCATGTAAGCAGTTGTAGTCGCAGCCGTCACCGACACAGTGACAGCGATGGGTATAAATTCAAATTCCAGTACTGTTATATCAAATTAGTAATAATAGCTTTGTTTGTGTACTCAGATTCCAAATAAAACTATGTTCAGTAATGTTTACAATCTACTAAGATGCTGAAATATTAATATCAATAATAAAACAAATATTACTAAAACTTGGCTAAACAAAAAGTGTATTAACTCTACTGTGCAGGGCAGCCAAAAGCGTCCCACCCCCTCATATGCACAGGCCATCCAAAACTGCCCACAAAACTTCTCCTAGGCCTTTCGCTTACCGCGATCAGATCCTTCTTTTGCACTAACTAGGCGGGTTAAATTAGTGACCTAGATTCTGTAAAGGTCAAGAATACATGTGCTTTCGCCATCTTGCGAAAGCAGTTTGTGTTTGTGAATTAAGAGAGTTTATTTAGAAGGAAGTTGAGTTACATTCGTCAAAATAAACTCCGACATCGTGCAGCTTTTGACAGATTTGATTGAGATCGTTTTCCATTAATTTTGAGTCAGAAATCGATGAATATAGCATCAATAGTGTTGGCAACGATCACAGAGTTCTATTATCCTCTAACTACGATGGCAGTGCGACTTTTAGACATGGAGATATCCAGCAGATGACCTGTCGCCGACGTCTTCATTTCGCAGTATATATGCAGCCATCTTGTTGATCATGTTTAATTTGTTTATTTTTGCTGTATTTTGCTACCTTGATCACATTGATAACACTAAGGGAACACATATTTGTGAAAGAGGTTCCTGTCTTTCAACATTTCAAATCGTCATTTCGGGTGCTGATTTTATATTGGAAGAGAACATTCCATTCAGTAATATGATCGGTAGATGTAGCCATTTTGTAAATTATGATTTACATTTTAATGCATTTTGATGTCGTTTACATAATAATACGTAATTTGACAATATACAATGGGGGAACTGTAAAATACTACTGTAAAAGAAAAAGATTTAGGGCTGACAATTAGTGCTGACATGAAGGTTTCAGAGCAGTGTGGAATTGCAGCTTCAAAAGGAAATCAAATCCTTGGATTGATTAGGCGAAATATAGCATTTAAAAAAAAAGAACTAATAATATCACTGTACAAAACAATAGTTAGGCCTCATTTAGAATATTGTATACAAGCGTGGAGGCCATACCACAAGAAGGACATAGATATGCTAGAAAGAGTACAGAGGAGAGCGACTAAAATGATACCAAAACTGAGGGATCTTAGTTATGAAAAACGCCTAAAAGAATGTGGTTTAACAACACTAGAGACCAGTTAAGAAAGATAGAAAGACTAGAGGACATGAAGTTACATTAGTTAAGGAGCAGTGTAGATTAGACGTCAGAAAATTCTCATTTTCACAAAGGACTGTGAATGAATGGAACAGATTATCTAATGATTGTGTGGGTGCTAGTAGTGTGAATATGTTTAAAAATAAAATCGACACATACCTCAGAAGGGCTGGATATATGTAGATAAAAGGGTTGGACTCTCGATAAGCCAAAGGGCTTCCTTGTCCACCTGCCATCTAGAGTTAATTCTCTGGATGGCAATCATGTTAAATTAACTATCCGAATTGGATATATGTTTTACTTTGGCAAAACTAACATGCATCGGTACATTTGTTTCACCAGAGCACTTATGGTAGGTTCTGTGAATTTTGTTGGTATAGCATGATGAAATTGATGTTTCGTTATGTCATCGTAATTGTTGAACTTCGCTTCTAGATCTCAAACTATGCAACACAGCAATTTTAACAGCAGATTTATTTAAACATTAGTTTCTATAGACAACGTAATTAATTTCATGTATTTTCATGCACTTGTTGTCGAGATATGCAAATTGTAATGCAAACAACACAATATAATTCACAATTGGCCGCCATCTTCAAATTGTCTGCCTGCAGCAGGGTGTAAAATAAGAAGGCTGTTTACCCAATAAAGAGTTAACGGATACATTCATATTTTAATGATCCAGTGATATTTTGACACAGACAGAAAGTATTTGTAAAAAGTAAATATTCTTACAAAATTCTTACAACTCATATCGTCGAATGGATGTAGAAAATGTTTGATGACACGAAAAGTACCTGAGACCACCTGATGTTGTTTAGGTGTCACGGTGGAGCCGCACAGTAAACAACTACACGTCAGTCTCGCCTACCAGTTTGTGACAGATATGAGAGAACAACTGGAGTTGTTGGCTCGAAAGATCAACTTGAATGCTCCAGCCAGGTGGGATCTACGGCTGTACTCAAGGGATTCTCGCATAGCCCACAGTCAGGTTAGTTTGTGTAATAATTATTCACGGACATCCTCTGGGAGGGATAATTGTAACTTGCCACTGTAAAGTTGTAAAATTTCGTTTTGTATCATTTTGGATTCCTCAGATCATGAATGTTAAGGCCAGACACCCCAGGTGAAATGGTGTTTTTTTACAAAAATACAGAAAATGGTTTTCTGCCATATTATGATAACGCTGTATGTTTACTATCAATAATGTTCAATTTTATAACAATTACATTCCTCTACATGACTTTTATTCATGGATTCAGCAAACTCTGCATTGCGCAATGATCGGACACTTTTTTTAAATCATCAATATTTCGTTTCAAAGATAAACCCGTATTTGTTGCAAAAAAACAAGTTTTTTGCTCTTTACACATTAAAAAAAATAAAAACACTACATTTAGAAAAAAACATTAAGATCATATTGGGACAGTTACACATTATTGTTGCAACTGTAAAGTGTAGGAAATTAGTCCTGCTAATATGGCCACCTCGCTAATCAGGTCACTTGTGCCCAGTGCCAAGGGTGACCTTAATAGTAAGGTTCCAATGTTTATATGTACATATATATATATATATAAATTATAACTTTCCTATGAGTCTCATGGGTAGATAACATAGCTTGGAAAATCATAAAAATAAACATTTATTTTATTCTATCTTTCATGTAAATTTCATGTATCAAAGTAAATTTCCTGTTGACGTGACATGGTCGATGTGTTGCCAGGTGCGCAAGGTGACATGTGCGTATACGGCGCGGGAACCTGACGAGTTGAACCTGTGCGAGGGAGATTTCATTGTGATGTCTGAGAGCGAGTTAGACAGCAGTGCTGACGGCTGGTATCAGGGCATGTCTTGGCAGATGGGGTGTAGTGGCATCTTCCCGGGAATCTGCACCCAGAGAGTGGCGGGAACAGAGACTTGGACTATGCACAGGCAAGTATACAGCCACATCCCGTTATAATAACTAGCACAAATCCCTGTCACCTGACTTAAATTTTAGAAAACATTTTTTTTAATTTGTCGCCGCTGTTATTATCATATTCGTGATTTATGATGAAATAACAATCCTTGGTAGAAGAGAGTCGTGAAAGTAATATTTACAAAATGTTAGAAAACAAAGTATTGTTGCATAAACACCATAACGCACTCGCAGACACTCGTTGTTTGTTCAAAATGTCGAAGGTCAGAGAGAATGTGAAGTTCACGTCAGTCAATAGGCCCTAGTCGTGAGAGTGTAGAATTGTTAAATACTATTCATATTGCTATGCTATTGGCATGAGGGTAGAGATAACCAGTATTGTGTCTGCGTCTACTCCGTGATGCCAAGTCTATGACGCAGGAGCTGTTTTCCCGAAGTTTTTGACACGTACGGCCATGCGCATATTTCCTGCAATTGTTGGGTTATGTTTTACGCGCACATTACATTTTACATATTACGTGCACGTTACATTTTAAGTTCAGAACCATTAAGGAATTAACTGATTTATCCCATAGAGGTGTCTTGACATATATGGGGTATTTTGAAAAGATATAGGTATTACGTCCTACTATAGGGGTTGTTGATTAATCCCTGAAAGTTTACACTCGAGGTTCAAGCTGTCTAAGAGGGAAACGTTAAGATACACCATGTCGATTATAGTTAGATACCATAAGTTTCCATGTAAAATACTCTCCCATGTATAATACTCCCCCATGTATAATACTCTCCCATGTATAATACTCCCGCATGTATAATACTCTCCCATATGTAATACGCACCCCAACTTTTGCAAAATTCTGATAAAATTCCTATAGTACCATGTACAATATGCATCCCAACTTTTGGCATCAATCCAACATTATGTACAGAGCCACAGCCAGTTAGAGTCTAACTTTAATCGAGCTTGTATGTGTTAACGTTTTTCTCATAGACGGCTTGCACCTTGGATGCCAAAGTTTCAGGGATTAATCTATGATTCCAGGGGTTGGACATACCACATCTACTTTTTCAAAATACCCCACATATATCAAAATTGTCACCTTTTATTATGGGGTGGAGTGCAGTGGCACAATGCTAGAGCATCAGATTCTCAGTCGAGAGAACCCGGGTTAAAATCCTGTACTGCCGTGGACAAGTTCATCCAGTTCAATCAGCTGTATGAATGAGTACCTTATTATACACAATGGTAGCTTTTTGTGTATGAACAGTAGTCGCTCATTAATTGCAGCGTGGCTGAATGCTTCCCAGAGACATCGAGATGGTGTTCGATTGAAAAGGTCTGCCAGGGAATGAAATGTAAAGCGCTTTGAGCAGTCACAACAAAACTATTAATGTTGCAGATTTGCAAATTGAATGAGAATTTAATAAAAACGATATGATTGATCTTTTGTGAGAACGGTGGAACCTCACTTTACGGTCACCTCAGTAATACAGCCACCTCACAATTAAGGTCAACCAAGGATATTCCCAAATTATTTATCTAACAGTAAAGAATAGGAAAAATAACCTCGCTAATACGGTCACCTCTCCATTCAGGTCAACTTTTCTCATTCCCAAGGGTGACCTTATTAGTGAGATTCCACTACGCTTTGAATTGGAATCGATCCTTGGTAAATACATTTCAGTGAATCGAACCCAGGTCTGCAGTGGTAATAGGAGGAGAACGTCTGTTGTAGATCCATTCCAATCATCGGTACAGGGGTGGAGGTACAAGTAGAAGAGAACGGTGCTGCAGAGAATACGCCAATAACAGTTGCCAAGGTCAGTTACATGACATGCACAATGATGTGAAGGAAACGTTATTATTTCAGTAATATTGAAACAGGCGTAGCAAACAAAATATGTAGTCATGTGACCTGTCGCCTAGCGAAAGGTCCACCGAACTATAAAAAAATAGATGTCGAACACGTGAAGCATTTATACATTCTGTCATATAATTTGTTGAAATTCTGGCCATAAAAGGCTTTCTTTATAACAAAAACGTAAGACAAAATTGTTTAAGAACAGTTGTACACAATGCGACATGGAGAGAGAATCGACGTTCTGAGATGATCTCTTATAAGTAAATGATTACTATTGCATACAGTTGTCACTTAAACAACTTGTCTAACTGTTATCAACATTGTTAGCAAGGACAATGATTGACGGAGGTAACATGGTTGTGACATAGACAAACTGCGACGTAGCAGATCCGTCAATTGTGAACCACAGAAGTGACTTATGCTTGCAGGCAACGCGACCACCACGACAAATCACAAGACTTCCGAGCCACACGTATGACAACATGTCCGTGCTGAACACTAATGTTGTGAAGAGGACGAAAAAGAACACGCCCCCTAGTGGTGGCGCGGAGGGTAACACACACGTTGCCCAGGTGACGAAATCGTCCTGCTCCTCGGAGCGGACACATTCCCCTACTCCCTCGACCCATTCTAACTCTTCCCAGGGAAGACTGCCAGAGAAGACAAGGGGAAGTGAGTCGAGGAGTGCTTCTAAGTCGGCGGGAATACTGAAGGACGTAGGGCCAGTCGGCAACAGGCAGTTGTACGTGATACGACATGGAGAGAGAATCGACTTCACGTTCGGCAAAGACTGGATAAACAACAGCTTCGACCAATCTGGTGAGTTGTCCGAGCGTTGTGCTGTGATTATAGAAAGACTGCCAGAAAAAGACAGGACAAGGCTTGTAACAGTGTTATGTTATATACATACACATGCATTCCCACACGCACGCACGCACGCACACATGCAGGTTACATCACCATTATGCAGTTGTAATTTGTCCTAATATTGTAATATTTTAATTGTTCCTGTTTATTCCTGTTATCACATTTAAAGGTCCACCCTCAATTCAGTTCTTGTCTTGTTTCTTTCACAACCAGTTCACTCAAAATCATATTCAACCATATTTAATCAGTCTTTTTAGGCTTATTAAATCAGAGTGTGCACAACCAACCGATAAAATGTACAAAAATGTTAATTGTTTTCAAGAGTGATGGATACAAGAAAGCTGTAGGCTTACTCCAGTGACCCAAATTGAAGGCTCTAAGTGATATTGTTTGTTTGTCGCATGTTGACAGGCAACTACATCCGCTATGACCTGAACATGCCAAAATGTCTGCCCAAGAGGAAAGGTGGAGCGCAGGACTTCTACAACGACTCGCCTCTCACTGTACAAGGACACTTCCAGGCGAAGCTCGTTGGTGAGTTGTCGGTCTCTAACAAAAATATCGCCCAATATTATGTGATAAATGTACTTGTAATCAGTTATTTGGAGTACATTTCTTCTGCTTCTTTATGGCAACGTATATGGGATGCACACACGTGGAAAACACATGTATCTGTTACTGCATGTCCGTTTTAAATCTTAAGTTATTATATGCAAATCATATGCGAGTTGCTAGATTTGGGGTACATTTGACGTATACCCTTAATGCAGCATTCGATTGTGTCTAGTACTCGTGGTACAGTAAAACCTATCTTAGCGGCCATCTGTTCATAACGATAACCTGGATATAACGGTCACTTTTGAAAGTCCCGAATAACTTCCTATTAGTTTACACTGCCCACTACCTGTCCTTAACGGTAACCTGTCTATTGCCTGTAACGGTCAGTTAATTTGGACAGAACCATTCATTGTCAACCTGCCACTTGCGGGCAGGTCAAAGTCAAAGGTCCATAATTTCCATGAATAAAACGTCATCGCGTTGGTGTCATCGCGTGTATGCAGGACTATCAAATTGCAATCGAATCATGCGTGGTGTCATCAGCTTTGTTACAGCCGCTATGTGGCTCCTTTACTCCAGCAAAGAGGAGTAGAATCAGTTTTGATGTCCAATGTGAGCTCAGAGAAGCCATGAGCATGTAGCCACAGATGGAAGGGGGCCTTTGTAATATTTACCTAGGTGGCTTGTCATAGCTGGAGAGACTGCCAAGGTAAATATTTCAATGGCCGGTAGCTCAAATTGTATTGATAATCCCCTGAACAAATCTGGGCCAACGCTTGCCTTGCACTCGTTCACACCCTCATGTTTCCTTTTGGACATCAAAGCTTTTTCTGTTCGTCTTTACTTGGAGGGCATTATTGATTTCACCATGGCCCAAAAGAAAAAAGGAATATAAATTAAATATAGCAAGTTGTGTAGTGTATTATTTAATATTATTGTTAACTCTAGGTTTGTTTTGTTCACGAGAGTACCAACTAGCGAACGTCAACGTAACCATTCATAATACTATGGCTCCACCTAGTGAGTATCCAAGTCATGAAACTCTCCATAACGGCAACCTGCCTGTAATGGTAATTTTGTGCAGTCCCGACGATGACCGTTATGGACAGGTTTTACTGTATGTTTCAGGCGAGGCTTTGGCAGAGAAACAAGTTCCTATCAGTCATGTGTACGTGTCACCTTCACTACGGTGTGTGGAGACAGCCACCAGTCTATTGGAGGGTAAGTGTATATAGCATTCAGGGGCAAATCCAGAGAGGGTAGTCTAGGAGGGGCGAAAATGTCCAATTGGACTCCATTTGAAACTTGCCAAAAACCACTAGTGGTTGAACCAGATTCATTTTCGTTGGGCTTTGAGCCAGAGCTTCAGCATGATCCGGGTGTTACACAGTCGGATCCTGACATCGGAAATTGGGGGGAGTGGGTGCTGTTGAAGAATTCTTGCCAGAGCTTCAACATCACACTGCTGTCACTCTCAAATTCTGACATCAGAAGACAGAAGGGAATGCTGTTCAAGATTTTCTACCAGAGCTTCACCACCACCACTCCGCTGTAGCCACTATGTCGTCACACGGTTGAATCGGAAGACTGGGGAGGTGCCTTTGGAAAATTGTCATGGCAGCGTTCATAATTTCAGAATGTCTTGGAGGGCTACATAATGGGGGCACATTCAAAAGGTCTGGGGGGCATGTCACTCTTGCACAGGCATAACGCAGCCAAATTCCAAAGGTCCCCCTGGATCCACCTATGGCACAACTCCAGCTACACAGTAGACAAGTCTTCTTCTACCCCCTGCTCCCTTGCATGATGGGGTCCACATCACTCAATAGCTTCTTCTGCCTTGCTTAGTAATACCCTCCATCTCTCTTGGTCTTCTGTGATGGTCAATAATTCTTGGCCGTTTGCACCTGCTCTGTCAGTAACTCATTTTACATTGTCTTTCCGTCTCAGTAGAAAAGTTACATTCAAAAAGTCTACCAATATTTCTGACTCTCATTGCAAAAACGAGTCTCATTGCAGTTATTTTGAGATACATGCCATTGAAGCTGAGGTGTCGACTGGTTGATTTAAGGATTTTAACTGCAACTAAGAAATTATTACATAAACTGTATTCTGTAAATACATTTACTGTGAACTGTGTACCACGATCTATCAGTACAACTGGAGGGTTTTAATTACTTATGATTTTATTCATTTAGACTTTATATAAAAATGTCAATAGTTAAAGTAGATTAATAAATCTACTTTAACTATTGTATCAAATTAACCATTTCAGTACTAGAGCCCCCAGAGCTGTGATCACTGAATACTGCATTCCCAGTGACTTCATATGAATATTGATTGCTTCACTTCAAGTCAAGATTTCAGCAAATACAATACATTTTACTAATAGAACATCATCATTTTTATATATACCGGTATTCTGAAAGTAGAATAATCAATAAATAAAACAAGTTAAGACACATTTCAATTTTGTAGTCGTGATAACTAGAATCTAATAATTATTTCATTCATCATTACTGTAATGATCGAATATACTGCTGCTGTTAGTTTCAGGCTTTTGCCGCCGCAGTTAACATCTGTAAAACGTTATTTCGATCATCACCGGCAACATCAACAAAATACATCAGTAGAACTATAAAACAATCTGTCTAAGTAAGCTATTACATCGTAAATCATCATCACTATCGTAACTAACATCGTCCACCATTATTGCTGTCAAAGATTTTTGCAGTCAAAACCCGCAAAAATCTCAAACTAATTACTGAGCGATAATCCACGATTACCGCTGTCAAAATGCTAAGGCATCAGCTTTAAAAATGCTTTATAACATGTGCCTCCACATAGCGGATACTTGTGAGTAAAACTGATTTGAATAGCAGACATCGTCAATGCTGAAGAACCGGCCTGTCGTACTGTAGCGTCACAGACCGCGCGGCCGGTAATCCAGCATGTCGTACTGAAATGTTTAAAAAATGATTAAATTAATTTATTAAATTTAAATTATAAAAATAATAATAGATAGTCTGTCAACTGGTGTGGAAGGAGCAAACAACTGTGCAGTTTAGAGGGTCATGATCGCCAATGCCTTTGACAGTCAAGACACTCAGAAGATCAACAATTATTTTAAAGGGATGTAGTCTGTTTATTCTGGAATTAGCGGAAGTAGTAACTTCTAACAGGAAGTCTGCTTTGTTGACCTTAGGAAAGTGAGCATCGTTGAACATCAAAGGGTAACTCGGCTCAACTCAGCCATACTGCCAATAAAGCTTATTTTGAAACTGGATGTTTTGTTTACTATTTGAACATGTTCCCGGGGTCGTGGCGTCAAATTGCGACCGTTGTTACGGGCTTACAAAGCACAATTTGGCGGACAGTATACCTTCAACATAGTTAGTATAGTCTTAAGATCATTATCGTATTTATGCATTTAAAAAATTATGTAAACATATATTAAATTAGTATATTATTATTATTCTGGGTTATATGTTCATTAGACAAGATACATAGATTTTATTTAAGTTAGCTTTTATACTATTTGTACAGAATATGTGTTTAATTAGCAATTTTATATTTTAAAAAAACTATTCGTCTTGCATGCCTTAAAGTGACACGAACAATTTAAAATTGGATCTGGTGCTATATTAAATAAAATATAGTATTATTATATTAATTAATAAATGAAAAACTAGGAAGAGACTGCCTCCTATTAAGCCTCTATGGCTGCAAAGAGACTAAACTTATTAATACCCATCAATAACTCATTACAACCCTTGTGCCCGACACAGGATTGGGCGTGAGTCGAGAGCTCCATATAGAGCCCGGACTGTTTGAGTGGTTGGGCTGGTACACCTCTGGGCTGCCCAAGTTCATGACAGTCCAGGAGCTGATCGACTGTGGCTTCCATGTGAATCCGGCCTACAAGTGTCACTGGGCAGAGTCAAAGTTCAACCCCCAGGAGACAACAGAGCAGTATTATGACAGGTGCCACTATGTCACCAAGGAGGTACTGAGTGCACGGGAGAGTGAAGGTAGGTGACAGTGGGGTGGTGATGAGGTGACAACATTCGGGTGACAACATTCGGGTGACAACATTCGGGTGATGATAACATTCAGGTGATAACATTCAGGTGATGGGGTGGTTACAGTATTGGGGTGACAATGCTGGGGTGGAGTGACAATAGGTGGGTGACAATGGGGTGGAGACGGGGTAGTGACAACATGGGGTGATTGGGTGGTGACAACATTTGAGTGACGATAGGGTGGTGACAACATTGGGGTAACAATGGGATGGTGACAACAGTGGGGTAACAACTGGGTTGTGACAACATATAGAGTTAACAGGGTAGTGACAACATTGGAGTGGCAGACTGACAACATTGGGGTGATGGTGCTGTGACAATGTGGTGGTGGTGATAGTGCTGATGATGTTTGAATGTTTGTAACTTTATTACTATATCTAGATAGGTAGCAACTTTTTCAGCACGACACAGTAGTGACAGTACAGAAACTTGTGTATATGATGTGTCATATAAAAGAAACACTACATAGACACTGACTTCATTCTACTTCATCCTATGACCAGGACTGGTGCACTGTGATTGTGCACCAGCTCATCAGTGCATCTTAGTTTTGTAATGGACTTGAGGGAAGCATTTTCTTATGCCATGACATTGTTTACCTCATGCTTACTTACCTGTGTTGCCCACCTAATGTGATTGCATGAGTACCTTCCAGCAGGCACGGTTTGTTTGATACAATAGTAAGTCTGACTGTGCAGAAGTGTTAATAGTAAACCTAACTATTGATCTTCACTTCACTTTCCCATAACCCATAAGGATCGTTGGGGCACCACTGACGACTTTTTAACCAGCTCTCTCCATGTTTCCCTGTTTTCCACAACCCTCTGAGAGGCGGCGAACACCAGTCCTGCCCACTCTTTGATGTCTTCCCATCCCTTTTTCTGTCTTAACTCTTCTCCCCCGTCTCACGGTACCTTGCAAGATGGTCTTTGCAAGGCCAGATGATTGTGAGATATGGCCGTACCACTTCAGTTTACGCTTCTTGACCGTTGTAAGGAGGTCTTCGTATGGATCGATGGCTTCTTTGATCTTGTTTTGAACACCTTCGTTAGTAACTTATACTAATAATACTTGGCAAAACTAATCAGCAGGGGTGCTTTTGACATTGTAATACCCTTCATTAACATGTTTTCAATTTTATTGTGTCATTTTATTTATCAACCTGTCAGCATTCACCAATTTTAATCAGATGCATCCATGGCCACACGAAGGCAACATTCAATGGTGGAGACTTCTGTGAGCTTTCCCATGGTGACCATGTTGATTATTAGAAAACTACCTGAGAAAAATCTGTTCTTCACAGCCAGTAATATCATATCATTGATGTGCTGATCAAATGTCGTCAAAATCCCATTCCTCCAGCTAGTAAAACACATGCATGTGCAGTAGCCATCAGTATTGACCAAAACAGCCATATTTGTTTGCACACTCGTGCTATGTGGCTCATGTGCAGAGTAGACTTGTATGACTTAATACCTGGTTCCATGTGGCTGGTCGCATGTATGAGGATTGGTTCAACAGTAGTCCTGAAGGTATTTAGTTTTATGTCTCAGCATTTGGCAATTGGGAATTCTCCAGATGTTGCTGATGTTGTCAAGCCTGTGAACTGTCACTTATGCCATAAGACCCTGGAGAATATGGATTTCGAAGTGTTTTCCATATATAATAAATATTCGGGCATTATTTACCATATTTGACTATTTCATAACGATTGCTGTGATTGTTGTTTTGTTTCTTTGTTATTATTAATGTTCATTATCAGTGTACATAATATACTCGAATATCAATGGGAGGTCGCACAAATTTTCAAAATCCCCCAAAACATATAGCACTGAGCATGGTTGGTGGTGGCTTGGATGTCACCAAGTATCATGGGGAAATAAATCTATTGAGTGGAACGTAGTTATTAATGCACATTGACACTGTTGTAAAGTAAAAGGTAAGGTCTTATATAGCGCAGTATCCAGTCCTCAGGACTGGTCAAAACGCTTTACACTTTACTCCCTGGCAGACCTGTTCAATCGAACACTATGTCGACTTCTCTGAGACTATTCGTACACTGTACATAAATATCCACCACTGTCCATAGCCAGGTACTCATTCATACAGCTAAGTGAACTGAAGTAATGTAGAGTAAACGAACTTGCCCAAGGTTCGACACCGTCGCACAGGATTCGAACCCGCGTTCTCTCGGTCGAGAGTCTGGAGGTCTTACCGCTGTGCTACTGCGCTCCACGTTGTGGAAATCAGAACCAGGCAGTGTAGGAGGTAACAGGGTTGGGTTCTATTAAATTGATCAATTACATGACTGGATAATTTTCAATTACAGTTACAATTACAATTATTTTTCATTACAATTACTGTCCCAAAATATATTCAATTATAATTGTCAATTACAATTATAATTGTCAATTACAATTATAATTGTCAATTACAATGGAGTTTCGCTTAAAATAATATAAATAGAACTAATGATATATCTCAGATCATCCCACATTTATATCATTACCACACAATTGGCTTTTCAGCACCTTGCTGCCCTCAAGCTTACTAGAAAATAATTCCACAGAAAGGATAGTGTTAGTGCACAGCCTTATTTAACTAAATTACAATTAGTACAGCTAGCCTGTGTAGCACAGGACCATGGGCCTATTGTTTGTTCTTGGCCTCCTACTGGACACTTGTCAACTGCTGAAGCCTGCTACTGCTAGAGCTAGTGCTTTGATGGATCAGCTCTATATGCCCTCCCCAGTGGAAAAGAAGCCATGTTTTTATCTCTCTATCAGTGCTTCCAATGTGCCAAGTCAATAAGGCAAATAAAGACTAGTTGGCACTGTGCCTGTCCATGGGTGACTGATTGTTTGGAAAGACACTGCTAAATGCTTTATGCAACATGACTGTACCAGAACTGTGGCAGGACAGGCAGACAGCTGTTATCTGCCCATGTTCACCAGAAAGAGTCACTGTCTGACTACAACACCCCCAAAAAATGGGGAGTATGAGAGGGAAGGTGATTTCAGAGGGAAACAGCCTTGGTTTTCATAATGAAATAAAAAAACAGTTCTGAGAGTTTCACCCACAATTGGAGAAACGATGGGAAAGTAATTGAATTGTAACTGAACAATTGAGGCAATTACAATGGCCAATTACAATTACGACACACAAATCAGTTAAAATTACGATACTTTCAAATATTTCAGTTACAATTACACTGTAATTGTAATTAATTACACAGTTACGAATTACAATTATAATTGAACCCAACCCAAGGTAATGTCTTGGCAACCATCTCACAGTCCTGTTGTGGATATCAGAACCAGGCAGTGTAGGGGGTAATGTCTTGGCTGGCAACTATGTCACAGTCCTGTTGTGGATATCAGAACCAGGTGTAGGGGGTAATGTCTTGGCAACCATGTCACAGTCCTCTTGTGGATATCAGAACCAGGCAGTGTAGGGGGTAATGTCTTGGCAACCATGTCACAGTCCTGTTGTGGATATCAGAACCAGGCAGTGTAGGGGGTAATGTCTTGGCAACCATGTCACAGTCCTCTTGTGGATATCAGAACCAGGCAGTGTAGGGGGTGATGTCTTGGCAACCATGTCACAGTCCTCTTGTGGATATCAGAACCAGGCAGTGTAGGGGGTAATGTCTTGGCAACCATGTCACAGTCCTCTTGTGGATATCAGAACCAGGCAGTGTAGGGGGTAATGTCTTGGCAACCATGTCACAGTCCTGTTGTGGATATCAGAACCAGGCAGTGTAGGGGGTAATGTCTTGGCAACCATGTCACAGTCCTCTTGTGGATATCAGAACCAGGCAGTGTAGGGGGTGATGTCTTGGCAACCATGTCACAGTCCTCTTGTGGATATCAGAACCAGGCAGTGTAGGGGGTAATGTCTTGGCAACCATGTCACAGTCCTCTTGTGGATATCAGAACCAGGCAGTGTAGGGGGTAATGTCTTGGCAACCATGTCACAGTCCTGTTGTGGATATCAGAACCAGGCAGTGTAGGAGGTAATGTCTTGGCAACCATGTCACAGTCCTCTTGTGGATATCAGAACCAGGCAGTGTAGGGGGTAATGTCTTGGCAACCATGTCACAGTCCATGTCACAGTCCCGATGTGGATATCAGAACCAGGCAGTGTAGGAGGTAATGTCTTGGCAACCATGTCACAGTCCCGTTGTGGATATCAGAACCAGGCAGTGTAGGGGGTAATGTCTTGGCAACCATGTCACAGTCCTGTTGTGGATATCAGAACCAGGTAGTGTAGGAGGTAATGTCTTGGCAACCATGTCACAGTCCCGTTGTGGATATCAGAACCAGGCAGTGTAGGAGATAATGTCTTGGCAACCATGTCACAGTCCTGTTGTGGATATTAGAACCAGTCAGTGTAGGAGGTAATGTCTTGGCAATCATGTCACAGTCCTGTTGTGGATATCAGAACCAGGTAGTGTAGGGGGTAATGTCTTGGCAACCATGTCACAGTCTTGTTGTGAATATCAGAACCAGGCAGTATAAGGGGTAATGTCTTGGCAACCATGTCACAGTCCTGTTGTGGATATCAGAACCAGGCAGTGTAGGAGGTAATGTCTTGGCAACCATGTCACAGTCCTGTTGTGGATATCAGAACCAGGCTGTGTAGGGGTTGATGTCTTGGCAACCATGTCACAGTCCTGTGGCTATTGGCTGTGGTTTAGGAAGTCATTTTGGATCGTTCCAAATATGACATCCCATACCATGTGTGTGGGCGTGGGTGGTGTTTTGAACCAATACAAAACAAAACATTATCTTTACAAACTTGGGAGACCACTCTAAGGTCACATGACATGGTCACATGACCACAAAGAGCAGTCCAGACAGACGCTGATAAAAGGACTGAGAGAATTTTGATAGTTACATCAACTGATAGATTCACCACTTTTAAAATGTAGTTAAACTTCATTTGACATGAATTTCACTGATTCTAGTAACATCATAGTTGCTGGCAAGAAATAATGAAATGTTTTCCTTCTTTAAACCCCACTGTGATGATGACCCGTGTATGTCCCTATTCGTAACACTGTATTCGTTCTATTAAGCATACATATCCAATTAGCATACATCTCCTTTTTAGCAGCGTCTGACACTGTGACAGCAATCTCCAGTGCCAACCTCGACTGTTGAATCTATTGTTGTAGTTTGATTTCTACCAATGTCACACTAGATTCAAAGTCTAAAATACATCGATAAGTCGACCTAAATTATCAGAGTTTACAGTGTTCTGGTATCCTGTTGCTCATATGTCGATACATCACTTGCCAGCCATGTCTGCTGATATAGCTGTACTCAGAAACCCCAGAAAATTATTTATTGGAATGCGGAATTTGATATATTTTTGCATTATAAATATTTGTTAAGTGTACTGTATACTCAGTAGAACAAATATGGTATGCTTAATGCGATGATTCCATTTTGTGACACCTCAGCTTGGGTTTTAATTTTGTTGTTGTTATTATTGCCACATTTTAATGTCAGTAAATTGCCACTGCACTCTATATAAATTAAATTAACCTAACTAATTTTAAGGCAAATTTTTATGTTCTATTACCTGAAATCAACCTCTCAATTCAATTGTATTAGCAGGAAGTTCACAGCATTGTTTGTACTTCATCCCACTTACTGTCTTTGTCAGTCTATATTTTGGGAACCAGCAATCAAAGACCAATTCTAGGAACTTGTGGATAGCCCCATTTGCCCCTGCTATAGCTAGTGTTTACTACTGGTATTTAAATTTTTGTATACATTAAAATTGTAAACAAATCAAACTTATTTAAAAATGCAATTTGGTGAGAACTACTAGTGGTATCCATACAACATATTTAGTCTAGTATTAAGAATATTATCTTAATAAATACTGGTATTTATTAATAATAAAATTAACAAGAAACAGACAAGGTTGTTTTCATAGAGTGCCATATCCCCTGCACATCCTAAGGTTGTTTCTAGAAGCCTTTGTGTTATTAGGTCAAATACTAAAATACCACAACATTATAATCTCATCGAATTCAAATTTTAGGACATTATGTTTGTTTTATGTGTTATCTATAGTGTGCTTTGTCGATCGTCTCTGCTTGAAACTGTCACTTGTTGTAGAAAGTCCTTGTTGTATGTTGTAAGAGGCTTAGTTTAGTATTGACGTAGGAGGCCATATCTTGAATCTTGATAGTTGTTGTAGGAGGCCCATCTTGTTCGTTGTTGTAGGAGGCCCTATCTTGTTGGTGGCTCACAAGGGAAGTGTAGATGTCTGTACTCGTCAGCTCATAGGCAAACCGCGCCGCAGTCGTAAAACATTCCGTCCCCTCGTCAATCAAGTTCCTTTCTGTGCCTTCGGTGCATGTCAGCAAGACGCCAGTGGAAAATGGCAGCTTGTGGCTCCCCCTATTGGCACATTCACACACCATGGGAATAAAGCTTACAGTTGGACTATTTGGAAGAAATAAGGAAATTTATACTCACCTACATGTAAACAGATTGCAGTACAGTTTAATTTATTGGTAAATTTGATGTGAATGATATATGCTTTGCCTACATTTTCTACTTTATTGCCATTAGCTATACATGTATTGCTTTCTTATTTACGGAGATATGCTAGTAGATCATAGTGCAGTTGTATAAACAGAATTGTTTGTTGAATGGTAACTCATTTAAGTGTATTTGCTTGTTCATGAAATAGAAATATCATGGACAATTGCCTACAGAACTCGTTTTGAATATTGAAATGTTGTTTTGTTTAAATTCCATAATATATTTTATATGTGAAGATACGTTACAAAATGGTACCCCTCATAAGGATGGTAATTTATTTCTCTGCATTGTACATGTGTTCCAACATGAATGATATCAACACTGACAAAAATTATTTGCTTCTTTGCATTGTTCTTTTTTCTGAGAAATCCCGAGTAACTAGCATATCTCCGTAACAAGATTTAGATACAAATTGCTACGAGATCATGAACATATTGCATGCTGTTCAATCGGTTCTGTTTCATTTTGTTGCTAAGTAGCATTTGGTTGGGAGTGTGTCTGTGATAATGTGTTCAGCTAGTCCTGCAACACAGCAATAGCGGTAAAGATGTGTGTTATACAGCGGAATCTCACCATTAAGGTCACCTTCAGGACTGGACCAAAATGACCTGGCTGACAATGTGATCGACATAGTGATACTAAATATGTATCCTTTTCCAATACAGAAATAATTTGAGACTTAGGGTGACCAGGTGGTCGTTTTACTGAGGTGACTGTAAAGCAAGGTTTGACAGTACTGTAAAGAGTGCAGTTCAGTGACATGTGTTAGAAATGTTCTGTTCCATTGTATTATTGTAATTGTGAGAGTCTTATCTAGTTACATGTCATCCCAGCGTTTCTGACATGGTTATTGTGTTTTTACTTTATACCCCTTTTATATATTTAATATTTATTGATACGTGGAAAAATTAAACTGTGTAGCACAATAAGGATATGCAATTTATTAATATTGTATTTTATAGATGTTAATTGCAGTCTGCAAATACACAGTGTGCACAATTTCATAGCAATCCTTATTACTGTAAGTAAATTCACTATAACCATACTGAGTCATAATCATTATATGATGGATATGTTCACTGTTAGTTTTGTTGCTCGCATCGTTGTGCGGGGTGAGGCTAGCGTCAGTAGTGTTCCTGGAATGTTGTTTTCCTTATGTCACTGAACCTGTTTCACTGCTGCCACCCACTCCACCTTCACTCACGTTATCTACTCCCCTCCCAGTCTAGTCTTCCTGTTCCCCTTCTACCTTCCCAGTGTGCATGTCATCCTCAGTGGTTACTTTATGTCTGCAATTGATGAGAAGCACTTGCTCTCTCTCAATCTCTCCCTCCCCTCTCCCCCACATTCACTCCCTCTCCCCCCACACATACGTGCGCACACACACTTTCACTGACAATTTTAGAAATACAAATTTCTACAAAATATTTCTTGAAAAGTTGACATTCTCGACCTTCCTGGCTGTAATTCTAAACACTGAACACACACAATCAGCGTCACAGCTGCACACCTAACCCTTGCCTGTGTTTTAGGAGGCAACGTTCTGCTGGTGGCCCACGCCGCGTCCCTGGAGGTGTGCACTCGTCGTCTACTCGGCCGAGCACCGCGCTCCAAGACGGCGTTCTACGACGTCCTCCACAAGGTTCCCTACTGCTCCCTGGCCGTCGCCCAGGAGGCGTGCCTCGTCCGGGACACGTGGTACCTCATCGAGCCTCCCGTCCTTCCGTTTGCTCACTCGAACAACCCCAAGTACAACTGGACGACGCTAACATCTCCCGACCACGGCTGATCACTATGGAACTCGTGTATTCACGAGACTCGCTGCCGGAGTATTGGCCAAGACTGTATAATCGTTCGCCATGAACGTCTCTCTCTCTGAAGATCATTTGTTGTGATGATTGATGGGAACTTGTCACTGTGATGCTTATTTGACTGTTGCAGACCACGGCTACGGTAGGCGTACTCAGCAGCCGTTGGTTGACAAGTACACATGTTTGAAAACACTACTTGTATTATTTGCATAAGCTCCAGCGTGCAAGCATTTAGGATCGCGTGACTTTACTGGGACAGTAATCTGCACAAAACAGTATTCTAGTTCAGTTTGTTGACTATCATAGTAACTATGGTATAATAACAATATTATTCACACGCACATACGCACATACACGCACATATGAACACACTGGCAACAATTCGTTGATGAATTGATTATTTTTGCCTGCACATAATCAAGTACTCATGTTCAAGTACTTGTGTACTTGCTCCTGTCCAGTTGCAAGGTGTATGTCGTGGCTGCATTAAGACATTCAGACCACAGTTGGTCTTTCGGGCCGCCGACTGTTGATGCAATTACTCGACCGGTGTGGGAATTTCAAAACACTACCCAGTTTAAAACACTAGTGTTTTTAAATTATTTTGAAAACACTAGAGGGTTTTGAACGAAAGTTCTTAACACAACTTAAGTGTTTTACACTCATGTCAAGTTAAAAACACAAAAATAGTTATGTTGTAGCAAGGTTTGCATTTCTAGTCTCATTAATATGGTGCTTTAATTATAACGTAATGTGTAAATATACATTTTATGATCAGCTTGTTTTGAAATTGTGAGCTTTCTATAACTGCCCCGAAGTTGTTTTGAACTTGGACAGGTGAGTGTTTTTAAATTAATTTGAAAAGACCGAGTGTTTTTCATCTGAAAACTATACAGTGTTTTCAGATTAATTTCAACACACTACCGTAGTGTTTTCCAGGGTGTTTTGAAATTACTACACCAGCAAAACTAGTCACAAGAGGAGAGGATTATCTCGGCAAGCGGCTTGTTATGTGTTTCAAAGATGACATGATGAACGTGACAGACGTCACGTCGCCTGGACAGAGAGGCTGCTTTCAGTGTCGCCAATATGTGTTATCAAATGACGCTTACAACTCGTAGTAAACGTAAGCCAAACCACCACAATATATTTTTAACACAAAGCGTTAAGTTATTTTGTCACAGGTATGCTATATTATTTGCACTAATAAAGTGCGTAATCGTGCTTATGCGTGTCGGTGATGTGGACTCGTATTATTGGTCTAGTACGTAAAGTTTTGTTATGGATTGCTGCACTTTCAGCAAACATTCCAAGATATGATATTTTAAACCTGCACTTGGAGTATTGTGATATGCCGTTCTCAAAGTGAGTTGCTGAACAATTTTCAGAATGACAACCAGCAAATTGGCTACAGTCTTCGATTAGTGGTTTCATCATTTGTAAGTTGAAATGTGAAATCGTGCTGTCTTTCGGAAAACCTGACGTACGTCCTGGTGAATGTGTAGACGAACATCGCTTCTTTTTGTGGAGGTTCTTACTGGTTCTTTCTCGATGTTTAAACAAAAAATATTGGATCTCGCGCGACTTTTGCCTATCCCATAACACAAAACACCTTTTAAAATTGGTCAACACATTCAAACCGTTGCCTCATATCTCATGACCGTCTAGTAAAAAGAAAATTCGCAATACTTACGGGTAGAGACTCGTAGTGTTGGCATCCATGAACATACTTCATAGTTGGCGTGAACAAGATCTTCTCTCAGTTCCACAGAAATATTCCTTCGTCTGTCAAATCTGTTGTGATTTCCACTGGAGTGGATCTGGCAAACATCCGCTAATTCGTGTTGACAACATTTGCGTAATTCACTATCGTCTGACACTTGATGTATTACTATGCTAGTAAATAAATTATTTGTAAATATCTGTTGGTTCGTATTTATGTTTCCATCTTATAAATGACCGATATGCGGCCAGGGGATCTACATACCAATGACGACTTTGTAAAATGACTTATCAGAGCGTTTAATAAGACACGGATTTAGAGTGGTATCAGCTAGCTCCCGTACACCGCTGACAAACTGGTGTCACACAAGTCAATCCCACGTCCTAATGGTTATGTCGTACAACTGTTTTATAGAGTAGTCACATCGAACCAACGGGTGCTGGCTGCCTGGGGAGAAAGATAGGCTTCTTCAGGTTTTTTTTAAATTGCCACTGTTTCTAGCAGTTTCATAACCTGGAACAGCACGATCAACTCTGGAGGAAGAACGAACACAAACCTGCAGTTGACATAAGACAGGGGACGGCAACCTTTATGAACGGGCGGCCAAACAGATGACACGGACTAAGTCAGCGGGCCGCACATGTATTATTGGATATTGATGGCTGTTAGCCTAATCCTCGAGTAATCTTGTTTCTACGCAATCACCTATTAACTGATTAGCATTTACGAATAAGATGTATTATTATCATCAACGTCTAATTGTGAACAACAATTGGATGTCACTATTAAAAAGCACTCGCTGTTCATGGTCATTGTTCGTGGCACACAAGTGATATCATCATGACTTGTTTGACACCTGGTACAGTTGCTGCGCAGCCAAGCAAATTGACAATGAGCATCGCGTGTTTGGTCAGATCAGGAAACGTTTCGTCGGGAAATGCATATAGTTAAACTCTACAAGCATCAACACTTTGGGCTATGTTGGGAGTCATTCGGCCAGAAGGTGTTGGAACTGCCGGTGGTTTAGGCCACGAGCGCGAACGTAGTTCACGGTCTCACGGTGGGGCTCATTGCGTTCTACATTTCCATTTACTTGGCGCATGACTAACACTGGGAACGGCGTAAATACACCCATATCCATAAATGCTGGTAGAAACATATTTCACACACGCACGCGCAACCATTTTTCGCACCCACGAGAATTTCGACCCAATGACGTTATCGCGTTGTGACGAATATGATTGGTTACCCCTTAGTCAAGGCAACCAGTCAAACTGATTCTCAAGCAACACCATCAAATGTATGTCAACTTTGTTCCACTTTACACGTAAAAAGCAATCGAACCAACTTTAAACTTTGATTACATTGAAACTTGTAAGTCGCACAATAAAATAAAACAGAACTGCAAATGGCTTTTAATTCCAATAATAGTAGGGCCTAAACTTTTGCGTACACTTATAGTAAGATAGGAGAACGGCGTGCAGAACGGCCCCCCAGCCGTTTAGTGTTATTGTACAATATGCAGCTAATTTTGTGGTGGCAGTGCTAAGTAAATCAAAAATGGGCCCTAGTGAACATTCGTCGGAAGTGCGAAACGCACATTCAAAGAGGTGAGCTCAAAAAGATTGTTTTTCGCACTTTTCTTAAAATTTTAGCACCATTTTCAAAATATCATATTTCCGTTTTGTGCGCGTTTAAAACAACGGAAACTGCGGTATGCATAAGCCAAACGTATATGCTTTGATATACACGTGTATATGTATTAGATTTTAAAAACAGAGTTTGTATTCAAATTGATAATCAACCGGAGACCGTGAAGTGCGCCCAAACCGGGCCCCTACGTTGTCCGCTATGCTAACAGGGATTCGTTATCGTCGATATGCTGTTGGTACAATACACATACCTGCATTTGTAAGGGTTTCTGGTATTACATTATTTTACATAGTGTATTACATATTACCCAGTTATACAATAATAAAAATATATTAATAATACTGAAATTATTAAGCAAAACTTATTACTAATGTATTTTATATACCCCTACATAATGGCAATGTGAGCTGTATGGATACACATTGCATTATTGCATTATCAAGTAGTGTAATATACATGTATAAGTATATTGCCAAGTTGCGTGTATCACCAAACCATGATAATAAACCCCGTAGTGAGTGTCTCATCTGTACTGAAAGGAGATAAATCAACAAAGTGAAAGTCGAGTAACTGAGAGAAGTCACACATCGCCACGCTTAGTCAATACAAACGTCAACTTTGATTGAGAAAAAATCTGACAAAAATCCTTCAACGCGGAAGAAGCCTCAAACCAACACGAGTGGAACTACACGGGGAAGGAAGCGATCGTTCGCCATGTCACTGCGATGTCTCGTAGCTTCGAAAACAAGCGAGACTACTGGATGCAGAAACAATAATGCACCAATTGTTTTCGGACAGTAAGGACGGGGAAGAATGGGTAGAATGTGACTAATATTCGCCATGGACACACCATTACTGGCCAGTGTCCTAATATGCACAATGTGGGTGCGAAATGTGTGATGATGGCTAAATAATTCAAGTGTATGTGCAGGAGCCCGTTTAGGACGCACCTTTTTAGCGAATCAAAATCGGGTGGTATTCTGTAACATCACAGTAATTTTAATACAAATACGTTAAATTTTAGCACAGACGTAGTCAGATACGTGGAGAAGATGATCCCGCAGAGAACAATTTATTAGTATGAAAAGTGTCAACTTGATGACAAATCTCGCTTAAAGGGCTTTTCTCGCCGTTCCCCATCTTTCATTTTGTGTAAAACTATCATAAACGTATTTGCTTTATCCAAAACACTTATTGTAGAGGTCTATAGGCACATACGTAACATATTCATAGTCTATTGTAGAAATTAAGTGATGCCATCTGACGGTATAATCAATTTTTTTCTGTGCTACTATTAGGCCAGACTCTCTTCCAGGCGTATTCGTGCTGTCGGTACAGAGTCAACTAATCGAGACCATCCCACACAGAGTTTTGCTGCATTTTTCGCCTCCGCCATTTTTGTTTATGTTCTCCGAAAGCTCGAACACTTGGGGTTCATCCGGTGCGGAACGGTCGAAGCCTTGTTACAAACCCCACTTTCCATTAATCACTGGTTTTAACGTTTCCTTAAGCCATGCAACGCTGCGGCATTGCGCAATCGAGACTGTGCTACGATGCTATGCACGCCGAGTTCACCTATTCGACCTCAATTAACATTTAAATATGTTCCATCCTTCTTTCCTTTGCAGCACATTAACTATTCCCACTAGCGCGCCGGTCTACTTAGCATGGTTATGATCGAAATTTTACAAGACAGAAACGAGGCTAGAAAAGTGGGGTGAAGAAAGTGGGGTGAAGACGTATGCATGTTTTTTGGATATTATATATATATATATATAGTTTGATATATAACTTAAATTAACGAAACAGTTCTGTCTCACGATGCTTTAAACACAGACTATTTTTCCATATTGAGTTATATTGTTTATATGACGTGAATATATCTAAACTGTGTGTCCGTTTAATAACTCGTTTATATACCAATCATTTGGTTAGACCTAGACAACATTGCAACATAAAGACTTTTTGCGGTAAAACGTTGGTAAAAATTTAGGTGGAGGAAAATGTTTAATTTGTATAAATTTAAAATGGCCGCTCAAACCAATATTTTCTATCAATATGACTATGTTTAATGGAGAATTGGTAGAATGAAGTACAAAGGCTATGAGAAAAATGTAACGTAGATAATCGCATCATGTGGATGACATAATATGATTAGATAAACGACGATACTGCGTCGTAGACATTGATTGTTTTTAATCAGCATATGTATAGTCTTAGACCCAAAGCACAGTTCATGAGTTTACGGGTTCACCAAAGATTGGTGCAAAAATTATTCGCCGTAACTAGGATGAACGTCGTACTCGACTATGACGTCACCGTAAGCATATGAATAAGATATTTGCCTTGTAGCAAAGCATTTACCTGTATACTACAAGCTGACACCGATTCTTAGTTCAGTCCGACTCCCTGTGGGTATCTAATAAGTAAATACCATGAAATATAATAGTAAGAGTTTACGAGTTTGAATCTAGACCAACAAGAGCGCTCGTTTGCATCATGTGATGTACAAGATTGCTGCGCCCATGTTACAAGGTGAAGATAGAACACTTCCCGGTTCAGGATACACGGATATGTATTGTCAGTGATTGCGAGATGGTGCTCCTTTTCTAGGATTGTTTACCCTCTAAACAATAACTATGAAGATGGAATTGGACATATCCGAGGACTATTCCATTATATATTACGCTAGTCAATGGCTTACATTTCTGGTGACTGGTCAGAATTGTAGGATTTGGCGAGAATTCCACAACGGTATGAGCAACCATTGTTGTCATTGTGATAACATCTTAATTAATAGTTTGCGTACAACACTAAAATACGTTACAGCACGAGCGCACGCGCGCGTGCACACACACACACACCACACACGCACACGCGTTTCCGTAAACTCCTATGCTCGCTTATATTAAAAAATCACGTAATTTACTAAGACAATCATCTTAGCGTTAAGAACGTTCTTCGCCGCTATACATGAAACTGGCCCCAGTACCTTATCCACACATATTAAGCGAATGGTCATACGAATAAATATATACATCGTAGAGTGTACTAACAACAAGGCTTGTTGATATTAGAAAAACACAACTTGACAAGAACGCAACAATCGGCTGATCTAGTGTTTTAGTAACTGATGGATCCACAATCTATCTGCCAGATCAACTTTCCCGATTTGTTGATATTTCTGCCCGCTGGTGGACGTTTAACAAACTACTTTCGAATATGTGTCTGTTACTATACACAATAAAGACTAACAGCATGCTCCTGCGTACAACTAACTCCAGTCTGACTCTCCACTATTCAATGAAACTCGTCACAAAGACCAATTTGGATCCAGGCTCTCACGTGTAAAACGACAGATGGCGCCTTATCACAGAGCCTGGCTAATCGAGGTTATTTCGGGTAGTGCCCATTCATTCGATTGCGCATCACGGGAACACGTCATGACGCACTGTCTTATGGGTAATCGAGGAAACAGAAAAAACCGTGATTCCGGGTCAAACAGCTCCGTTTTGTTTATGTTGATATTTCAAAGGTCTGTGGCCGTTTGTTCAGCTCGCACCTTGACCACAGAATGTGTTGGTTATCTTTGAGCGACGCCTGGAGGTCTTTACGATTCTGCAAACACGTTTACGCTTTAGTCAGGTTGATTTCTTTAATTAACCAATAGTAAACGACAGTCATGCAATTCACAGAGAGCACGAAAGTACAACTCTGTCTTAATTAAAAAGACTGTACGTCGAATTCTGCATTGTCGTCGACCAGTAGTAGAGTTTCCGTCAAATCCTACAATTGTATTTCCACGAAAACTAATATGTATATAGTCCCCTTTATTTGTCACCAAAACCAACCGAATTATGCCTTCGTTCACCGGTCAATGTTCCTTCTCTGTATACGCTGTCAACCAGAAACTATTAACTTAAACACGAACGCGCATCACAACTAAGCCTATTTTCTGGATGCAACAAATCCTCCAAAAATTCTTCGTCTCAAAATTGACTTTATTCGTATGACTTGTGAACCCGGAAGTGAGGTAATTATTTCTTCCCCCTTCATCCCTCGGGGGTGGAAGGGTGTCGTTCTTGTTGGTTTGATTTTCCAGAGAGTCTCCCGGGCTACGGGAACGACATGGAGATGGTGGTACCGAGAGGGTTTTTTTCCCGGGGCAGCTCGTTAGTCGGTGATACCCAGCGCGCGTACGGGGACCGGCTTTGGACGCCAGAGCTAGCGACGATAGGAACACAGAGAGACAATCTGTTCCTATAGACATACTCGTGTTGCGGCTATCTACAATTGACACGAGTTAATACAGACGTATATACAGTGGGATCTAACTATTAAGGTCACCTTTGGGACAGGAGAAAAGTGACCTCCTATTTGCTGTTATATAAATAATTTGGGACCATCCTAGAGTGACCGTAGTTGCGAGGTGGCTGCATTACCGAGGTGAAGCGAGTTTCGACTGTGTATGACATTTGTAACATAAGCCAACATAACTAAGTTTCTCGGCATAACTTGTACCAGGAAAAATGCATTTTAGTGCTCTTTTTCTGCATAATTTCAATATTATCTGAAAAGTAATGATGTAAATTAGTACGCCACACGGAGCATGCATATTCAAGTACCGGTCTCACAACGCTGACATATACAGTCACCAGGTCATTCTGGCAAATTCCAGATCGTTTTAATTGATACAACTTGTATAATCGTTTCCCAGCCTATTTCACAGTATTCTCCATATGTTTATTTGTAAGAATATGTGAAATTATAACACCTAGAAGATTATGTTAAATTATAACACCTAGAAGTTTGGCATGGTCTACTTGATCTATATCTTAATAAACCAGCGCAAGGGTGGTGGATCTGAGAACCGTGCCCCAGGTGTTTATCTGACGCCGCCACGCCGACCGCCGAGAGCCAGACGCGGCATACGCCAGTGGCGTGATCCAGGCGGGGTTAACAGACGCTACAAGCCTCACGCAGACGCGACGGTTGCCACTCGCTTCGCTAACCAGGCCCGGTCACCATACGTCTAGCTTCGGTTTATTCTGTCATTCGCACGTACCTGAGACAGACATGACGGCGGAAGTTAGCGGGGGACATGAATCCGTGCTGGATCACTACAAAGAGAAGGCCATCCACGAGCAATTGACTATGCCGACACCCCACGAGACCGCCAGCAATGGATACCTACGTAAACGCCGCGGCTCGGGTGCACAGGTGGAAAGCAACGGGTTTATCGTGGCAGACGGACAGACGCGAGAAGACAACGATGACGGAACGACAAAGAAAGCAGAGGAGGAGGTAAGGTCTATATCGTACAGTAGCACTGAGCAACTTGTGGTTTCACTGATCCCGGTCGTTGTTTTATGGATAAATACTCCAACATTGTTTAGATATACCTAACATGAATGTTACATGAAATATCGGAATGTTAATTATATTACCATAAGATACAGTGAACATCATTAATACGGACACTTTGGTGATCGGTTTATGTGTTCGTATTTAGCAGTTTTACTGATTAACGAATCATGCACGTAACGGGGTATTGCCGGACCCGTATACTATAGCGTTTGGAAGTTCTGTTCCAGTCCCAATACATCCTGGTGCCGATTTTTTGGGATTACTGGTGTTAGAAATAACGAGGTTTGGACTTTTACAGGGGGGAATATGTAATAGTCTCTTCCTATAAAAGACTCGTTCCTTGGTAAAATTCACAACACAGTTATCTGTATGTGACACAGTGACCTGCCTGTGTTTGGTTACGTGTTAGTTGTAGGCCTTATGCAGTGTTTTGGTGTAAACTACCTAAGATTCTCATGGAATTATTCACGAATTAATGGAGCTTTCATGCGTACCCAACTGTACAAATCGGTAATTAGTAATCACGTGTTGAAAACTGCGCCCTTTTACCATTCAATTCGCTCTTTTGGGACATTAACTCTGAATGGAAATTAATTACAAGGTTTCTACGTGGTGACCCATAAGATAAACTTGTGCAAAGGAATTGCGACGGTAACAAGTAATTCTCTCGTTCTAACAACGTACTAGTTTAACATGAGGATGGTAGGGAAATGGCACCGCGAGAGAGTTACGTGCATTTGTTTCGTGTATTTTCGCCTTATAATACATGCTGAATAGTTCTCTGCATGCACGTCTCTGTTCAAATCGTGTGTCACGCCTAAAACTAACGCGATTATGTTAAAAAAATAACAGAGCTATGGTCGTGAGGAATCGAAAAACTCTCAGATTTTTCCGTGTGAAATGTATGTGATACAGTCACTGAGCATTCTCGTGTTTCGTTACTCAAGCCCAGCTGGCGTTCTGTCGGGGGTTGATGGTTATTGCTGGTGCTAGCCCGCGGCGATTTATTGTCGGGTCTGCTTCCACAGTCACGATGTCCGGGCCCTTATCATTTCATACGACGGATGTTTACAAGTGACTGGGCGATTACAGCGGAGCGTGTTCGGGAAACTAGTCAATTGTACACGTGCAGTGAACATTCGGTTGCAGCTAAATACGTTGTATTATGTGCCGTTATTGGTGCGTACAAACCAATAAACAAAGTTCCTTACAGATGGATTCTGCTTAACTATCATCATATAAAGGGAAATAGTTTTTGTATCGTAAGGTATTGTTATAATGGTATAAACTCAATACATTCTAGCATCTATACAACACAAATAATATTATGTTTTAGTGAACTACAATAATTGTTAGTAAATATAATTGGTATTGGAAATGTCGAATTTTGTTCGCGAATGATCTAACATTTAAGGGCAAGGTCGATATTCACAAACCCAAAACGGTTCATTTATATATTTAGAGGCGTTTTTAAAGATGTTTTGTTAAAATATATTTGCGGTCAAGATGAAAGAATATATATAACAGTCTATATGACAAAGCATCATTTTACGATAACAACAATCGTACGGATGCTGAGCTCTTCAATTGTATGTTCACACCGTAACGTGAAACCATCTACAAGGTTCTTAAAAAACCAAAGTGGGACATGCTAGGAGGTTGGTCCTAAAATTTGGTAGGAGGTGGGCTCTTAAAATGGTAGGAAATGGGAGGTTGTTTGAGACACTCCAAACTGATCTCTCTACTTTATTGAACATTTCCCGCCAGTGCCGTACATGCTAGCACAATGCACGCTTATATTTGTGAAATCACCATCACTCAATCCCATCGAGAAGCTATGGAAACAAATAATACAATGCCAATGGCGCTGGTTTGTTTAAACGTTGATGTTTTACATCAATGTTAGTGCGTGGCAAGAACTGAAGAAGTCATGGGCGGGAAGTTGGCCCTACAAATTAGTGGGTTTGCCTCGTAAAGATGGGAGATGGACTCTCAAAATGGCGGGACATTGGCCCACAAAACAGGTGTGACGTGAGAGGTGGAACCCCCAAATCAGGTGGTAAATGATTAGGTTAATTGCGATTATTTCCACACATCCCTCGCCAATACACTCAGTCACTTCCGGTTAAACTCGATGCCAACCACAGACGTACACCGCACTTTAGAATTTATACGGGAATGGATACATTAACTGCAAGCCACACCTCCTCGCGGATACCCACAGCGCGACCGACAGACTTGAATACCAGTGGCTACAGATGTTATTTGATTTCGGTATGAGTCCGACTTCCGGTGCTGCAGTGATGCGAGGTTGGACCACTATAGTTATTAAATTATATCGTTCCATTGGCGGCACTTAGTGCTAAGAGCAAATTAACGTATTGTTAATGCTCCTATATTCATATATCATTAAAATATTATTTATATATGGGCCCTAATAGTTATATTTTTGTTAGCTATATATAATTGTCAGAGATTGTACCTAAATAGGTTATTGAATAGAACAAATTAAATCAACATATGAAATATGCTCCCACATGGTGAGTTCTTTCATATACCGGTACCTTTGAACATGTGCTTATATAGATAATCATCGGAAGTTTACATAAAACTATTATTCACCAGGGGCCGGTTTCATGAAGCGTACTTAAAGTTATGCAATTACTTAGCGTTACGTGTTTGCGTAAACTCCTATGTTCACTTATATTAAAAAATCACGTAATTTACTAAGACAACCATCTTAGCGTTAAGAACGTCCTTAGCCGCTTTATGAAACCGGCCCCTGGAATTGAAATAATTACTCATATTTGTCCGTATTTATGGAGGGTCGTCACGTTTCGCGATTGGCCGGATTGGTTTTCTTCATCAAACATCCGGGCATGTTACGTTTCATAGACATCGCAAAAGTGGTATACAAAAATGTGAAGACGAATGTGGTTTGACAATACCAGAGAATCAAACAAAATAAGAGGAGACCAAAATAAGTTAGGGTTAGGCGATTACGAAAATCGAATAGAACACGGAATATAATTACTGTTTTAATTCTAGCTGTATGAATATGTCTAAAAATAAAATTACGGATACGTACAGATGGAAAATGGTTTGACTTTCGATCAGCCATTCAATGGCCTCCTTGTGATTATTGTTGTATGTAAGTATTGTTAATTCTTGTTAAATGTTAGAATTGTATACGCGGTCAGAATGCATTTAGACTGCTTGACATCATAAATTATTCACCTTTATCTTATGTAATTTTTATTTCCCGTTTCATACGGTAGTTCGTGTAAGAACCCACACTCCCCCTGAAGATAGACTGGTTTGCCGCAGTCATGGACTACATTAAAGGGAGCTGTCTGTTCCGTTAGGAATCAGCCAATTATTGGCAGGAAGTTCGCCGTACTTTGCCCTACTTATGGATGGTGTGTGGAAACCTGGAAAGACAACACTATTTGCTGGTATATACGCGTTTCTGTGCAGTAGGTGGCAATTGCAGGCAATTGCGGCTGCTTAGTATTTAAATGCTTTATAATTTAAACAATTCGCGGCTACACTTTTAAATTGCGAACATTGTTTTTGGTTTACCAAACACATTTTGGCGGACAGTAGTATTCCTTCAAAAGGTATATTCTAGTAATATGAATAATATATGAATAAACGTTAATAAATGAGTAACGGACATGGTACCTTTAAGATAACTATTATAATCTGAGGAATAAGTTTTACGTTCAGCTTTCCTACGGGATCACGCGGTCTACTTATTCACCTAGTTTTCACACCCGGGGTGTACCGCGTATACAGGGTGCCTGGCTATTGCAATTATACGGGCGGTCAATCAAACCCGCTAATCACGCCACCAAACACATGGAATCGTTGACCCAGCAACCTCGATGGAGAGTCTAGATCGAGTAAGATATCAAAATTTCCCCTCCAATGCGTGTTGCCGATTAATGCCCGTAAATAAATCGGCGCGGGGCGAACCGTGGAGGGGGCTTTTTGTGATTCTTCTCGACGGCTGTTTCCGTGATTATCCGTCAGTGCTATGACCTTTGGCGTCCGGGGCAGGCGAGCCGCCAGCCAGCCTCGTCAGGCCACTTCTCGTGGCAGGTCAACGTTGCACACGGTTACGTTCGCGCGTCGCCATGCAGGCATATTATATATGCCTACCTAGGTCAGGCACGGTTCAACACCCAGTGCAAGACGGGGGTAGGTCTTGTTGTCAGAAAAGGTGCCGCGCAATTTAGCTGGACCACCAAGGATTATTGTTGCACCTATACTTAACGTAACCCGAGGCTGTCTGTTCTTACTGCTATAATAACTATGTTGAAGGTATACTGCCCACCAAGTTGCATTTAATAAGCCCAAAAGCGTGGTTGCTACTTGAATGTTACGTCCTGGAAATTTACTAAGTACAATAAATACAGTTTGTAAACCGTTTTAAATTGGAACTTATTATTTGCTGTTACTTTTTGTTTTGAAGTTGGCTGGCTCCCACGCTTCTCGTCGCAAATTTAGTAAACAATTGCAACTGATTCAGTGAACGTTTTGCTAATAATTGCCATCCAGTGCTGATGCTGCGTAAAGGAACGTACGACCTGACTTTAAGGTCTAAAACTGACACGCACTAACCGTTTCACGTTTGTAATCCGTGACGTATCATCGGGCTTCATAAATATGCAGAAGAAATATGATACCAATAATTGCTTATGAGTAAGCTTTATCGGCGAATTGTTTGAAATCAATGAGCGAAGGACGTTACGTGAAAACGTCGCCCTAGAAATCTCGCTTGGTCATGGCAACCTCGTTCTTCTACAACATCCCGTCTTCGTAATGTTACCATAGGCGCCTATTATACAAATTCAAGAATATTGAGTCAAGAATAAAAATAACAGGTAGCAAGTTTTGGACAGTAACGCCGAATTAGCAACTACAAATAATCATATCAGGATTGGTTCTTGTTACTAGGAAGTTGGCATTGAACGTCTTTGCAATTGGACATTATTTTGAGCTGTGTCGTGTCGATATTTGAGGACTTAGCGTCATGTGTTCTAATTAGAATATCTATTGAAACGCTGGTAAAATAGGCATGTGTCAGTGAATGTAGGATCGTTTGTGCATGTCGACTTGCTGTAGGACCTATAATAGAAGGTGCGTTGTTACTCAGCGACGTATCCAGTCCTTGATTGGGACTGTTCAAAGCGCTTTTCACTTAAGCACCTGGCATATATGACCAAGGGAGCGCGGCTATAGTGTAGTGGTACCATACCCGCCTGGCATGCCAGCGCTCTGAGTTTGAAACCCGGACCGGGCAGGCATGACATTTTGTATAAAAACCTGGCTCTTAACATTGGGGACTGTGTATCCCTCGTGACTCGGAGATCACGTTAATGTCTGTCCCGTCTCAATTTGGGAAGTAAAAGAGGACGACAAGCACCCTGGCAGTGACCACCGTCAGTGCCAAAATATAAAGGTCGGTTTGGCGATAATGTTCTCAAAAATGCTGACTAGTTGAATGAGACCTCATAAGACCATTACATTGTAACCACAATAATACAGACTAGTCAGTTAATAGAACGTTGCCAAGCGCAGGAAACAACTAGAAAAATAAAAAATAAATCCATCTCGATTTCTCTGGGAAGCATTTAGTCACCATGTAGTGACTCCGCTAAGGTTATTCTTTCGTCTAACTGTCCACCACTGTCTATAGCCAAGGACACATTTATAGTACTATAATGAAATGACGCAACGTGGAGTGTACGAAATTGTCCAAACTTCTTCAAAAGCGGCAGCAAGAGAAATCGAACCCGGATTCTCTCGATTCAGAGTCCGAAGTACTAACACTAGGCACCTTTGCCCTTGTGGTTAATTAAACCACCCTTGTGGCTAAATAAAGCACACTTGGGACAAGCTGTTGGGGGCCATCCGTAAAGTCCGTCACGCTTATGAGGTGGGTGGTCTCCGGGTAAACGTTACGAAGCGTCACATGCAATGGATCATGTTACGCGTTACGTAACGATTAAAAACGAAAAAGTGCTGGCTCGACTATAGCATAGGCGGATACAGGGGGGCTTGGCACGTGCCCCCTAGATCTTACGACTGTGCCCCTGTGCCCCCGTTCAGTTAACTAAAGGTATGTCGACGGGGCGGCGAAAAAAATCAACAACACCCCCACCCCCTCTTCCGATGCCACAGTCGAGTCACGCGAGCCAGCGGAAAAGCTGCACGTAGAAGAGGTGCAGATACGAACGCGGAGCGACAGAAAACTGTCAAGAGCACTCCCTCCCCCTCCCTCCCCCGTCGTCCGATGTCGCCAGTCCAACCGAGGTGGCGGAGAAGCTGAAGTTCCGGCGGCACTACAGCAACACATTCTACTACACCATTTGGTTGGGCCGACAGTGGAGGTTTCTGTGCCACTCCCCTAGACTAGCCTCTCTGGATCCGCCCACGTATAGCTGTCGATGTCAGACTGATGGCGTTACTGACTATATTAGTTGCAATTGGACGTTTTTGTTGAGCCTCAAGGGGATGCAGTTGGACGTTTTTGGTGAACCTCAAGAGGGGATGCAATTGAAGGTTTTTGGCCTCAGCCCCCCTCCCATATTTAACAGCTTCCCGCGCCAGTGAGAGGAACTACCGCGCGAGGAATCTCCCGCTGTGACAACACCCACGACCCGCCAGCTAACGTTCACAGTCGTGATTACTGTTTTTATTTCCATGTTATCAACCCCGTGCAGCGACTAGCGACCACCTACTTTGACTAAGCGTAGCGGTGCTCTTGATGTACACACTTACCAGATGTCGCATAAATTATGAATTAAACGTGCCTCCTCAATTCCATTTGTTTCGGTCGTCACATTCCAAATTTATTTTATGAAAAAAAAAACATTCCTAGTATCCACTGCGACATGTTAGCTCGATTGTGCAAGTTGTTGTATGTAGTTTTGGTAAAAGCATTTGTTAAATTATTAACTTTTAAAATTCTGGAACCACGATTAATTCAAATTATTATCAAAGTTTGAATCTTCACTTGAATAAGCGATACGATTATGCAGCGGGCAAGCCTGGGGCTAGTTGTTACAATTTTCAATTAAAGTTCTGTTTTTTTAAGTTTGTAAGATACACTATTCGTGTTAATTTGAGTGTGCCAAATTTATACTTATTGCGAGTATTGTCCTTAAATATTAAAACTCTGTACATTGTAATTGAAACAGTGTTGCATTGTTTGGAAAGCAGTTAACCAATGAAATTCGTTGCAAACGTTGCCCTGTAAAGTAGCAGACGACATATCGAGTTACTGCGAACGTTGTAACAGACATCTAGGTGTACCCATCGTAATATCGCTCCCTGTTAAATCGCTGCTGTCGCGCGTGTGTGCGCCCATGGCAACAGTATACACCACCGCCAAAGGTAATTCGTTTACGAAGGTTCAGTGCTAACTAATGCAATTCGCAAGGAGTGTTTCAGCATGCGAAAAAGTCGATTTTAATTTGTTCACGTTTGTGTGATGTTCAACAGTTCGCTGAAATGGAGACAATGAGATAACAGGTGATGTGGAGGAGGACGAAATGGACAGGACGTCGTGTCGGATGATGATCCGAGCGGACATTCCTAATAGGGCCTCCTTATTATAGGAATACATGGTCAAAAGAAGATGTCAAAGACTCAAAGCGACATTGTCTGTTTCGTTATCCGGAATAAGCCAGATGTGATAATTATTAGCACGAACTTCACAGAATGAGTTGTAGGCTTGCTTAGTATCAAGTTGCGGCCAGGATCTTGGGAACCAATCAACGTCGAAGGTACTTCCGGGTTTTGACGTGTGCTTCCGCAATAAATGTCAAAAATGGCTGCTTCCAATGTGAACGTTTTGTTTACGATGTGTACATTTTGTGGGCACCACATTCAAATAATTATTGTGAGCACATTTCGGGCTTATAAAACGCAATTCATATAGTATCAATCACACTATATTAAACAGTGAGAAGCAAACATCCTTAGTTCAAATGATCCAAAGGTGGCAGGTATGCGTCAGATGTGTGGTTAGTATTTTAAACAGCAATGATAAAAAAGTAGGCGCATTGAACAGATACGGACACAATACAATGGAAGCTCATTATTGATGACACCCTCGGGGTTAGACGAAACTGACCTAAATAGCGATGTGGCCGTAGTAATGGGACTGATATATGGAAAACATTGGAGTGTGCTAGGGTGACCGTAATTGCGAGGTGTCTGCTTTGCTGACATGACCGTAAAGCAAGGTTCTACTGTATACATCGGCGTGGGAGTTTTACCCGCATGAGCAATTGGAGTACGGTCGCTCCGACAAAAAATGTGAGTAATGACCCAGGCGTCGTAGTGGTTCATGATGCGAGTATCGGTGGCAGTTTAACAGACATCCAGGCACGGCTGTCGGGCATTCGTCTGGTTTGATCCTCGTGTGAATTAACCATGACGTGTTAAGGGTGATCTCATAAACTGTCAGACTCCAAAAAGTCTGGTGTTAAAATGGCGAAGTGACGCAGTGGATAGAGCATCGGATTCTCAATCGAGAGAACCAGGGTTCAAATTTTGCGCTGCCGTATCGAACTTTGGGCACGTTCGTTCACTCTGCGTTGCCCCAGTTCACTCAGCTGTATGAATGAGTACCTGGCTATTGACAGTGATGGATATTTGTGTACGAATAGTCTTCGAGCAGTAATTGCAGCGTGGCTGAATGCTTCCGAGAGAAGTATGCAGATGTATACACGTGTAACTTGCCCTTATGATGAGATATTTGTAAATTTTGTTTTTAAACATATTCACGCTGCTAGCATTTACGCAATCAGTAGATCGTAGTTTTATTCCATTCATTTATAACCCTCTGTGATAATTTCTACTTTGCTGTATCTAGTCTAATCTACTATATATATTTGATACATCACTTTTTGACATCTGGATCTTCAGTATTTTATAAGTGGACACAACAACTGTCGTCAGTATTGTCATAACTATTCAATAATGAGGTGTGGTCGCTGTCTTGTGTCAAAGCACTGTCCAGTGACATCTCGTAGACTGGCGACAACAGCATATGGAATAGGCGCTATATATACGGTGTTCAAAGTGCGTTGATTTTGCGTCCGAACATCAACTTGTACCAGTCACTGTTTACTAGAACTACACAATCAGACATGTTAGGTCAATGGCCACGGCTCAATGTAACCTTTTTAACACGTACTCGGCAACTAGGCCTACAAACACGTTTAGTAAACGATTGGATGTTGTCAACGAACTCAGCTAATAATTCAATTAAAGGGAATAAAAACATCTATGGCTTGAATTCATGTTATATTACATCCTGCTATCTATTTACATGTCCACCAAGCCAAAAACAATCAAAAAAATCAATGAATTATAAATTCCACATTTAATGCTGTACATCCGGACATTTTCGAATATGCATATTTTTGGCGCGCTTTTCGGGATGCCGAGATGTGACGTCACTTATGACCCACACTCGCATCAGACCGACCCTTTCCATGCATTCAGAGCATGTTTACAAGTATAGCTTTTGGGTCGAAACGAGCGTCAGAATGAGTTATTGTGCAATATTCCGATGAAATACAAACACTAGTCATCATAGAGGAACAAGCAGTTATCTTACCGTTCCACATGAATCGAATTTTATTCAAAACAATGAATGCAAATGTGCCTACAAGTCGACTAGGTTTCGCCGAGCTTGGGCTCGTTTTCAGAATAATTATATCGAATGCAACCAACGAGAGATAATCTACACCAATAAACATATATAGCAAACATATATCGTATCCAGCTACATAAAGTAACGTGTATAATCTCATAATATCACTAGAATATCGATGTATGAAGGAGGAGTTGTATCATAACAACTTAAATCAGTGAAGACATTCCTGTCGGCCCTGCTAGCTCAGTTAGTAAAGGCGTTGGTTCCCTGATGTTTGTTTTGTAATCGGGTAACGCTGGTTCAAACCGTACATTTTTTTAACACTTTTTTTAGTTTATGTTTTCACGAAGTAATATAAACCAAATCATTTTTATACTATGATGCACTGTTTGTAAATATTTTGGTAGTAATTATTTATTCGCCACAAAAATGAAAATATGGGAATTATATAACGATTTTTCACAATTTTATTCATCCAAACAAATATAATGTAATGGATATATAATTTATTAATTGTATATATATTGTACGGAAATATATTGTAATTATATATGTGAAAACAAATGGTGATCTGTCTGAATAAATAAAATTTAGAAACATCGCTTTATATATAATTACCATATTTTCATTTTTGTGGCGATTAATAAATAATTACTACCAAAATATTTACAAACAGTGCATCATAGTATAAAAATGATTTGGTTTATATTACTTCGTGAAAACATAAACTAAAAAAAGTGTAAAAAATCAATGGTTTGGTGTGGGGTTTGAACCAGCGTTACCCGATTGCAAAACAAACATTAAAGAACCAACGCCTTTACCAAACGAGCTAACAGGACCGATAGAAATTCACACACTGATTTAAGTTGTTATGATGAATTGAACAACTCCTCCTTCATACATCGATATTCTAGTGATATTATGAGATTATACACGTTACTTTCTGTAGCTGGATACGATATATGTTTGCTATGTATGTTTATTGGTGTAGATTATCTCTCGTTGGTTGCATTCGATATAATTATTCTGAAAACGAGCCCAAGCTCGGCGAAACCTAGTCGACTTGTAGGCACATTCGCATTCATTGTTTTGAATAAAATTCGATTCATGTGGAACGGTAAGATAACTGCTTGTTCCTCTATGATGACTAGTGTTTGTATTTCATCGGAATATTGCACAATAACTCATTCTGACGCTCGTTTCGACCCAAAAGCTATACTTGTAAACATGCTCTGAATGCATGGAAAGGGTCGGCCTGATGCGAGTGTGGGTCATATGTGACGTCCCGATACCACGAGATCGCCTAGCTCATTAAATTTTATTTTCCGCGGGAATCGCTACATAGACGGGTTTAAAATCGAATTTATGCTACAAATGTATTTTTCTGTATTTTTTTAGTGTTGTCAAATGTTACATACAAGGTTAAACTGTGTGTACACATGGAAAAAGGATTTTAGTTAATGCCTTATTTTTATTTCCTTTAACCAAATATCGGAAAAACAGGTACAAAACAGAAGTTGATACTATTTTAAGAATTACTCATTGTGATTGTTCCCAAAGCCGACATACCCACACAGGGGTTTACACATGTCTCGTGTTATTTACTTGTAAACACACGCACGCACGCACGCGTTTATTTCATGTTATTCTTCATCACAACAGAGCAGCATCACGTGACCAAGCCTGATCAACGGGATAATGTGTGTGACGTCATCACTTGATTTGATTTAATTCCAATTCAAGTACACAGTATATATTGTACAGGCATATGCATTTAAATTGATGGATTACACGCGAAAATGTTTTCAATTATTTCCAGTGTGGTCCATATTACAGATGTAGTGCGGCAAGACGTCAACTTATACAATATACATATAGACAGTTTAAAAAATACTGAAATGATAATACTGTTTCAGAATTTGATTCAACAGTATTGCACCTTAGTAATACGAAAAGTTACTTCGCTCTTCAGCAAAAGCCCGGCTCTTTAGATACAGTTTGACATTTAAAAAATCATGTTTTTTGTTAGACATTTGACAGAAGTAGGCACCTCATTCCAGATCTTGACACTAACGTAGCAAACATAGCTCTTGGCTACACCATGTACCTAAGGCAAGACAAAGTTATGTTCTGAAATACGAGTAGGCCTAAACTGACTGTGTTGGGTTCTTAATGAAGTGAAATTGTTATACAAATATTCAGGTAAGTACCATTATATATATAATGATACTGACCTGAATACATTATACATATGATTCAACATTAGTTGATTGGCATGATCAGAAGTATTTAAGTTCATATTGTCCAATATGTGTTCGGGGACCGATATTTAGAACAAAACGTACAATTTTGGTTTGGGCTATTTGCAGCTTTTGTTTGAGTTTCTTACTTTTGCCCAAATACCAGGCCGACGCTGCATAATCAAAATGGCATTGTATCAAAGCAGATGTAAGTAGTTTACGTGATTTTTCATTTAGTACGTTGCCATGCCTATACATAAATTTCAGCCTTGATGTACACTTATTCAGTATAGAGTTCACAATAGATTCACCAGAAAGTGTCTGGTCCAACTTCACATCTAGGTGGAGTCCGGTTTAATATCACGACCTTGACATTGTATAACAAAGTTCTTGGTGCGATGTTTTTTTTCCGTTTCGATGAAAGGACAATTTCTTCCGTTTTTCCCAGGTGCATTGATAATCGATTGTTAGTCAACCATTGGAAGCAGTTTGAGACTTCATTACTTAGTCACGATCACTAACTAGAAGTATTGTGTCATCCGCATACATGATTAATTTACATGAAACACATGACGAGATGTCATTACCATATGTCAGGTTGCACCATGGTCACAGGATGCTTCCTTGTGGCACGCCACACTTAATAGTTTGTTCAGATGATAAATTGTTACTGATTGAAACAGTTTGTTTACGAGAGTCTATATAAGATCTTAACCATACAGGGTCTATGCCAGCAAGCCTTATTTTTTCACAAAGCATATAATGGTTTACACCATCAAATGCTTTTTGGACATCTAACATTACCATTCCAACAAGTTTACCAAGGCTTATTTCACTTCTAATGTGGTCATGAAGATATACAAGACACGTGTCAGTTGAGTAACGAACTCTGAATCCAGACTGGAGCGGATATATTATTCCATCACTTGTACAGACAGTTTCAACCTGTTGATGTAGTGTTTTCTAAGATCTTTGAAAACGATGTTAACACACTTACTGGTCTATAATTACCGACATCAAGGTTGTTTTTCTTAAACAAGGGTGTCACCATAGCTCTTTTAGTACAGTCAGGTACAATATTTGATTTTATAGATAGATTTACAAGGTAGGTAACTACATATGTGAGTGCTTCAGCCCCATCATGGAAATCTAGGACCGATGTTATCTAGACGTGTACTCTTTGTGCTATTCATTTGCTTTAAGTTCTTCAATACAAAACTTTGATCAACTTCTTGTAAATTATATATACTTGGTGTTACACGTAGTCTACTATAAAATGATCTACAGTTTCAGAAAAAGCACCGAACAAATCCGGCAATTTTGGCAATTTTTCAACCAATCTGTGGGCCACATTTATAAAAAAAAGTCATTAACATATTCGGCAATTGTCACTGGATCATAGCAATGTTTTTCATTTATATTTAGAACTACTGGTTCTTTAATCTTAGCTTTGTTGATATAGCCTAGGGATTGTAGTGTACTTCACATGTTTTTACTGTTGTTTTTGTTTGACTCAATCTGGTTTACAATATCATCTTGCCGAGCAGATTTAACCAGTCGTTGTACATATTTTCGTAATTTACAGTATTGCAGATAATACGACTGATCCTTGGTCTTATGGAACATACCAAGATATTTATCACGTTCATTTATACTTACTTATAACAGATGTTATTCATGGCTCACTACGAGATTTTACCTTACATTGTTTTCTTGGGGCAACACTATCTATAATGGTGCTCATAATAGTTTCAAAGTTTCCCAGGCAACATTGGTATCGTTGCATTGTGTTACAGGGTCCCAGTTAGCGTGTTCTATACGTTCCACTAACACCTCCTTAGAATATGTCTTCATGGATCTAATATGTACAATATTCTGTGTTACAATTTGTTCACGTACAATTCTTGACTTTCCAAAACGATAATAGAGAATATTTTTTTTTTTTATTCTGAGTGTTTATATTACATTGTATTACTTTTATGCTGAACCTCTTATCAAGAGATTTATCATTTGTTTATAATTCTGGTCGTTTTGATGGATTCTGACAAAAGAACCCGGCTGATTTTGCTGGCAGGCCTGTAAGCTGTAAGCCTACAGTAGTTTCATGCCTCAATGTTGAATGCAAGTCCCATTGTCCTGTTCGGAGATCACCAATTTTACCAGCTGCGATTGAGTGAACATGGAATTGTGGGGGAGCATTGCGTTAAAACTATATAAAGAGAGGGGTGTAGGCCTATAGCAATGCTTATTTGTTTGCATTGTGATTGGAATGCCGATTTTCTTAAGGTAATTGTATGTTGCCTGTGCGACCGCAGGTATCATAGTTGTTCTTATCACCGTTTGGTTAAGCTGAATTTCGCGCTATGCAAATGAACACAATTTTACCCAGTATGCTTTGCGTAGAGCCGAAATGACCCGATCTCCGAACAGGTCAGTCATACAAGTCTTTACCGTTGTATTGGAGGAGTTAGGACCAGACCCTTCTAGCCTCGGTGTCGCATTTACATTTATTCGGGCATTAAACGTTATCCGGGTGATGTTTATGTACACATATAAGGCATAATATTTGGTATCAGTAGATCAGGTAGTGATAAATAATACCCAGTAGTTAAATATGTTTTTTTGTCGTAACACGAGCCTTGTAGTTAGAGTACATAATTATAATTTGCTGTTTCAGATTTGTGACCAAGTATAAGAGTAAGTCACGTGACGTGTGCATGGAGAGGAAACTGTTTTACGACATAAATTGCTTATGTCTGGGAAGCAAACATTTTATAATTTATGTATATATATATATATATATATATAATTATTATATAAATATATATAAAAATACATAACGCCCGGATAAACGAAAGCGCGACAGTCGTAGCTGGTGCTAAATATATTCCCCTAGATACGCGCACCTGCAGAAACGTCACCCGGATATTATTTAACGCCCGGATAAATGTAAGCACGACATCGGCAAAGTGGCAGAGGCGTGACGGATCGGCATCGTTTCCAACAAGGCTGTGTCCCGCGATCTCCTCAATGTTACACGCTGAACACAGTCTGAGGAAATGCTTTGTCGGGTTCGATAGAGGCATTAAGACAGTATCCAACTTGAAGCGATCAGACATGTGAGACGAGAGGCGGCTGGTGTTTCGCAACAGCGGGGATTTCTCGGAATCATTCTGGCGTGTAAAGAATGAACCCGCAGTTTTTCACTAGCAAATTACCCATCCTTCTAACGTGATAACTTCGTAGTTCGTAAGCGGTTTAGACGATCGTCTTCGTGATTACACAAAAGACCAAACAACCAAGTATCCAATTCGATATTACATGCCAGAAAGCGCTACGAATTAGTAAACCGCGCATGACATATAAAACAATAATGCAACAATAGTAACAAAAAATAACTTTTTACAGATGCAAATTAATAATTGCATGGAACGTCTGCGAGTACCGTAACAGCCTTGTGGTAGTTTATTCTTTCCGTAAAGCTTTTGCTACTGTCCTTAGCTCTGAGAGTTCGAGTTGCAGTTCACATTGACCCATAGATAGACCCCCAGGGCCTACATAGAGAACGGTAGCAACAATATCCGTTGTCGTCTTAGAATGCTAAAGCGTCAATCGTGTTTCTACCATGGCTCAGACCAGGCATTGGTGCCTGTTGGACGTGATGAAACATATTTCATTTCGTTTTCACAACGCAGCAAACGTAGCGCCTATTGTACTGGACTCTTCCATCATTGCATGATAGCAGTGCTAGCTCTATGCTGAATCGCCATGTCTACGACCTTTACCGTTAGAATGCGCCACTTGTCGGGTTCTGATTCATGGCAGGCTTCGTAACTACAACACTACAGTGTACAGACATGATAATGGTGATGTATACGCATGTGTAAGCGCAGCTTCGTAGAGATAGTCCACACATGTTTGAGCTGATCCTACAGATACAAATGTTTCTAGACAAAACTAGCGCGCCACCTGTTGAACGACCTCATTGGCGCTATGATCGAAGTTGCTAATAATATAGCCACACTCGATATATATATATATATATATATATATATACGGTGTAAACAGTTGAGAATGTCACACCTGCCGCAAGTATTCGCTTAAAAAGAACGACTCGTCTGAACACAATCTTATGTCTTATCGGTGCCTCACTGATTGCAACGACAAAGACGTGCTACATGAAGTGTGTGTGCATGTGTGTGTTTCGCGTGCGCACGCAATATATATATATATACGGTGTAAACAGTTGAGAATATCACACCTGCCGCAAGTATATATACATATATGGGTCTAATATGACATGCAGTGCTGAGTCACGCCATTAGTTGACAAATATAATTGTAACACGATTTAACTAAGACAACGACAAAGGTTACCTAAGTCCAGTACCATTACAAACGGATCACTATATGAGGCAACGGATTTAACTGGGCATTGTTCCTGTGCCAACTGAGCTAGTCAAGGTAGTTTGTACGGTCGATGATGACTGTGTTTAAACACTCGCGAAACCCACAAAAATAAAGATGATTATTCTGAAAATCTCAAACCAAATCCTAACTAGAATGATATTATATTCATTTCATTCACTGCAAAGTATAAGTATGTTCAGATAATAGTTTATCCGTTAATGGTGTACAGTTGTATCGTAACTTTTACGTGGAGTATCTAGACGCAATGAGAAGAGTCAACTTCGATACTTGTAAACAAATATTATCATCACAGATTCGGGCAGAATCCTCAAAGGGTGCAGTTGGAGGATTTTGGTTACCTTCAATGGAACCCCAAAAGAGGGTGCAGTTGAATATATTTGGTGAGCCTCGAGAGAATGATGGGTGGCTACACCCCCCACCAATTTGTCAAATCCTAGATCAGCCCCTGACTGCGGCAACACAGGATTTATGATTCGTCCCGAATAATGGTGTATATAGCATTTCAGAAAGGGTGTAAGGAATCAAACTTGTATAGGTCTACGTATCTGTGTGTGTGCGTGCGTGCGTGCATGCTTGCGTGCGTGCGTGCGTGCGTGCGTGTGTGTGTGTGTGTGTGTGTGTGTGTGTGTGTGTGTGTGTGTGTGTGTGTGTGTGTGTGTGTGTGTGTGTGTGTGTGTGTGTGTGTCGGTGTGTGTCGGTGTATGTGTGTCTCTCCCGCCCTCCGCCCTCCCGTGTGTGTGTGTGTGTGCGTGCGTGCGTGCGTGTGTGTGTGTGTGTGTGTGTGTGTGTGTGTGCGTGCGTGCGTGCGTGCGTGCGTGCATTGGTGCATGCGTACGAATACGCATGCGTGCGTGTGCGTATTGGCGTGGTGAATTTCGCTTGTAAACAAGAGCCACACCGACATTAGTGACGGCTTACACCTACCTATGATACACGACAGTCGCTAATGTGGATATTGTAGTGTTGTGGGGTCGGTGGTCCGGACGGAACCATTATAACTGACAATAATACGCCCTATCATTAAGTAATAAAACCAAACGCAGCAGACAACATCATTATATATGTTTGTTCTTAAACTCGCTGCTGCTAACCATATCATTTCTGCTGTCAGCAGTGTAAACATTTTCCAGTGAAGCGAACGTAGCGCCACGGTGGCGCCCTCTGAAGAGTGATTCACGACTCAATTCGTCAAACTGTCCCCGTATGCGTAGGAATCACGTAACTAAACAACTATAAATATGATTATGTTTAAACATTTTAATGCAGGGCCAATGTGTATATCAGAGACCAATTGCCAAAGGAAACGATTGAACATAGCGAGTAGACCTCGGCGGAGATGCACTTTCAACGCTCCATATTTAGCGTATCAATTATAGATGGATCCGATCACGAGCGTGAATCACAATAATAATAATATATTTTATTTAATATAGCGCCAGATCCAATTATAAATTGTTCGTGGCGCCTTACAACATGTAGAACCCAGATAGAGGTATTAATGATGGCTAGATAAGCATGCATTTTCTAAAAGAAAATTTAAATATTAGTAAAATACGAATAAATACAGTAATTAAATAAATATATTAAAATAATGATCATAGCTACAGTTCTATGTAGAAATAAGACATTGTCAATTCATTTAACTGAACTAATGTACATGTAAGTATAAAATAAATATATAAATAGGTTAATTAATACATAAGAGATATAAAACAAATCAATGCAGAGAGTAAACTATGCCACATTGGACAAGAACGAGAGTCTAAAAAAATGAGTCTTTAAGCGTGCCTTGAAAGTAGAGAGACAATCAGACGTTTTAATGTCATTAGGCAAAGTGTTCCACAAAGTCGCTGCGGCGACCGCAAACGATTTGTCCCCAGCTTTGACATGAGTCCGCAGGACCGTTAACATGTTATTGTTGGTAGAGCTATACTATTAAGTCGTCATATAGCATGTATTCCCTGGAAACAGTGTTCGGTTATATCACGAAAAATGCCGAGTAACCGGGTCAATTCGGGTGGCCATGTCCACGTCACGGTCCAGTGATCTCTTTTATGAACTCTCTGTAGCTTCCAACCATTGCGGTGTGACCGCGAGACGACCCACTGTCGTTTGGTGGGGTCTTTGCGTACAGACACAGTTACTGTGCTGCGTAATTTTATCGCAATGTTTCATTGATGGTGTTTATCATAGGATGCACCGTGTATGTAAACGAGGCCAGGCCTACTTGTTTTGTGTATGTAAATGTTACGTTTCATGTAGGCCATGTTAAATTTGTTAAACAGAAAATTATGTTAAACCTGGTTAAACCTTTGAGCAACAACACGCGTCTAGGCATGCTGTGCGTGGGATTCTATTTGGTTAAATAATTTATTAATATCATTGATATATCATATTATTGATATGTTGCTTTGTGATTTATGTGATTTCATATTTTAAATTTGAATACAATTTTAAACAACCACATTTCTAAGGGAATGTGTTTATTACTGTACAATTGTTCAACTAACTGTGATTTTCGTGCAATGCCCCTCAATGGTGACGCCATAGGCACGGTACATCGGGATCATGCGGTAACTGGACTGTGTGGCTAACCAATTATTCTACGGTCGTCTGCAGAAAAGCTGTTGGAGGCCATCGTTCGCCAGGTGGCCAAAGACGCCACCTCACGTGTTTTGACGATGTCCAACTTCGGGTATTTGTTCATTCAAAGAGAGATGTTCAAAGCTAGCTTTGATAGCGGTACATCAGTGAGAATAATTAATTCATATGCTGCCATCGGTGCACATTTACACGAATTTTCATTTTCTGCTGTTGGACCAAGTAATATGACCGACACTTTCAGCGAAGAAGTGGGTAACTAGTAACGGCTACCTAGGTCCTAGCGGCTAGCCCTAGGCTAGCCTATGTTAGCCGGCTTAGGCCTTAGCCTTAGGGCTTGTCGTGTATACGGCATATATATTTCATAGTATTAGTAGGTCGACTTAGTCTTATTATGTTTACAAAATTATTGTGATTTCAGAAATTCCATTTTAGTACAAGATCAGGGCTATTATATGATGCAAATCCGTTGCTCGCTATAATATGTACTATTTAATACTAGTCAAGTGACAAGTGTCTACTCTAAAATCTAGTCTGTAGAAGGTACATTAAAAAAATTGATATGTTATATAATCATACAAAATATAAACATTGCTGTGTGATACTGTATGCCTATGTAGTTTACAACCCTTTTTGAAATATCTTTATTATTAATAAACAAAATCCACTTTTTAGTGTCGGAAAAAGGATCATTGTGTCTATATGATTCATGTCTATTTCTTGTGATCTGGAGCTTCTGCTGTCACCATGTGGCACTGAATATAGGCATACACTACATAATCTGTTCTAAGGAAGAAATAGAGGTAAAATAAAAAGTTATGACCAAAAAACGTTGTCCTAATACTGTGTGACCATGACATGACCTAATTATTTGACCTGTAATGACCGTTGACATATTTATGATGATAAATGACCTAATTAAATTATTATGTACACATTGACCATAAAACAGCATATTAAAGCAAAAACCAATAGTGACTTAATTTGTTTAAAAAAATGACCTAATTGCATGTTTGAATATTCAATTTATTTTTATATTTTCATTATTGTATGTTGTGCCAGCAGATTAAAGGTAACTAAATGTTTAGCCTTGACCATAATATCATATGACCTTGGCACGACCTAGATAATTGACCTTGAACGAGTATTGATTTATCTATGTTGACAAATGACTTAATTAAATTATTTTAGGTAACACGTGGCGCTAGTAACTTTGTAAATGAAAGTTCAACTCTCAATTAACTGTTGGCCATTGTGACATTACTTTGACCTGATTGTTTGACCTTTATTAACTTTTACCTGCATACGTTTGTAAACTTTGAAGTGTCCCCTACAAACTCAGAGTGTTAATCATTTTTGCGAAGAAACACCACTTGGATTTCGCACCATTTATTATACATTCCAAGATCGTTATCATTTCATGCACAGTATCCTAGCAGGAATTCTCCGCGGATATATCCTGATTCCAGATCCACTGCAAATAATTAATATATGTCAAGATTGCACTACTGCAAAGAATTGCCACAAATATACCACGAATTTTCGCTTACGTTTCCAAATTACGTATACCTACGTCTAAGCGGAAACGCCAAGGCTAAACACCATGATTGGCGTAGAGCGTCGTTGAAGCGTAATCCGTAACGTGAACTGTGCCAAGCAGGCACTCGAATTCCTAATGAATAATGGTATCAACTATAACATTCGTTAACCACATATTTATTAGAAATCAACTTTCCATCCATTGTTCTACATTCAATTGACAAAATGCGTGACGAATATTATATATTCACACAAAACAACTTTAAATTAAACGGCATTATTTGAATTAGTGTATAGGTAATAGAACTTAACAACGTGTTAGCAGATTCTAGAACAAAGGTCATCGCCGTTCCGAAAACGGCCGAGGATGACCACACAAGATGACCAAGGAAAGCTGCTTAATAGTAACCAGCGGGCATCCTCTGCAGGAGCACCGTGAGATCCATGGAATATGCCCAATACCTGCCAACTCTCCCGGAATTTCCCGGAGTCTACTGGATTTTGGGTGTGTCTCCCGGTCTCCCGGAATACAGGCAAATATCCCGGATTTTCGCTGAAAATCTCCAACAGCACATCTCCCCCCATCTTCGAGTCTTCGAGACAGCGAATCGCTGAAGTTCCTGCGAAAAATCTCCAACAGCACTCCTTCCCCCGTCTTCCGATGTGAAATCCGCGACAGTGCGACGGGACAGCGCGACAAGGCAAGCGTGCTGAACCGCTGATGAATCTCCCGGATTAAAAAAATTGGCAGGTATAATGTCTCACTGTTTAGATGGCAGCCTCCAAAACATTGCTAAAAAAGACTTTTCGCCATACAGTCGAGAGCAGTCACAATATGCCATATAACTACTTGTGTTACTTGCTTACTTGGGCCTGTTTGCTCGCTGGGAGCATAAACCATCGACCATGGTCCTCCACTGTTGTCGCTTTTATGCCATTTTGTCAATTTCTTTCCAGGTTTTGTCCATCTGCTTTCTTTCGCTTTCCGTATCTCTCTGCCAGGTGTATCTCGGCCTTCCTCTTCTTCTCTTCCCTGGGAGGTTCCAAGTAATTGCTTGTCGTGTGATGTTTGTTGCAGGTTTCCTCAGTGTACGTCCTAACCATCTCCATTTTCTCATCTTTATTTCGTTTTCTATTAGTAGTTGTTTGGTCCATCCCCATAGTGTAGTGTTGGTTACCTTGTCTGACCACTTTAGGTGTATAATTCTGCGCAGGCATTTCTTGATGAAGGTCTGTAATCTTATTAGTGTTTTCTGTGTAATTCGCCACGTACACGAGCCATAGAGTAACACTGACATGACATTTGAGTTGAATATCCTCAATTTGGTGTTAAGCTTGATTTGTTTTACCTTCCAAATGTTTCTCTAAATGAGAAATGCCACTCTTGCTTTTTGTATCCTTGCTTTGGCGTCTTCTTCTGAGCCTCCACTCTTTGTTAATTACGCTTCTCAGGTATGTGAAGGAGTCGGTTTCTTCCAGTAGTTCCCCTCCTAATATGACTAGGCTGTTATTATTCGTGTTGGATTTCATGATCTTTATCTTGCTTCTGTTAATGTTGAATCCTGTCTGTGATGACACTGTGTTTAGAAGCTCTGTTTTCTCCTGCATCTGTTTGCGACTGTGGGACAGGAGAGCGAGGTCATCTGCAAAGTGCAGGTCCTCCAACTGGCTCCAAGGTGCCCACTGGATACCATTTCTTCTGTTGTCTTTTTCATAATCCAATCTATGGCAAGTAGGAAGAGGAATGGTGACAGAAGACAACCTTGCCTCAATCATGTCTTCACCGTAAATAAGTCTGAGTTGTCCTGCATGAATGACCGTACATGCCATGCCTTCATAGTTACTTTGTATCAGAGAAATGAATTTATCTGGTATCCCGTAGTATCGCATGAGCTTCCATAGAATCTACCTCATAGTCTACAAAGTTTATGTACAGGGAAGAGTCCCATTCCATTGATTGTTCAACTATGAATCTGAGTGTAGTTATTTGGGCGGTGCATGATCTATCTTTATGGAAGCCTGCCTGGTGATCTCTGAGTCTGGCGTCCACTGCTGTTTTCAGTCTGTCCAAGATGATTCTGTTCAGGATCTTTCCAGGCACTGACAGGAGCATTATCCCTCTGTAGTTCTTGCATTCCTGCAAGTCTCTTTTTTGGGGAGTTTCACCAGGTATCCTTCTTTCCATTCAGTCGGTATTTCTTCTTGATCCCATATCTTCCCAATCAGATCATGCATCATCTCTGCGGAGGTATCCACGTCTGCCTTGATTGCCTCAGCAGAAATTTAATCTGGGCCGGAAGCTTTCCCTCTCTTCTGGTGATGAATGGCTTTCTCGATCTCTACCTTGCTTGGTTTTTCGCAGTTTACCTGGAGTAGTTCTTCAGCTGGTTGGATATCTGGTGGGTTCTGTGGTGGTGGTCGATTCAGCAGTTCATCAAAATGTTCCCTCCATCTCTTCAACTGATCTTCGTCACTGGTAAGTACGTTGTCATTCTTGTCTTTGATTGGCCTGTCTGCGTGCTTGTACTTTCCTGCTAACTTTCTTGTTATGTCATGCAATTGTTTCATGTTCCCTTGGGCTGCGGCATCCTCTGTTTCCTTGGCAAGGCCGTCGATGAAGTTTTTCTTGTCTGCTTTTACGATTTTATTGACCGCTCTGTTTGCCTCTGCATAGTGTTCCTGGGCTGCTGCTTTTGCTGCTCTAGTTCGGCTGTTGTTAATTGCTCCTTTCTTTTCCTTGCTCATTTGCACTTTGTTGATAGTGTCCATAGAGATCCACTCCTTCTGTTGGTAGTTGTTCTTTCCCAGGACAAGGAAATCCACATTGTATCTTGTTCTGGTGCTCCTCTTTAGTCTCTCTCTTCTTCAGCTTCATCTTCAGTCTGGCCAGCACTAGGTGGTGGTCTGAGGCTGCGTCTGCTCCTCTATGTACCCGCACGTCTTCTGAACTTTCTTTCTATACAGATGTGGTCGATGTCTGTCCATGACTTCTTCGTACCCGCTGTTGGTTGATCCTATCTTGGCATTGAAGTCTCCCATGAGTCTCGTCGTCTCGTTGTCCTTCAGTTTGTTGAGCAATGCTTGCAGTCTGTTGTAGAAGTCCTCCTTTGTTTCTTCATCCTTGTCATTTGATGGTGCCTATCACTGTATGATGTATAGCTTGATATTTTCTTCTTTGTTTTGAATGCAGCATAGATGATCCTTGGTTCCACTGCCTCCCAGCTGATGAGGGCGCTCTGTGTCTCTTGTGACAACATGAATGCCACTCCTTCTGTTTGTTGGGCATCTTCTTCATGCCCCGAGTAAAGTATAAGTTCTTCTGAGTTCAGTCTGATTTGTTCTGACTGTGTCCACCTTTTTTGCATAGTCTTAATGCTGTGGTGATATAGGCACGTCGTTCCCTTGCTATTTGGGCTGTTACATGGTTCTCACGTTCCATGTTCCGATTTTTTTTACATTTTCGTTGAAGATAAAAAGGGCATCGGCGATGTAGCTTCCTTTCTGTTTTCACTGCATAGCGTCATACTCTCCATGGGAGATCCCTCTTTCCCAAGTTCAGTACAGTTCCTTTGGTCGATGTTTTCATGACAATCTGTTTTTTTACGAGAAAAAGGTTTGTTAGCCCTTTGCCCAACCCTCCACTTTTCATATCCGGGCTTGGGACCGTCAATGGCAGAGTTAACTACTTGTTTAAAGAAGACACGTTGGTGCGTTCAACTTGTATCATCGGCTGTACCACCACACAGCTGCCTTGAGAATTCCACCAAATACTGCTGTCCATAGACATTCTTTCCTACCGACCTCCTTTCACCTCTGGAACGTACTCCCTAAGGAACCCCAACCATGATGGGAACAAAGAGAACATTCTAAGAAAGAAGTCAAGAGTTTTCCGTAGTGCCATGAGTCAATACCTAACATCAGAGAGAAGAATGATAGCTGCTAAGTCAAGGAACGCAATCCATACAGAACAATGCAACAATGGGAGTTAGTCACTGTTGTTGTACTACTCTGTCATATATAAATTGAAATACAAGGATGTGATCAAGAGAGATATATAAGACTACGGCATTGCCTCTTTGCATTTGCAAACTATTCCTGTAGAGCTGTAGACAGATCCATCTGGCGAGCCAGTCTTTCTGGTGGTTCAGCTACGAACATCGAACGAGCTAAAAGGAAACGTGTTGGAAGCCTGCGTGGTACAAGCCTGTATATATCTATGGATTGAGAACACTGACACTGACGGAGTAGTAGCAGAGAACAACTGGGTCTGAAGAATATGTAGAGTAACGTGAGACGGTTGCAGAAAGATGACGGAACTGAGAGAAGAGATTAGCATGAAAAAAACACCTAAACATGAAAGTAGTCGGAAACAGAATGAGATTGGCAGGACATTTGCAAAGAATGAGAGAAGACAGACTGTCAGAAAGAGCATGGAAAGCAGAAGAGGGTGGCAAACAACGAAGATGAAGACCAAAGCTGAGATGGAAAGACAGCATGAAAATAGACCTTAGGATGGCAGGTGTGAACAACCAAGAATGGAAGGTCATTGTAGACAGCAGACATATGGAGGAACATAACAAGAAAAGCAGAAGAAGCGACTGAGTGATGTGGACCCCATCCCGCAAAGGAGCAAGGGAAGAAGAACAAGCAACGGACATCGGAGTATACCGGACAAACCAGGAGAAGAAGCTTGCGAGTAGTCATCTGGAAACTTACCAACATAAAGTAAGTTCTCTTACGTAAGTTCTCTTATATAGCGCAGCATCCAGTCCTTAGGACTGCTCAAAGCGCTTTACACTTTACTCCCTGGCAGACCTGATCAATCTAACATCATCTCAACTTCTCTGGGAAGAATTCTAAGACTATCCATGAATATCCACTACCGTCTATAGCCATGTACCCATTCATGCAACTGAATGAACTGAAGCAATGTAGAGAAAACGAACTGGTCAAAGGTTCGACACCGCGCACGGGATTCGAACCCAATTTCTCTCAGTCGAGAGTCCGAAGCTCTTACCGCTGAGCTACTGCGCTCCATGAGAACTAAGACAAGCATGATTGTCTCGCATGACAGAATTTGGAGTAGAACTGATCAGTTAGAATTCCTAAAAATACATAAGAAGGGCTGTATATCTTATGAAACAATTTCTGCCCTGCTCCATAGATGCGACAGTATGCAGTGTCTTTTCTTAGTGTCTAACCTGCAAAACTTGAGCACTCGGCATGCTTGGTCAATGTGACTAGGTCGTTTTAAAGCGAAACCCTAATCAAACAAACATGATTTTCGTTGTCCTGCGACGATCGCCGGATGTTATAATTGGCAAGTGATAAGTCTCGACTCGATCATGTGACGTCGACGGGGATCGGTAGCGTGATAGCGGCGACATGTGAGTCGTTGAACGCACGGCCGGCGAGTGCAGGCAGCGACACGCTTACTCGATGGCCATTGAAGGCTCAACGCGGCAACAAAGACCCGATGCAGTGAATGACTACGCGGCATTTTGTTTACACGGCGATGCATGCGTTTCTATGGGTGCCCAAATAGGTCGCGGGCGCCGGCGAATGGCCTGATCGGCTGGTCGCTCTGGGCCACTCATATATCGCCACCATCTACCTGAGTCGCCGACACAATTGCAAGTAAAGCCGGTTTGTTCTCGACGTGTGCGTCCAAGGATAGGTCGAAGCCCGAATCTTGTGTCAACGGTCACCCGCTGACTTGTCTAAAATGGTATGTTTGGGTAGTTTTTACTGCATCGTGCTGCGCGACATTTGCCGGTTGCGCCCACTACATGTTTTTCACCGCATCTGAATTGACATGGTTTCTCGGAACAGATAAACAGGTCGTTTACTGGCGTCTTGGGTGAGGGCAATCGCGATGTCGTTGATATAGGGTATGGTTGACGTAAAAGGGTGCTGTGTTGTGCTGTCTATAATGTTTCGTGTAGAGTTATGGAGTTAACATTATCAGGCATAACGTCAACTACTATAGTTATGTTAGTTTTGATGGATCGTTTTATGTCGTGATACAGGATTTTTATATGTCAGATATTTCTGCGATGTCATGTAATACTAGGCTTTACAGAATTACTTCAGACCAGAGCAGTTTGATTCTGTTAAGCGGATGATTTACGTAACCATCGCATCGTGTCACTGTGGGGAAAAGAAATTATGCCATCTCTACCAATAGTTGATTCAACTAAGCGGCTGATTATGTTATCTGCGATTGTGTAAATGCATAGTCCACTGTAGTTGAATTACTCATTCCTGGAAATGTTGGCGGTCTACTTTATCATAGGTGACACAGATCTGATGAAGTTAGCAATTGATATATTTGCTTCATCTTAACGTGTTAGTACTTGGTTCAATTCTTGCAAAAGTACCCTTAGATCGGATCTGCAATGTAGAGATCCGGATGTTGAACATTGAACCTTTGCTGTATGGCTTGATATACTCGTGTGGACAAATTGCGACAATCCGGACATAAAATACTCGATATTCTCCTCGTTCGTAAGTCACGGGTAGTTTCTCGCAGATAACCCAGAATGCGCCGACCCTATACATTGCGTAGATTGGACACGTTAACATTAAACAATGGAGAGTTTCTGTGCACGCCCCATGCCCCCGAACATCTCACAATTCTAGCCGATAAGTTAAACGTATCTTACACGTAGCTATAATGCAATTCCAGCTACGAGTTTCTAGCCGTGAAACGGTCCATTAAACCCCAGTGTGTAATGTGCATTGGCCTTAAGCGTGTCATGCTTCAGTGATTGTCACCAGGTTAGAACCAGTGTGGTACCGTCTTATTCTTAAACGTACGACCACAGCAAAATTACTAGGGTTTTTCCTCTTCTGTTAAGTTATAACTGTTCTTCTTATATGTCTAAATTTCATAGCATATAAAACATAAGCATGTTTCTTTTAAATACACTGTAACGTCTAAACGTTGATAATTAGCGTATTTCCCGATATATGACATTATATCCTTACATATTCCTGGTATATGTATATCGGTGCGATTCTAACAAAAAATGTCAATTCACCTTACGTCAATATAAGTTACGCAACCAACGATAGTTAAAACGACACATTTATTACTTCAAATGGCACTTTCGTAAATTGCATGCAATTGTAATTGCTTGAGTCAGTGGCGTAGTAGCACACGTAATCGGTACACGTGGTATTGCATAACGAAAACGATTTGTTTACTGTGGCCACGTTTATTGCGATTCTACTAAGTGCCAAGTTTATTGTGATTCTTATAAATGCTAACCTGTCCAAAAAATAAATACTGGGATAAAGTACTCCACCGGATGCTGCCAACAAGGCTATATTTGGCGGAGATAGATCGTTGAAATTGGTGGTGTATCAAAAGTTCATAAGCAAGTGGAATTACTGATTGATAAGTATTATTCTTGCCTTAATATCATTCATAAAGTAGCAGTAAACATATATTGAGTAGCAGTTGTGCTTAAAGTTAGTTAGATAAAGTATTTTAGGACACTTTAGTCTAGTGAGTGATAATAGGGTACGTTAGCTTACGGCTACGATAAGTTTGTAAACAAGATTTAACAAACCTCGTTATGTGGTAGAATATATAGGTGATAAAGTAACAACCATAAACTACCTACATAAGATAATATCTGTGTAAGTCAGTACCTGCTAGACATTTTGATAAGGTAGCTTTGTTGTTAAAATTAAGCATTTGCGATAATCGGGCGAACTAAGTTTATGTAGCTAGTGTCTCTCTTATTCGCTAGGGCGCTGTATAACCTAAATAAATAAGGCAGTCTAGCGTACGCAATCTTACGTAAAGTGTAACATTTGTGCACAGAAAACAGTCTTCTTAAAGACTACATAGACAGTGAATAGTGTAAACACAGTTGACAAAACTATTTTAAATAGCTAATTAGATTATTATTATTAAATAAATTCTGATATGGCGCCTTGCAAGCGGCAAGTCAAGGCAAAGAGACACTTGGTGTGCGACGACTGCCACAGTTGGGTAGATTTTGCCTTATCCGGCTGTACGAAGTCATGGACAGAAACCAAGGAAGAGGGATTCACCTTTCAGTGCGTGGGGTGTTGGAAGGTGAAATGTCTGGAGAAAGAGGTAGCTAGGTTGGTAGATATTGTGAAGGGGATGGAGATGAGAATCAGCAAGGAGACAGATGGAATGGAGAGAGACGACAGGGATAAAGTTGGGAATACTGTGAAACTGAAGGAGCAGAGTAGTGGCAACAAGACCGAGGAAAGGAGATTGAGAGGAGGGAAGGTGATCGGAGGGGAAGAAAATGGAGGATCGACGGCAGGAAATGTGACAGGTGTGAAGGTGGCAGGAGAGAAAGTGACCGTAGAGAAAGAGGTAGGAGGGAAAAAGAGACGGGAGAGGAGAGAAGGAAATGCAATGGGAGGAAAGATGACGGGAAGAAAGGAAGTGAGAGTACATGTGACAGAAGAGAAGTCGGGAGGGACGATGACAGGAAGAAAGGTGACAAGAGAAACAGCGTCAGGAAAGAATGGAACGGACGAGATTGTGACGGGAGAGCAGAAGACAGGGGAACAAGATTACAACAAGACAGATGCAAACCGTAGAAAGAGCTACACTGAGGCAGTGATTGAGGGGGCAATGAGGAAAGAGAGGGTGTTTATGGGCGATTCGATTATGAGAAAGACAGATAAGACTCTAAGCGAGGGGGAGGACGTCGTTGTTTGTCTACCGGGGGCTAGGATAGAACATGTAACTGAAAGGGTAGAGAAGGTACTGGGGCATGGCAAGGGAGGGTCTATACTAGTACATGTAGGGACAAATAACGCAGAGAGGGAGGGAACAACTGGGATAGTTCAGAAGTACAGACAGTTAGTGAAGAAGTTAAAGAAGACAAGAGTAGAACAGATTATCCTCTCAGGAATTTTGCCAGTAATGGGAGGAAGGGGGCCGACATATAGAAACTGCAAGAGGATGGCGATCAATGCACTGGTTGAGCAGATGTGTAAAGAAGAGGGGGTGGGATTCGTAGATTTATGGGGATACTTTGTTGGGAGGGAAGATATGTACATGAGAGATGGCCTACATCTAAGTGGAAAGGGGGCAGCAGTTTTCTCAGAGAACTTGCTGCAATCTGTTGACAGTGGGACAGGCTGCATCTATTTAAACTAGATTCGCAGGGGGGATTCACAGAGAAGCCTGAAACTGGAGGCATAGATAAAGACAGCAGAAATAAATCGGCAAAGAACAGCCTGGAAAACTGTTCTGAATCAGGATATAAATGCATTTGTTTAAATGCAAGGAGCATAGTAAACAAAAGAAGTGAACTAAACATTATGGTAGAAGATATTGACCCTCACATAATAGGTATAACCGAATCGTGGGCCACCACTGATATATCAGATGCCGAATTGGGACTAACAGGATATGTAATGTTTAGGAAAGATAGAATAGGAAGAAAGGGAGGTGGAGTTATTTTATATATTAAAGAATCTATCCAGGCTTATGAAATAAAATTAGAAAGAGAAGCAGATTGCGAAGAAGCTGTTTGGTGTAACATAGTTACAGGAAACTCAACGTTAACAGTTGGGTTAGTTTATCGAAGTCCAAACATAAGCATAGAAGAGAATGAAAAAATACAAAACGCTATAAGGGAAGTAAGCAAACGGAACTGTATTATTATGGGGGACTTTAACCATGGGCATATACAATGGAAATCTCTACAGAGTATGGGGAGTGAGGACCACAAGTTTTTAGTTTTAGTACAAGATAGTTTCCTTTCTCAACATGTGCTAGAACCAACCAGGGGAGAGAATGTGTTAGACTTAGTTTTGTCCTCACAGAAAGAATTAGTTGACAATGTCAAGATATGTGAGCCACTGGGGAGTAGTGATCACAACCAGATACATTTTACCATCAAAGTAAAATCAGAAAGGAATAGTAAAAAGCAGTATAGGAGAAATTTCCACAAAGGAAGGTATAAGGACATGAGGAAATATTTAGCAAAGATAGACTGGAATAACACACTGAAGAATAAGACAGCAACCGAATGCTGGAATATCTTAAATAGTGAAATTAAGTGCATAGTCGATAAATTTGTACCTTTCAAAAAACAAGGGAAACGGTCTAAAAAGAAACACTTATCGAAAGAAGCCATTAGAAAAATTAAGTATAAACAAATGATGTGGAAGTCATATAGATGTACTGGAAATGATGAAGACTACAACATTTATAAAGAAGCACTTAATCAAGCTACAGCTGAAATTAGAAATTCAAAGAGAAGCTATGAAAAAAAATTAGCTAGTAATATAAAACATGACAGTAAGAGTTTTTATGCGTATATTCGAAGCAAACAGAAAGTTCAGGATAAGGTCGGTCCTCTAGAAGATAGTGCTGGAAATACAATATCAGAGGGATTCTTAATGGCAGAAGACCTGAATGAGTATTTTAGTTCAGTGTTTACCAGGGAAGATATTAGTTCACTGCCAGTACCAGAGGCTAAGTTCAAGGGGGCAGATTCAGACTATTTAGGACAGTTAGTTGTAACCTCGGAAATGGTAGCTAAGAAAATAAGGGCTATGAAGGATAATAAATCACCTGGAGTGGACGGGATTCCGCCCAAACTACTATTGGAAATTGTAGAACAAATTAGCGTACCGCTTGCAACAGTTTTCAATTTGTCATTAGAAGAGGGAGTGGTTCCTTTAGAATGGAAAGAGGCAAACATTATACCGTTATTTAAAAAAGGTTCGAGAAACAAGTCAGAGAACTATAGACCAGTGAGTTTAACATCAGTGATTTGCAAATTATTAGAAAGACTAATTAAAGATCACATGGTGGATTTTCTTGTTAAACATAACTTGATAAACCCATCTCAACATGGGTTTTTAAAAGCGAGGTCATGCTTAACAAATATGTTATGTTTTTTGGAAGACATCACTAGGTGGGTAGATGAGGGATCACCAGTAGATATCATCTATTTAGATTTTCAAAAAGCTTTCGACAAAGTACCACATCAAAGATTACTCCTTAAGCTAAAGGCCCATGGCATAGGAAATGGTATAATAAACTGGATAGAGAAATGGCTGAATGACAGAAGACAACGTGTAGTAGTTGATGGGGAGGCTTCAAACTGGAAATCGGTATTGAGTGGGGTACCACAGGGATCAGTACTAGGACCTATATTATTCTTAATATATATCAACGATTTGGACGATGATATAACAAGCAAGGTGTTAAAATTTGCGGATGATACAAAAGTGTTTAGAAGGATTAAAAGTGATGGAGACAGACAGCATTTACAAGATGATCTTGATAGGTTGATCAAATGGTCTGAAAAGTGGCAAATGCTGTTCAATTTTGGGAAATGTAAATGCCTCCACACAGGTCATGGGAATGAAGAGGTAAAATATAAAATGGGGGGTACTGTTCTAAGTACTACTGTAAAAGAAAAGGACTTGGGGTTAACCATTAGTGCTGATATGAAGGTTTCAGAGCAGTGCGGAATTGCAGCGTCAAAGGGAAATCAAATCCTTGGATTAATTAGGCGAAATATAGCGTATAAGAAAAAAGAATTAATAGTACCGCTGTACAAAACAATAGTGAGGCCTCATTTAGAATATTGTATACAAGCATGGAGGCCATATCGCAAGAAGGACATAGATATGCTAGAAAGAGTACAGAGGAGAGCGACTAAAATGATACCAAATCTGAGGGATCTTAGTTACGAAATACGCCTAAAAGAATGTGGTTTAACAACATTAGAGACCAGGAGATTGAGAGGAGATCACATAGAAGTGTTTAAAATATTGAATGGTTATGAAAATATTGATAGAAACATTTTTTTCTCAGTTAAGAAAAATAGAAGGACCAGAGGACATGAAGCTACATTAGTAAAGGAGCAGTGTAGATTAGATATAAGAAAGTTCTCATTCTCACAAAGGACTGTAAATGAATGGAACAGATTATCTCCTGATTGTGTTGGTGCTAGTAGCGTGAATATGTTTAAAAATAAAATCGACACACACCTTAAAAAGGCGGGATACATGTAAATAAAAAGTATTGGACTCTCGATAAGCCAAAAGGCTTCCTTGTCCACCTGCCATCCAGAGTAATTTTCTGGATGGCAATCTTGTTAAATCTTGTTAAACAGCCACGCGGCGATAGATCAATTCGTGGATAATAATACAACAATAACGCATGGTCTTATGCAGCACCGGTGTACGCCTTTGACAAGGCGCTCGTGTCGTTTACGCCGTTGCAAAAGTTTTGGCAGCAGCTAATGCAGCATCCGCACGGGCTCTCTATCTGCATCTGTTTATAGTGTTTCTTCTGAAAGACACAGGAATTGCCCAAGTTTCGAATCGAGCCACCTCACGTTCGACAGTCCGGTGCTCTAACACTAGACCGCCGCGCACCACGTGTGTCTTTCCGTGCGGAATTAGCAAGTTCCCATGTGTTTAGCGGCTCGGGAACGCCTCGAAATAATCGATGATCGGCTTAACTTGATTGTCACGTCTATGACGTTAGTAGTTCAAAGGTGTCCGTGACCAGCTCAACGGGGACAATTACAGGCACCACTCAAACTTGTAGTAAATCGGTTTTGCTGGCGTGCAAGGCTTGTAATTCCGGTTATTGGATCCACACTTGATCCGTGATTGGACCGTGCACGTGGAAGCGTGGCGAAAACAACTGTATGGGCAAATGTGTAATCCATTACAGACCCGTAGCATGGTTGATTTTTCTGGGGGAGGGGTATATTTCTAGGCCAGGAATTGAACATTTTCAACATAAATCCAGGACATTTTAGCCGGCACCTCAAGGGGGTAGTGTTGGAAATAGTTCGCGTTCGGGGGGGAGGGTGTTGAAGTGCGGATTTTGCGCAGTCGAGGGTTGTAGTGTTGGAGGTCTTTCGCGGTCGAGAATGATAGTGTTGACGGTTTTTCGTGGTCAGTGTTGGCAGTGTTGGATATCTTTAAAAAGATACGTCACGATTTCAAATCAAGCACCACTATTTCCCTTCAAGCGAAACTATTTACCCTCATGCAGAACTCTTTTTGGAAGGGGTTGCGTGTGCACCTGTCGCATTCCCCAGCCTACGGGCCTGCATAGCACCGGGTTTCTAGATCATCATCATTAGTGGTGTGGTGCTGTAGACGGAGGTAGGAGGTTGGTTCTAAACAATGGTTTGAAATGGAATTGTGAGAAGCGGAAGGTAGACTCAAACGGGGTGGGAGGTTCCCCCAAACCAGGTGGAAAATGGAAGGCTGGACTTCAAAACCGGTGGAAGATTGAGATCCGGTAATGTCCCTTTGTTGCTGGACATTTTCTATATCATCCCGTATTTTGACAAGCAGCGCATATACACTGCAGGTTGTCCCAGGCCAGTGTTGAGAATGCCTGCTGTACAAAGAAAATAATAATAATTTACTGCATTTCTCTGCGCCATAAATCTGGCAGTTACTGCCATTCAGAAGCGCATTACAATTCTAAAACATGACATGTAGCTTTAAAATTAATAAATATTAAATTTGAAAAGCATTAAAATATATACCAATAGTAAATAGATAACAGTAATAATAATAAAACAAAACAACTAGCACTAATTAAAACGACAAGTTAAGAGAGAATGATAATAAATAGTAATACTAGTTAAAGGTATCATTTAAAGAGAAAAAGCACGTTTAAAAAGAAGTGTCTTCAATTGCTTCTTGAACACGTTGAGGCAGTCTGTAGCACGCATGATGGGGCAGATTGTTCCAGAGTCGTTGCGCAGCGCGTGAAAAGCTTTGTCGCCTTGAGTACAAACCCTGCAGCGCGGGACCTCCAGCCGGTGAGCGTCGGCGGAGCGTAACGTGCGAGTGGGCTGGTGTAAGATTAGCAGGTCCACCAGGTACGACGCTTTCAAGCCGTGCAAATTGCGAAATGTCATCAGGAGTAGTTTATACTCGATGCGCTGTTTAATCGGCAACCATTGAAGCGCAGTCAGAACAGAAGTGATGTGGTCGTGCTTCTTATTTCTGGTTATGAGACGGTCTGCAGCAGTTTAGGTTCATGTTTAGGGCATCATCGAAGAAAACACCAATGTTCCTGGCCACAGTGGAGGTAGGCACGATGTTATTGTCAAGTTCTATGTGCGGCATAGAAAGTTTGTTCTTGGTGTGCGGCGAACATATCACAATAGCCTCTGTTTTTCTAAGCATTGAGTTTGAGTTTATTCATGCGCATCCAAGCTTGTATTTCAGCGACACATGCTTGTATGCGCTTCACAGCCTGCGTTGTGTCTTCCTCTGAGAGAGGACTGAAGGCAATATAGAATTGGGTGTCATCAGCATATAGATGCATGTAGACAACATTTTTCCCTTGCGGGTGAGGTCCGCGTCATTTTGTAGCTTCTTCGGTTTCTTTGTAAATGCTTTCTGCCTCCCTATGGCCTCTGCAATGATCTTCCATTCTTGACCAAGGTTCCGTTTCATCACGCTAAGCGTTCAGTCTCAGATGTGGTCTTCCTCGTCTTCTGCCACCCTCGTCTTCTTCTGCCACCCTCTTCTGCTTTCCATGCACTGTTTTGACATTGCCTCCTCGCTCGTTGGTTTTTTGCACATGTCTTGCTCACCTCATTCTGCTTTCAACTACATTAATTTTTATCTCATAAAAACAACACTTGTACTGCGCATGTTCCATCCATAAACCAGCGATTCCCGGTTTTAGGGAGGCGCAAATCAGACTTACAGGGCTGCTCCCTAAGTCCGGGTGTCGAGAGGAATTAATACGTGCGCAAGAAGAGAAGGTCGATGAGATATAATAATCCTATGTGCGCCTTGTTACATGCTTGATTTCATTTACACGTGTATTTTACACATTCACATAGTTACCAAATAGGTATTTTCGAATATGTTATCGTTCAGTGGAAGAAAGCATCCACTTGCACACGAGTGTGGGTGAAAACGTGTGTTTATATACCCCCCACTCCTTACTCTAAGGATGACTCCTTTATCGCGACACATTATGCTGGTGTTTCTTTGCGGCACCGTATGTTGTCTCGTTTTGAGAAATGTTGATTGCCGTAATGTGTGGCGCATGACCCGCCGATTTCGTTTATCCGTGGCGGCAGCAGTCCGTGTTTCAGGTGGGAAGTTACATGATTTTATTATCTCTTTTTAGAACATATTTAATGCGAAGTTGTGGTCTATACCTGCATTTCTTTTCCGGCCTTGCACTTCGCCAAACTACTATTTTTGGGAAGTCTGTTCTGCGTCTTGCACATTTGTCCAACCCAACGTCGTTTAGCCACTGCAGTGAGAGTCAGATTGAAGTACTGTAGAAGATTTCTTCTTCCTTCTGGTTCCATTGTACACGGGTGATGATTAGTTCTTGCGCTTTACTTTATTGCTCTTTTTGTTGTTGCCTTCCGTTGCTTCCTATCGACAACCCCCTCCCCCCACCTTTCACCTTCGTCTTTCAAAAATCCCTCTTCACGCTGTCCCCCAACCCCAGTTATGGTCCTCCCCTTCCCCGCGTCCTTCGTGTTTCCCTTCCCCTGCTCTTCTTGGTAGTCTGTCCGTATTAATGTTTGTCAAGTGGCCTGCCCAAGTCGTCCACCTTAGCAATCTCCCCTTTAAGCTGCACGCATCCCTATCTCGTTCATCAGGTCGTTGGCCTTCTTTCCACCTCATTTGTTGTCATTTTCCAGACCACATTAGTACTGTAAATGTGCTGCTTCTGGCGTTGTTGGGAACTTGCTCTGACAGCGCCACCATACATGCATACCTATATAACACACGCTCTTTTTCGAAATTGTTCTATCCATCGTGACTTCATCTAACGTCTTCCAAGCATTCGCTTCCGTTTGTATCCGATGTCGCACCCCTACCGCTGAATGCCCCCCCCCCCGTATAAATTCTGCTAATGTACACAAAGCCACCCTTGCACTTGCTCGATGTCCTTCCTTCCAATCTAATGTTCAGCTCCTCTCAGCTGTCCAAACCACATCACTTATTGATGAATCCCACTAAATGGAGAGGTAGCCATCTGGTTAGTCCGTCTGCTATTGGACATGCGAAGAATGTACCCCAGTCAACCAATCACAGCCAGGCTAATGTGATAACTCGGAGCTAGCGAGGCGACACACGACGGATGAAATAATACTAAGTCCATGTTAGTATATGGAATACGTTATTGTCAGTTTGTGTCAAAATAAAAGGAGCAACAAAACGCGTGCTTCTGCATAACAATCTATTTCGTATGCAATTGTATATTTCGTATACAAAACATTCATACTATAACAAATGTTCCGGGTTTATTAAACGCAATTTGGCGGGCAGTATACCCGCAACATACTTATTGTAGTATTAAGAACATTATAGTAATAAAAAATTAATAAATGATGAACTTTAATAAAAGGTCGTTCTAACGCTAACTTTCATGCAGTACCCACAGCTGGTGTCCATGTTGTTCCGTTTGCTAGCTTCCCGTATCTCTGTCTGTTATGTCATGGTTGTCCGCAACGTTCACTCGTCAGCACACGTCGTCGAGCGCACTTCCGGCCTGCTTACTCGTGTCAAAGATTATGCTGAATAAAACTGCCATGTTTACTGTTTGATTTATGGGGTCTTTAACGGGCCAATACACTACGTCGGCAGCGTCGAATGGCAAACCACTTATAACAAGGTGTTCGTGTTAGGGTTTTGCCTTTGATATCGAAGTACCGTCGAAGACTGTATGTCGGCACGGAAGAAATGGGTCTGGATACCGCATTGAAATACAGCGGTGACTGAGACATTTCAATTATATTCGCCTGCGCAAATACACCGTATACGTAATGTGGTAGGCGTGGCTTCAAGGGTTGTCTTTCTAGCACCACACGCTGTTATTTGTAAACTCGTGTTGTAATCCAATCCGGGGGTGTCATTATACATATAATCTTACACACGTGGCTTGTCACAGTTTTCCGACTCGCAAAATAATGCCGGCTAGTTTACTACATTTTCTGTACATGTAAACACAAAAATACGTCACCAATTAACAAAGCATTCTACCTTGCTATAGTTGAGATTTGACGAGCATGCTTGACAACGTATTTTTTTATTATATGAAGCACGTGCTGTCTTATGTGACTTCAGATAGGTGACATCCATTGTCATGATTCATAAAACATTGTTACCCCTTGCCACAGAATACTACCTGCAGGGTAGTACATAATGAATATAACAGTCGCCAGAGTAAAAAACGCAAAATTAATATAGTGAACTTATTACGCGTGTTTTACATGTTACATCGTGATGACATGCGGGGTAGTACATATAAAGCAAATCGTGAACTTTACATAGACTCTCGCTATAAAGTGTTCCGTATATTCGATGTTATTTATATTCATGGCTACATAACACGGGGCAAGCCAGAACGGGGATTTCGAAGTTCAGTAGTTCTTTTTAAGTAGATTATTCTTACACCAGGTGTCCGTATACAAGTGACAGTCCCTTGTATGTTCATTGTATCCCTCCATGTTAATCGTGAATGAATCTAGATATTTATATATCTTTATAGGCGATAGAGCGCGGCGGGGCAGTAACTAGAACATCCGACTCCCAATCGAGAGAACCCTGTTTGAATCCTATTGCTGCCGTTTCGGACCTTGTGCAAGTTCGTTCACTCTACGTTGCTCCAGTTCATTCAGCTGTATAAATGAGTATCTGACTGTAGACCGTGGTGGGTATTTGTGTACGAATAGTCTTCGCCCATTAACTGCAGCATGGCTGAGTACTTCCTAGAGAAATATTCTATCAAACAAATCTGCCAAGGAATAAAGTGTAGGTTGAGCAGTCCTAAAAACTCGACACTGCGCTACATAAAAACTTACATTTAAGAACTTACCTTTGGCGCATGTATACAATTACCAGGGTAAGTCTTTAAAAATGTTACATTGGAGACAATTTGAAGGAATCATTTTATTAAAGTCGGGCATACGCCGTATCTTTATGTGTATGGTTCAACGTGATACAAAAACCACTGTGGGTGTTGGGCATAATTTGCCCGAGCACCATTAATTGCTGCTAGATTTAATGCTAGTACTTCAATGCACCACCAACAAACAAGGCCACGATCGGTCACAACCATTCCAATGAAGTCCCGGATTAACCTTCTATGGAATACACTCGCAATGCGTGGGTGTCCAGAAACCCGGATCAAACTTTACCGTGACTGGCGTAGTATCGATTTATCGGTGTCGTGTATGACATTCGGCTGGTGTTGTTGATTTTGCTTCTTAAATTTAACAATGGATTTTGTTTAAAATTTTGTGAGCTCATTGTGTTAGCAAAACGGTCCCCTGGCTATGCCGCGCCCAAATCCACGAATGGCAGACACCCCCGTCTTCTTTGGTGGTCCACGGACAGTCTTGTAAACGGGAGTTGTGTGTGCGTGTGTAAGCCTGGCGTGCCCGCAACATGTAGCGACGTGTCTGCCGATTGACTTAAGCACTGACCGTTCAAGAATATCCGACTTGAGTACTAAAGCGCCTTCCCGTCACAAGAGCCATTGTTGTTGGATGAATGGCCGCTTTGTTAACCGCTCGATTATTGTTGATTTGTTTGCACCGTTACTGTCTGAATGGGACAGATAGGCGTAGCGTCAAATTGTACGGGCGCGGTCGCAGGACTTGTTTGATGCCTGCTGATAAAACTTAAAAGGCAACGTGTGCGCCACGTGGTTCAACAAAAAATACACATTTACGGTACAAACCATACATGTGCAAAACATTGTCTTAAATATAGTTTACAACAACAATTGTCTTAAATATAGTTTACAACAACAATACCTCCCAAAGTGTGATAGACAAACTTTATACACACAGTTTACAGGGTTTCGTAAATTATGCAAATGGTCACATCATTCAAAATTACAAAAACAAGTGCACAAATATTAATTGTTATGCCTGCACATATACACGCAATCAACTGCAATGATGTCATCTACGCCCAGACAGTATACAATATGTGTTCACCTACTCACTTCACCAAACACTACGACCATACACCCCAGCTGCATACTAAAATACAACAATCCTGTTTTTTGTGACGATGGATATTACTACATTTTAACGTTTAAGTTTTTCTTTCAACAGACACTGTACTAAAATATCACTGGTGGCTCCTGCGGTAGCGACTTTCAACTAGTCTTAATAGGAGTCTCCATGATCCTCTCTGTACACCGCAACGTTATAAAAATGTATAAACTAAATCCACTTCTGTTCTGTTCTGTTCAGCTTTTTCGAACAGACCAAGCCGCTACATACGTTCATTAAAGATTTGTTACATTGGCACACGTGATTGCACCGAAAAGAACATACATATTTGTCCCCGTGGATCGATCTTCTAAAGCACAGTCGCGTCGGTCTACGCTGACGACCGACGGGTCTTGGAATATTAAGATTAGCTTTAATGGGAGTTAATGAGTAGGCCTGCACCACCCATAGATACATATTTGTGCGCAGCGTGATTGACGTGTCCAGACAACGTTGGTTAGGCTCGTTTATAAATAATTCCGTAGCTTCACATGTGATTTCACATACATTTTGTGTGTGGTCAATTATTATAATTTCTGTATTTCTAGAATGTATATATTGATGCATTAACGTTGGCGCAAAGTAACATAATCTCCTCCCAGGCACCGATACCAACTCGCCTCTGCCTTCTGTCTGTGTTCATTTGCTCCAATTGGCTATGTATTAAAAACAGCGATAGTTAGTTATAGCTATTTACTTACGTGTTTGCGCTATGTTATGCTCTGCTAGAGAGTATTTCTCATGCCTGGGAGAACTGAGTGGAGATTAGTTTTCCAGATGACGTCACTGTAAAAGAATGGTATGTAAATATTGCATCATTAGTAAAACGTATGTAACAAATCGGTTATGTTGAAGATGTACAGTCTAACTGTGCAAACATTTCTGTTTTTATCGTCAAGTCGAGTCATTTTGTATCAACTATCTTGTGTCTAGCGTCTAGACCGCACATCTGATAAGATGCCAGGATAGATTTAACAAGATTGCCATCCAGATAATTAACTCTAGATGGCAGGTGGACAAGGAAGCCCTTTGGCTTATCGAGAGTCCAACCCTTTTATCTACATATATCCAGCCCTTCTGATGTATGTGTCGATTTTATTTTTAAACATATTCACACTACTAGCACCCATCATCATCAGATAATCTGTTCCATACATTCACAGTCCTTTGTGAAAATGAAAACTTTCTTACGTCTAATCTACACTGTTCCTTTACTAATGTAACTTCATGTCCTTTAGTCTTTCTATCTTTCTTAACTGAAAAAAAACATATTTCTATCAATATTTTCATAACCATTCAATATTTTAAACACTTCTATCTGATCCCCTCTCAATCTCCTGGTCTCTAGTGTTGTTAAACCACATTCTTTTAAGCGTTTTTCATAACTAAGAT